>JAOSBP010000007.1:14832869-14844218 GCA_027563825.1 Erythroxylum mucronatum | reverse complement strand
TTTGAACAATTTTTCTTAATTTTGCTTAGGGACAAGCAAAAGTTTGAGTTTGGGGGTATTTGTTGGATGCATTTTCTCGTTAGAATGAATGCCATTTTTCCTTAATTTATGGATTTATTATTGGGTCTTATATATATTTTTCCTACTAAATTGTTTAGTTTATCTTAATCTACTTTTATAATGGGTCCTGTTTAATTTGTAGGAAATTTATGCTTGATTGCTAGGCTATGATAGTAGAATAGGATTATTGCATAACACTCCTTTGTTCACACACAGCCCCCAGTTAACGCACAACCCCTTCAATTCACACCCTTTAGTTCACGAAATGAGAGAAAATTAGGCGAGCAAAGATTTTAATGGGTTATGCTTGATTGCTAGTTTACGACAGTAGATTAGGATTATTGCAAAGATCATGATGTATCCATACCAACGACAAGGTTTTAACAACCCAGTACAGTAATATGTTACAAGGAAGAGAGAACATTGTACTCAAGTTCTAAGTCAACGATACCACTGAACTTATGGGGCATCTTTTTTTTTTTTTGAGATTAGAATTATCACAATATATAGTTGTGGACTGTGAAATTACCAATGATGGAGACGCAATTGCATCATATTAAGTTTAGAATTTTGTAGTTGTACTTTACAATTATATATGATAATAATTCAAACTCTCCTATAATTTCATTGCAATTGAGGTGTGTATATATATATATTGAAACCATTTGATTAGTTTACTATTCGATGATGAAACTTGTTGTATATAGTATGCAATTTTAAAATGTTTAAAAAAGAATAAGAGTGTTTTTTAGAATTTTTTGAATATATGACCTCAGAGAAAAGTATAATTCACGAGATATCCTCATTTAAAGGTTAACAATAAATATACAAGTTAAAACATATTTTGTTAATGTTACAGAATTTTTTTCATTAAATGTATAACTTAGAACACAATTATGTTATAATTCGGATAAGAATATGCAAAAAATTAAAACAAAATTTCAAATAGAAAACATGATCATACTAATAATATAAGAGAATACATCTACTATTGCTTCTCTATTTTCATATATCTAAATCATTGTTGATGATTTGGAACTAAAATTGTGTCTTATAATTCTAAAATTTTAATTTATTATAGCTGATTGAGTTTTATTACATCACTTATTGATAATACAAGAAATTAAGATAATTAAGACTGATTATTCAATTAAAAGATGTTTACATAGTCGATGAGATACACAAATCAATTGATAAAATATGAACATAGTAATTTTAAATAAACAAAAGTAAGTCACAAAAAATTGTTAAAACGAATTTATCTAAAATTCTTTATATTGTATTGTTCTCAAGTTAGATGGACTTAAATATTTTATTATTGTATTTTTATAAGTTAAGCTCATATCTCATTATCTTTTTTTAATTTTAAGTTTAACTATTCAAAATCATTTCTAACATTATGTTTTGTCCTTTTCTTTCAATTTGTATTTTAATTTTTGTAAACTTTTCCAAATGAAGTTAACATTGTACCTATTTTCGACTTATTAACAAATTAATTTGATAAATTGGATTAATTATATAAACATAGGACAATTATAAAGCAAGTGGGCAATTAAAGAGAAATCTAGTCGTTGCTTTCTAGATCCTTGAAAAGAAATGGCTTTTGGAAATTGTTTAGAAAATCTCCTTTTAAGTGAACAGCTTGAAGAGAAATGGACTAACAGGGAAAAAGACGACTTGGAAAAATTAAAATGGTCTAATTTTTATTTTTTTAACAAAAATAGTTTGATGCTAAAATTTTCTTAATGTAAATGACATAGCAAGTCACATTATATTCTTTCTATTTACGTTACAAATAAATTTTATTATATAATAAATAAAAAAATATGATTTTAATTTATTAAATAGTAAAATTCATACATGATACATACAATATGTAGCAAAAATTTACCAATAGGATATAGCTTGCTATATCATTTATATTATTAACGAAGCGTTTACTGTTAAACTATTTTTTTTCTAAAAATTGAAAAATAGAGCTTTTTTTAACTTTGAGATATAATTATAAAATTGAGTAAAGTTTGAAATTTTTATAATTAACTCTTTAATTATAATTCAAGTTTTAAAGAGGTGAATTTACTAAGCATATATATATATACACACACACATGTTACGTGTTGATTATTCAGGTAATAGCTTGTTGGACAAAGGTACGTAAAGAAATGAAGACATTTGGGGCAGGAAATGAACAATTGTTGTACCGTGTGTGACCCTCCAATAAGTAGCCTTGAGAGTAACATGAAAAAGAAAATGACTGGGATAGTGTAGGAAACAACAATATATGTTTAATAAGAAGTTCATTATTAAACAAATTTCTCAAAATTTACATAATTTTATAATTGTAATTCAAATTTTAAAAAAATGATAACAAAATATTTATATTTTATAAAAATAACTTGATATTATTTTTTAATAATTAACCCTTTAATGTTGACGGCGTAATGAGCCACATCATATTCGTATCATAGATTGTATTTATTCAAATAATAAATTTTATTATTTAATAAAAATAATTACAAATCTTAAAATAGTTATACGGTTCTTCCTATATTTTATTTCATAACTATTTTAGGATTTATGATATTTTTAATTTATTAGATACCAAAATTCATATGTAATACAAATACAATAAGTGACATTCAATTTTTAGTCTTGCCAAGGGAGGGTAAGCTTGGTAAAAATGTACAGGTTGACCTGGTTAATTATACTTGAAATCAACAAATAAAATTTTGATTAAACTAAATTTGAGTATAGTTTTAAAAAATTAAACTCAGGTTAGGCTTCAATCTTAGAAGTAACTTAGAAGTATTTAGTTCGACTTGATCCAAGCTCAACCTAATTTGATTATCTTTTTTATTATTTAATGAATTCAAGTATTTTAGGTCAATTTAAAACCAATTAGGCTTAAATTTTTCAAGTCAATATGAAGATCAATCAAGCTTAGGTTCGCTTTCTTGAAGCTTGATTGAGCTTTGACACACAAATTAAATTAAGTTATAAGATCCAATCGTAATTTGGCTTATTTATTATCGCGAAGGAGTGAGAAGCCTGATAATTTTGCGAACCTTTCCATATTAACCTCGTTAAATGCATACAAGGCTGGAAATAAGCTTGTTTGTTGGTTCTTATATGGCTAAGCAATTTGAGTGGCATCTCGCATTTGTTTTTGGTGCACCTGAAAGAAATTTAACCAGTTCTCTGAATGTTCTTAGTCATTGACATTTTTTGCTCTTCCTTACGTTCTTTTTCAACTAATTTACCTTTAGGATACGATCAGGATGTATAGATTATGAGTGTTGAACAAGAGGGTAGACACTAAATACTCTGAATGAGTGCTTATCTTGGGAGCAACCAAAAAAAATTATATTTAGATATTAATACAAATTAAGATTGAAAAAAATTAAGAAATGATGTAAAAATTTAAGTTCTTTTTTAGATAATAAAATATCAAATTCTATTATCATCAAATTTTATTAAATACATTCAATATATAATTCAATATATAATAAATATATAATAATTTTCATTTAATATAAAAGGTTATTTATGGAATTAATTAGAATTCAATATATTAAATTAATTATTTTTATAGGATTAGCTTAAATATGATTCTTATTTATTAATAAGATAAGCATGTCAAATTAATTTATTATTTATCAATCATATAGATCATTTTGATAATTTGGAAAAATTAAGGAAAAGATAGATAATAATTGTACTCCCTCCAATTAGGATGTTTAATGTTCTTGACTATCGATAGTTTGGCGTCAATGGTCAACAAAAATTGGCTTTTCCTTATCCTTTATACTTTGATATGCAAGTGACATGAAAAACATATAAAACGTCACATCTAATATTACTTCTTTGTTCTCATATATTTAAACTATTATTGATGATTTAGAACTAAAATTATCTCTTAATTGTCTTATAATTTTAAAATTTTAACTTATTGTTGTTGATTAAGTTTTATTACATCATTTATTGATAATAGAAGATATTAAGTAAATGAAAAATGATTATTCAATTAAACGATCTTTACATAACCTACGAGATTCACAAGTCAACTGAAATTAATGATGAGCTCCAAGACTTTGAAGGAGGTTACTTTTATAGGTGTAAAGTTAAAGTTATAAGAAGTCGTAAAAATTTAATGTCAATCACGTGAAACAAATATGAATATAAAGTATAAAATATTCTAATTTTTAACAAAAATAATCTAAAATTAAAATTTTGTTAATGTAAATGACGTTAGGTATTGATCACTTTGGCAATAGCTCGTTGGACAAAGGTGCATAAAGAAATGAATTTATAAGAAAAGTATCGGTTGGAAATTTGGGAAAGGAAATAAACAATCATTGTACCATGTGTGCCCCTTCAATAAGTAGCCATAAGAGTAACATAAAAAGAAAGACTATGATGGACATTACAATATGCCTTATCATGTAATTGCGTACCAATAACATTTGAGAAAGAAACTTTTATTAAAACAAAAACTCATTACAATTAAAAACATGTCCATTATACAACAAGATATAACTTAATGAAAAGAAAACTAAACCCTACATAAACCTAAACTCATCACATGAGCCTTAAACGAATCTTGAGGAATAGGTTTAGTTAAGGAATCAGCTACCATCTTGTTAGTAAGTATATACTATATGTAAACATTTTTTATTTTTATGGCTTCTCTTACAAAATGATAACGCCTTTTGATATGCTTAGACTTCTTATGAAACTTCGGATCTTTAGCAAACTGTATGACTGCAGTGTTGTCATATAACAATTCAACAGGATCATTAACTCTGGGAGTAAGATTAAGATCCTGAAGAAAACTTCTCAACCATATTGCCTCTTGAGCGGCAAGATAACAAGCAACGTATTCTGCTTCCATTGTTGATAATGCTATACAATCTTGTTTCTTGCTGCACCAAAATATGGCTCCCCCTCCCAAGGTGAAGACATATCCTGAGGTTGATCTAGACTCATCAGGGTCACCACCCCAATCGGCATCCAAATATCTCCTTAACCTTAAATCCCCGCCTTGATAGCAAAGGACCAGGTCTGAAGTACCACGAAGGTATCGAAAAATTCTTATAACTGCTTGCCAATGAGTAGGTCCTGGGTTGCTTTGGTAACAACTTACCAAACTAACTGTAAAGCAAATGTCAGGCCGTGTACACAACATAACATACATTAAGCTTCCTACGACGCTAGCATAGGGAACATTACTCATTTTTTCTTTTTCCTTCTCTGTTTTAGGGCATTGATAAAGACTTAAGGTAAGACCCTTTTCAACTAGAGTGTCAACTTAAACCAAGAAGCTTCTTAACTTACTCATTATTTGAAAACGTTCCAAGATTTTATTAATATACGCTTCTTAACTTAAACCAAGAAGCTTCTTGGGATAATTTCTTGTTATTTCTACACCTAGGACATACCTAGCTTCACCCATGCCCTTCGTATCAAAGATAGAGGACAACCACTCTTTAGTGGTCTTGAGCATTTTCATATTATTGCCGACTAGTAATATGTCATCAACATACAAGTGAGAAACAAAATTTCACTTGTTATTCTCTTGACATACACACAATGGTCTTTTGAAACCATGACTAAGCCAAAAGAAGTAATGGCTTCATGGAATCTGAAATACCACGATCTGAAACACTGTTTGAGACCATATAGGGATCTTTTAAGACGACACACTTTGTCTTCTTGACCTTTTGCTACGAAACCAATAGGTTGATTCATATAAATCTCTTCCTCAAGGTTACCATTGAGGAAAGTGGTATTTATATCCATTTGAAACAACTCCAGGTCCAAATGGGCAACTAAAGCCAGAAGTAACCGAATAGAGACAAATCTCACCATAGGAGAAAATGTCTCTTCTTAATCTATACCCTCTATTTAGGTATAGCCTTTTGCTACCAAACGGGCCTTGAACTTGCCGATCGTTCCATTCGCCTTACGTTTTATCTTAAAAACCCACTTGTTTCCAATTGACTTTCGATGGAGCAGAAGATCAACTAGTTCCCAAACTTGTTTTTGTGTTATTGAGTCCATTTTGTCCCTCATGGCATCCATCCACTCTGTGTGGCTAGGTGAATGAACAGCCTCTTGAAAAGAGGTTGGTTCTTCTACTTCCAAAGGAGTATAAAGGAATATTTCCTCTTCGATTTGAAAATATCGTTGAGGAATTCTTCCGCGCTCACTTCTTCAGAGTCTAGGACCTATATTTATTTGCCCTAATTCAGGATCTCTCCCCTTAACTCTTGGAAATGTGGGTTTCGAATCATGGTGAGAACCACTCCCAGTATCCCCTTGAGATGTGAGATTTTGAACATATAAACTATCCACAGGTTCTTGGTTTAGAGATGGAAGACGAACCTCATTCTCGATTTGGTTCTCTTAGGCAGGAAAAGTCCCGGTGACTTGGTGAGTAACTAAATTCTCCCCTTCACCGAGAGTATCCGGTTGTAACTCATACAAATCTAGGTTCGTTTTGATTTCACCTATGCTTGTTAACTCATCCTCAAGAAACTCCACATTGCGGGAAGCAACTTCTGTCATACCACCATTCGAGTGCTCACCAAACATAACATACCCTTTAGAATGGTCGGGGTATCTTATAAACACCATTTTCGTGGCTCTTGGACCAAGTTTTCCATGTTTGACCCATGGACGTAAATGATCTAAAGAGGGCTTTCTTCCATTCCATAACTCATATGGAGTGACGGGTACACTTTTACTTGGCACATGATTAAGAATATAAGTTGCTGTGAGCAACGCATCTCTCCAAAAACTAATTGAAAGATGAGCATGTGCCATCATTGACCTGACCATGTCAAGCAATGTTCGATTCCTGCACTCCGCATCACCGTTTTGTTGTGGAGTTTGAGGAATCGTTAGTTGTCATATTATACCCTTTTTCTCACAAAATTCTTTGAACATATCAGATAGATATTCTCAACCACGATTGGTCCAAAGAGTTTTAACTCTTCTTTTCAATTGTGTCTCAACTTCAGTCATAAAATGTTTGAACACATCAAGTGCTTCATAACGATTAGCTAAAAGATACACATACCTATAGCGAGAATAATCATCTATTAAAGTGAGAAAATAGATAGCCCCATGATGTGCCTTAACATTCATGGGTCTGCAAATATCAGAGTGAATAAGCTTTAAGGGGTTAGACACCCTTGAAGCCTTACTAAAAGGTTTCGTGGTTGCCTTACCAGCTAAACATGACTCACATCTCGTCAACTTAACCTTAGTGAGTTGGTCTAAAAGATCTTCTTTAGCTAGCCTACTCAATCTATCTTGGCTAATGTGACCAAGTCTAGTATGCCATTTAACATATTCAGAATTAGGATCAAAATATGAAACATAAACAGAAGACGAATTATCATAACTTACATCCAAATCAAGAATTAGAAAATCATTTTTCAATGTAGCATGGCCAAAAATATTGTCATTATACATAATATCCAATCCATAATGACTAGAACTAAAAATGAATCTTGATTTCATTAAAGTTAAAAGAGACACAAGGCAATATCGCACCCTGGGTGCATAGAGAGCATCATGGAGAAGTAAAGTATTTCCTCTACGAAACTTGATCTGATTTGTCCCTATTCTTAGGACATCTTCTTCACTGTCGTTTCCTAACACGACAGTTTATGAACCCACCGAATACTGATGAAAGTTTACATAGCCAGCTCTATCCCGAACTATGTGCTTGCTTGCTTCCGTATTTTCAATCCAGTTAAGAAGATAATTAGTAACTAATGCATGAGAACAAACATCTAACTCAGGAGTAATGGATAAGAAAGGTATCTTCTTAGGTTCAAGATAATCCCGAGAAAAATGAACTTTCTTTCCACAATTATAGCACTTCACACGTGCCATGCTTTTCTCTCCTTTACCCTTAGCCTTTTGCTTCTTGACAATATGACCTTTTGGTCCATTCCTTTGAGAAGGCCGAGAACTTATTCTTTTACCTCGATTGGCATTGTTGCCCTTTGGTGCTTTGCTTTTAGTAACAAGTGCCACATTGGAAGAGTAAGATGCTTTTAAGCGATCCTCCATTTCGAGGTGCCTAGTGATCTTTGAAAGGGTTTTGACATTCTCATTATGTGTCAAAACAAGTTTCACATTCTTCCAGTGCTCAGTATGGTCTGGAAGAGCCCGAATCACATTCAGGACTTGTTCCTCTTCAGATAGAGCCCGACCAGCTACCTTAAGATCACGAACTATAGAACTCATGGTTCATAAATGTTCAACCATAGTACGAGTCATATTAATTTCGAAGTTCATCCACTTGAGGTGTAAAGCATGAAGCCTTGTAGCAGATGTTTGACCAAAAGTGATCTTAAGTTTGTCCCACATGTCCTTAGCAATGGTACAATCCTCACACTCTCTAATTAGATCGTCATGCATGAAATACAACGTAGTATAACATCCCTTACGATCCTTTTTGGACCAATCTGCATAAGCCTTTAAGGATGCTTGATATTGCTCACTAGCAGTATCAATATCTTTTCCGTCTTTGTCTTTGACTGATGGCACAGTCATAATTATGGTCAAATGTTTGAGCAATTCTCATTCATTTAGAAGATACTAAATCTTCCTTTGCCACATATCATAATTGGACCCATCCATTTTTTTAGTGGTGGACAAATCACCGATGAAGATTTTAGTTTCCATATCTACAAGTATATATAAACATGACGTGAGGCACATTTCCATTAATTAAATTATCTGAAAATTCATAATTCATGTAGTATGATTGAAAATTTTGCTAAGCTCATAATCATCTCATACAAAAAAATAGGAATTTTATAATTTAATTAACCTATTTTAATTTGACATATCACAAAGATGCCAAAAAAAACTTATATGTAAAACTAATTTACAATAAAAAACTTAATACATATAAAACAAAATTTACATATAAAATTATATAAAACTCGTTTATATAATATTATTTTAAATATAATCCATAAAACATACTTATGGAATATTTCAAATTATATTATATGCAAACACATTCATGAATTTATAACAATTTAACTTTTTTTTATATGACTATCGTATAAAACCGAAAACAATGTATATATGAGAAGAAAACACTCCTGTACGTTGTTTATTGTTTCATGCACATTATTCCTTCTTTTCATTCTAAAAACGAAAAAACAACTCTCAGTGTTTTTGTTTTACTCTCAGTTTTCATGCACGTTCTTCCTTCACGCACAAAACCTCTCCTTTTGTATCACCACACAATCACGAAAAACAATGAAGACTTTTTTTTCTCATTCAAACCTTCCTTTCTTTTGATTATTTGCTTAAAGAACAAGAAATAAAGTTTTTCGGTTTCTGTAAAACCAACTTTTGTTAAATGCATTTACTGTGCATAACTTTTATAGACAACATTTGTCCAAAACCAAGGATTTGTTTGCCGTTTTTCATGGTGCATATCCATGAACTTTTAACATAGGTCTTTGTTATGTATTACTTACGAATGCACTCTTCTTCCTTTGTAATGTTTATATGCGTAAACAACATGAAATGAAAATTTTTGGTTTCCGTTAAAACAATTTCAACGGAAACCCAAGATATTATCATGCATATGAACACAACAAAAATACACAAATCAATGGTCATTTTTTTAAGCACGATGTAAACGTAAAATTGGCTCTGATACCAATGTAGAATTTTTATAAGGACTGACCTTAATGCAGAAGCGGTTGATCGATTCTCTGTTTGCTAGTCCACGTTTCACGGTTGGCTATTAGAGTCACTGTTAATTCATGCCCCAAATTTTAAGCCTTGATGGTGTTATTCACGTGAGGAAGAATGAAGGGAGTTATACTCTAAGATTGCAAATGAATGTCTTTTATTTTCACTCCCTTAATCCTCCATTTATATGAGGATGATAACTGACGGAAGTTACATCTTATGTAACTGTTGGACCCCGTTTTCGGAGCCCAACGACCTGAGACATAAGCCTTAAGCTGAAAACCCTGAAGGGTTACTTGCTGTCATTCCCTAATGATGGTGAGCGTACACTAGTAAAACCTCAAAATCATAAGTTGACTTCTTCATAGAAATTGTAACTTTAAGTCTCTAGTTCATTTTGAAGCAAGAATCACCTCAATTGGAATTGTATAGCTCAAGATATCCTCAAAATACCCCAAAGTGCACTTATTCCAATCATACTCTCCTAACCGACCTCTTACTTGTTTTAGTTCCAATTTCCTGAATTCAACTCTAAATGTTGCCAAATTTTAAAGAGAAGAAGATATATGTCTTAGGAAACTATTGGTCCAAAATAGTGGACCATGTTCATACCCAAAATCAATTTTGACCTCTCTTTGCGCGAATGCCATAACTTTTAACCTAGATGTCCGATTGAGTTCGTTTTTGACCATTGGAAAGAAGAAATCTAGACCTACAACTTTGCTGAAGACCACAAAACCCAAATTTGCCTCTAAGATAGCTAAAAAGAACAATCTTTCCAGTGTATGTCCGTTTAACAGACATGCGTGTTCGTTTAATAGACGTGAAGTGGCCAAATGGTGTTTTTCCACCCGAAAAGGTCTGTTAAATGGACACCTATATTCGTTTAGCAGATATGGGGACTCCCCAAAGCCCCCATGCCACTCCAAAGCTTGCCTAAAACCTATCCAAACATCATGAACACTTCTAATCTTCCAAAATTCATCTAATCCATGCCAAAACACTTCATAATCTCTTAAACACCAACATCAACTCATCCAATTCTCAAACTCCAACTCAAAAGATTCATCAAACTACAAATCCAAGACAGTTATTCGAGCCATCAACAAACACAAACCTATCCCTATGAAAACTGGAAATAGCCATGCAAAGATTTGAAATTTCATGAATAACTATAATTCATAAGTATTTCATTTACCATCAAGGTAAGTGTTTTACAATGCTTTAGTGGGCATTTCAAGCCACTTACAATATAAAGAAAAATACAACTTACAAAAACAACAATTTTCTCAAAATGCATCTAAAGCATTGTTTTACAAAAGTTAACTTGAAACACAAAAAACACAACAACTCTGGAGCAATGCCTTTAAGCTCAATCCTCGAGTTCGCGCTCTTCACCTGGAGATGGGACAGGATAGGAGGGGGTGAGCTTGCGCTCGTGGGTAACACGTTTATATTTATGGTAATAAGCAAAAATCATTGCAATATTCAGGATTTTAACAATCTCTCAAAACATCCATAAAACATACATTTCATAACTTCATCAAACCAAAC
>JAOSBP010000007.1:14820923-14832769 GCA_027563825.1 Erythroxylum mucronatum | reverse complement strand
TTTTTACCCTATTGGGGTTTTCCACGTAAATCTTTTGTGTCCTTTAATTTCTTTCTTATTACCTATATTTTCCAACAATGGGGAAGGGCACAGTGAAAAAGGAGGCTCTGACAACTAGGTTAAAAAAATTTCAATTTAATCTTATAGTTTTAAAATTTTTCATATTTTACCAGTATTTAACCGGTATTCAAGGTATCGGAATTTGGTAACAAAAATTGGTACGATACTGTTACTGCAGTGCTCTTTTCGACTGATATTAGCCGGTATGGTAACAAACACAAAACATTGCTTCCAACTTACCCCTAATTGTCGTTTATACGAATATATGTCGTTTGTATACGTGGAACGCAGCAAACTTGAATATGGATTCAAGTTCTGTGCTGCTTGGTAAAGCAGCTCTTGGACTGGACCTCCTTGAAGTAAAAGCGATGAATGACGGCTAAAATTAGTGGAATATAAATATAACATTATTCTCACACGCAAAAGTGAAAAGGAAAACATTTGAATGTTAAATTAGGCTTTTGGAGAGATTCCAGTGCCATCTTCAGTTTCTCCTCTCCAGTGCCTGTCAGTCGCATGATCCTATTTCTCAAAATGACATGCATCATTTTTGTCTAATCTCCTGTGCCTTACATTGGCACTTCTTTGTTATCTTTTCATTAATCGAAGTCGTCATGATACTGTTACTTTCAGTGACAGGTTCTCAAATAAGTGAGTTTAACAGGAATGTTTGAAGCTCCAGGGACCAGGGCTCGATATCTTGGTCGTGTGGCCAAAGTGGACAAAGCATAGATACTTGCTGCCCGCGTGACTTTAATAATTTGTAGAGAAGGAGAAGGGTTACAACAGAGTCTGCAT
This sequence comes from Erythroxylum mucronatum, assembly GCA_027563825.1. Classification (NCBI taxonomy): domain Eukaryota; kingdom Viridiplantae; phylum Streptophyta; class Magnoliopsida; order Malpighiales; family Erythroxylaceae; genus Erythroxylum; species Erythroxylum mucronatum. Next base: position 14,831,911 of record JAOSBP010000007.1, on the reverse strand, counting down.
AACAAAAACTGAAGAGAGATCACCTGCTAATGTCCAGGAGGCCTAAATTATCATGGAAAGTTAACTCAAGAGGAGGAAATTTGCACACTATTATAAATTGTTGAATGTTCTTATATTATCCGATGTGGAATTCTTGACACAACCCCCTTAGCTCAGAGCAGGGCTGGATATCTGATAAGCATATTGGGCAAAGAGATAGAACCAGGCACTGCCCTAAACCATTGAGACAAGCAGGCTCTGATACCATGTTGAAAAGGCCTAACTCACCTCCAAAATCTAACTCAAAAGGGGAAGGTTTGCACACTATTATAAATTATTAAATGCTCTCGTACTTATCCAATATGAGATTCCTGACACACCCCTCTCATCCCAACGCAGCGCTGGACATCTGATGGACATATTGGGCAAAGAGGCAGAATCGAGAACCGCGCCAAACTATCGAGACAAGCAGGCTTTAATACCATGTTAGAAAGGCCTAACTTACCCCGCAAAAGCTAGCTCAAGAGGGAGAGGTTTACACACTATTATAAATTGTTGAATACTCTCATACTTGTCCGATGTGAAATTCATAACAACTAATGTGAAAAAAATATATATATATTATCCAGCTATCACACCAAAAAAACTGAAGAAACGCTTTCTCTTTTCCAGTATGGCTTGCAAAAACAAATCTTCGTGAGTTTATGACAACACAAACTGCAAGCTTCTGCATTTATATTTCCATCAAGTTTCGAGCATGACCCAATTGGCAAGATGGAATCGGTTTCATAGGTATGAACAAATTTAGACGACTTGTAACATCAAACAGATGTCAGAATTATGCCTAAGATACATTACGTACATCTCATATCAATAGGTTTCACCAGACTCCAGCATTCAGGAACTTGTCAGGCAAAATCACCAGAAGAGCTAACCTATATGTTATACATAAAGGTTAACAAAAAAGTTATAAAGTAGAACAGTAAACAACTTGCAGAAAATACCAACAGCAGAATAAACCAGGCATTGCTACTTAATTCTTGTGGATGATATGATCGCCTCTCAAACAAAAATGTTGACTAATTGATTCACTCGGTCTTTTTTGTGTACACTGAGCCACAATTGCCCTGGCGCTCATCATAAAAAATACCAGGCAAAGGCTTTATTTCTTACCGAATTGGATAACATATAAAAATCATAATCATTGAGTATGTGAAGTAACTTGAAATCAATACAAAGTTAAATTTTGGTCAGGAACTCGAGCTCTGATATTGATGAATCTCCTCGAGAAGCAGAGCTCTGGCCTTGTTGACATAGTTAAAGCAGAGGCATATATGTTCCTCAAGAACCGAAAGGTGATCCACAAAATCGAGATGGTTCTTCCTAAACTGCTTCAAAACCTCCACAATGGTATGATCATCTCGACCGCTCTTCAATCCAAGGCGAATAAGATTCTTGTCATCTTCGATATCAGCATATAGACGAGCTACAAGACAGTCAATCGTGCCAAGATCACCTTTTAGCACAAAAGCACCCCTAGCTGCAGCCTCAAGTTTCTTGACATGGGCACGCTCTTTCTTAGTAAAGTTGCGGGGTAGATACGTGGCAGTGCAGATGGGGCAGGCGACCATGGCAACAATGGCATGAGTTGCAATTGCCACTGCAGATATAGCAACAGCCACAACAGAACCAATGGCACAAACAACGAAGCCAACTTTGGTTCTGGGAAACAGGCGGACTCTAGAATGAGACTTATCGATTCTGCGGTTCAATTGTTGTCTAAGCTGCGAAAAGCAGCGACGCGTTTCTTGGAAGTTACGAGAATCAGGGCAAGGAAAAGGGTTGTTAAATTGATCAAAATGGAGAAAGATGTCAAAGGCAGACTCACATTGGGCTCGAGTAAGAGTGTCCAAATCAAGAGGAAGTACACCAAGGAGATCGTGAAGAGAGCGATAAAGATCACGAGCACGAGAAACACTTCGGCAGAGGAGGAGGCAGAGGAGGGTAGTTTTTTCACACTGGTCAAAGCAAGTGGAAATGAGGCGAGTAAAGGCATTGTCCCTAGTGTGACGAAGAGCCTCTTTCACACATTCTCTATCGGGCCTTAGCAGCTGATCTAAGAGGTCTCGGTGAGCATCCACACCATCATTACTGCTCATCCAAAAATCAATTTGACCATCTTCAAGTCTAGACCAAATCTCCTTGTAGGAATCGGTTTGGAAAGCGAAGGTGTACTCGCGACGGAGGTTAACGGCAGGTGAGAGCTGAGCAGTTGTCGCTGACGTCCCAGCAGCTGAAGTCGCTGGCGTCACAGCAAAATAAGCAAGTCAAACCCCATTGGAACATTTACACAAACAAATAACAAGCACAGCTTACGATAGAAGCCTCACCCTCTGCGTGTGGGGGAGAATTCCGGAGATCGATGGTTGCGTTTGGAGAAGTGGGCGAGGACGTCGATGTTGATGCAGACGACGACTTGAAGGAAAGGCAGTGCAGCATCGCGCAAGTTCTATCTTCTGCATGAAATGAATTTGGAGTTGGGGTTGACCGGTTCTGGGTGTGACGGTGACTCCGAATCGACGCTACTACTGCTGGCTTCTGATTGAGCGATGCAATCTGAATAAATCTGTCGCGGAAAATGGAAAAGAGGTAGCAATAGAATTTGAAGCGAGGGTGAAGTTAAAGCATCTGATTTGAGATGAGAAGAGAGGTTTAGCGTTGTTCTTCGTTAATTGGTTTTTGGGCCAAGCTATGCGAGTTTTAGAGTCCAGAACTTCTGTCTAATATTATAGTGTCTTATTGTGTTCAATAAATTTCAGCTATTTATTTATGTAAACCCCGCATGAAATCTACGTGACTCCAGAAGAATAAATGACTGAGATTTTATGAAACAAAATAAGACAGAATAAAACTGAACAGAAATCTGACTTCCGAGTTTTAGGTCCACCCTACAATATGCAAGGCAAGAAGAATTAGTGCTGATGTCAACAAGGCAAATTGCAAAATGTACAAGATATTGCAATCATCCACTTTACTATTAACAACAAATCATGCTTTACAACAAACTTTTCTTACACTTCTATGCCAATAATCAAAACAATACAGCCGTCCTTTTATACACTTATCAAAAGCACAGAACATAGAATCAATAAAGTAATTGGTAACTGAGATTTTTTTTTTAATTTTATTTTGTTGATCTAAACAGCTGGCTTCCAAGGGTCACAGTTGAAGTTCCTTCCCCCATGACTGTTGTCATGCTCATTTCTTTCTCAAGCATCCGCTCAAGTTCCATTACGAGGTAACTGGTGGCAGGTCGTCTCTCGCTTGACGGTTCCAGACATCTGATTGTCAACTGAATGAACGATTCCATACCTTCAGGCGTGAAGCTACTCCCCATCCTTTGATCGATAATGCTGTCAAAATGGCTGTAGTCTTCACTACTTTGCACCTTTATAAGAACACAAGATAAAATTCGTTACAAATTTTAAGCAGCATCTTTCGTGTTATGCAACATATAGCAAAAATCCAACTTCACTGCCAGAAAGAAAACAGTTAGTTCCATATTGATAAATCACTTGTTTTACCACGCTTGATCAGACTAAGTTGGTGCCCATATCTTTAACAGTTGTATTTACCAAAGCTAGCATAATATGCTCTACTCCCACCATTTACCTATATCTTCACACAATTGAGGATAAAAGTAATCGCAGCAAGTAAATTGCTAGAGTAGATCAAGGAGGACTTTATTTCCATGTGCAGTGATGCAATAAGACTGGACATACCCATTCAACAAGGTTCTGGTTGGAGTCTGAAGTTGGTGATACGATTGCTTCCCTCCCACTGAGTAACTCCAGAAGGAATACACCAAAGCTAAAGACATCACTCTTTTCAGAAAATCGTCTGAATTCCTTCACCCTGTACACAAACAATGTCAAATGAGCAAGGAAAGTATACAACATTCAATTAGCATACAAGAAATGAAAGGTTGACAAGCAGTACTCCGGGGCAAGAAATATCTCATCTGCAGTCACTTGTAAAGATGGGCCAGCTATGTCAATTCTTCCCAGGAAATTACGCAATCCTGCATCTGCAACTTTGGCTATAAAATTTTCATCTACAAGAACATTGGACGTTTTGAAATCCTTGTGTATCAAGCGAGGAATTAAAGAATGAAGATGAGCCAATCCTGCACAGGATGGAATACTTGAGGTGGCATATTCATTTCAACATTTAACAAGATGAATCTTTTGATTCATTTCAAGTTTCACAAACTTCCAATTGTATATACAATATCAGTTTCCTCAATCCATATTAGTTTTCTCTTTGGCATTGAACCAGATATTATCCAAAGAAAAGAAAAACTGATACCAGGAAATCCAAAATGCTCACTGATTTTGCAGAGGATCACCTTTAGCAGCCCCTAGAGCTATTGCAAGTCTATGCTTGAATTCTAGCTTCCCATCTGAGACTTGACTAGGTCCTGCGAAGTAATAATCAGAATTTAGCATGCAAGAGAATAAGATAATGTTCTTACAAAGAGAGACCATATTGTCCAAATATTCAAAACTTATGAATTCAGGAGAACAATTATGATATGTCCTAACTTAAGAAACAAAGTCTAGACTGCAACAATGGAAGAAGTAAAATTCGGTCATTGGTTAGAGACTTACCATACAAATGATTAGACACACTTCCACTAGGTATGTACTCATATATGAGAAATTGTTGATTGTTTTCCTGGCAGTACCCTAAAAGAGTCACAAGATTCCGATGCTGAATGGGGGAGAGATAGCGTACCTAACAAGTATAGTTCACAAACACCAAGTCAAACCATCACCAGTGGAACAGTAGAGCAAGTGTATACAAGAAACAACGAAGCTTGATTCCAGGCTCATACTCCTTGTGCAAGAATCTGACCTACCCTTCCTTTTAATATTGTTTTTCCTTTTTTGATTTTTTGAAAGAAAATGAGACTTTTGCCATGCATTGTCAAACAATTCAGATGTAAACATTTTATCCTATTCAAGCATTTTTTTAGTTATGTAGAACTCAATTTTACCTCATCAACAAATTCCTGACTTGGTGCTCCAGGTCGCTTTTTGATGGCTACAAGTATGCCATCATTAAGTAAGCCCTTATATACCTCCCCAAATTTTCCTATCCCGATCAGATTTTTGTCACTAAAGTTCTTTGTGGCCAGAGACAATTCTTCCATCTCAAAGCGCCTTGCCTCCCGTAATGATAACTCGACCTCAGCATGTCTTCTTGCTGCACATCATCAGAGAAAATCATAAGCTAATTAATCTTTGCACTTTCTTCCTTGCTTACCCACCCGAAATATATTCCTTGTAATTGATACCTTGCATAGATGGATCAGAAGATCCTGTCTCAGAAGTTCTTGAAATGCTGTTTTTGCGACATAGGCAAAGCCATAAAATAACAATCATCCCCACCAATGCCACGAGTCCTGCAGCACCTCCTAATACGGCTGCAAGAGCCCTTGACATTTGGTAAAGCAAATACTTCAGCTATGTGGAAATTTATTTGTGCAGTATAAGATAATGTACATTGAGCCTGTAGCAAAAGCACACCAATAAGCACAGAATTGCGAAGAAGAGAAAGAAAAGGACATAAAAAAAGCAAGAAACGTTAGTTTCAAGGCAAATCAGAAGTTTAGAAGTGACTACAGCAGCGGATAATGTTCTAGTAACATAGGTGCTCCGTAATGGAGGTTTAAAATGATTCAACCACAAACGAGAAGATGATTTAAGATGATTGAATAAAGCTGCAGAGAAACTCCCACTGTAAAGCATTTTCCATCAGTAATAATCGCGAAATGCCAACAAACCAAAAGAAGAGACATCAAATTCACGGATGAAACAGGCGAATCCAACAAAAACCGCCGGAATACTGACAACGTCCTTGAATTCAGAAACAAAAGAACAAAAAGAATCTGAAGTCTTCAAACCTGTACTAGCTGTCGTTGTGGAAAGATGAAGCCAAGTCCTCAGAAACCTCAGCTCCATCTGCCAACGGCTAATTGAGTCGGTTTCCCAGTACCAAGATCGATCAAATCAATATTTACCCACATTCCAACATTGAGTATCAAATCCCTTATCCCTCTTTAACTCTCACCTAAAGCTTTAATAGACACCCCACAATGACAAATCAAGGAAAACTAACTAAAACCCAGAAGTGCCGAAGAGATAAGCCTTTGAGGTCCAGATTAGAAATGAAGAAACGAGGGAGACAGCTTTCAGAGCTGCAAACAACCGCTGATAATTAATGAATTAATGAATCAATCAATCTCCTGGTTGTACTCTATAATAAACAAATTCGGGAATCATCGTTGGATACAGACAATGCCGACAGAAAGTGACCTCACGCCGACAACAATATTCCTATTACAGCATTCCTTCCACCTTGAAGAAAACCACTCCAAAAGCCATAACTCATCAGTCTAACCGACATATATTTTGTGTATCTAGACCCACCAAAAGAAACCCAAGTAATTAAACTGTTGAAACGAATTCCTTCAACCCTCCAATCTTTTCTTGTAGTTTGATGTTTCCAAGTGAATAAGAATAAACCTTTATTACAGAACAACAAAATTCGGGATTTTGGAGTCTCAAGATGAGATGATGACGACGATGGTGATCATGATGACGGTGTTAATGATGAAGCAGAGCGTTACTATTAAGTAAAATTTTGGTGTGGGCAGTAACGCAGTATAATACTGTAATTGTTGTCTGCTACTGCAAGTTGGAATTGCACAGAGCATCTTGGCTGTAACAAATTAACACTGTTTCACAACCACACCACCAAAACAGAGCATGCAATACAAGGTCATCCAATCACCTACATAACAGTAGAAAGCCATGTCCAAATACCGAAAGAGAAAAGGAAAAGAACAAATACGGATAATAATAATACTTGAAAATTGAGATATAAAAAGTGTATAATGCAGACAATGAGGAAAAGCGGTGAATAAGAAGAGATTGAAAGCTGTGGGGTTGTTATCCCCCACTAGCCAGCTATGTTGACATCACTACTACTGCTACTTCTACACTACATATTTCCAAGTAAACCACCCTTGCAGCGGTTTCTCTTTTTCTGATAACTCTCATGTGAACACGTTGGATTCTTTTTTTTTTTTTTCTGACGATGATTAAGCTTAACCAATAATGAAATCGCCAAAAGCTGGTTGCTTTCTCGATGAGTTCATGACTGCATGTTCCAAGAGTGGAAGACGTTTGGCAGGAGAGAGGCGAGCTTATATAGGAGTAGCTACCCTTTAATTTTGAATGCTCGTGGAAATTATTGATTTAAAAAGGCAAGATTCGATCTTGGCCTACGACAGCGACCCAAAAGAAACAGAAACAAACTTACCAGGGACGGGGCTAATAATGCAATGGCAGAAGGAAGCAGAACATCAACAATCAAATGTCAACGTCCTTGGAATGGTTTCTATGGCTTTTGTAGGTAGAATTCATTCCGTTTCACAGCGGAGATGGAGCCATAGGCCTTTCTCCCACTTAGGCTTCAGTTCACAGCTTTCACTTCCTTTTTTTTTCTTGCTTAGTCCAGCTGTAATCAGTGTTTCAATATCCATCTGGTCAAACAAAATTGAATTAGTGTTGATTAACAAAACTATTAGTCTACTACCCAATTCATCAGCCTCACTGAGCTGTAATAATGAACCTTAGCAACATTATTTGATAACCAATTTGGAATGAACTGTCTTTATTAGTTGCTTATGATGAAAGCTATGAGACAGAAGAGCGTCAACTCTAAATTGTACTTTGAAGAAACTCTCGTGTGTTTCATTTCATGTCTGGACCTAATACACACAGAAGGGAATGACAAATTTTGAGCGTTTTATTACATCAATTTTTTTTATTAAAAAAAAAGGCCTTTCAAGTACAGGTGAAACACAAAGTTAAGAGAATTGCAATTGGGTAGAATTAAAAAATATCAATCAAGTAGATTAGAATAGAAGGTACATATATTTCAGTATTTTGTTCCATACACAATTTCGTTTTCCTTGCAAATAACTTGAGTTCATATCCTTTTAAATATCTGGGGTATAATACGCACATCTAAGTTAGACTTGGAAAAAGGGATGCAATAAATGGTTAAATCCAAAAATGACAAGAAATTCAATCTAGTCTATTAATTTTAATCAAAATCACTACTCTATTATATGTGTATCAGTCAAAGTTGTGAATATCGTACCGAACTTGGTATCGAATTGTGTTCTGGTACGATATTGTACTGGTAACGATCAATACCAAGTACCATTTCGGATAATTTTTTAAATTTATAAAATAGTCTCTAAAATTTTTTAAATTTACAAAATAGTTCATTCGTATATTGTACAATTGTACTGTATACTTTACAAGTTTACATCAACCTTGGTTCCAAAAATCATAATAATAAAAAATAATCACAATTAATATGAAATAATAACAATTTTTAAATATTTCACATATAAATAATAACCACAATTAATATGAAAAAGACAATCATCATCATACAAATATAAAATTAAGAATAATATAAATTATTTAAAATATTACAATAATATAATTTCATCATTTTAATTAATAATAATGACATCAAAACATTCATCAAAAAGCAATAAATATCCTTAACTCTCAAACTATTACAATTTACAACAAGAATTAGTGACGAGGAAACAATCAAGTAGAAGTTAAACTTGAAACAAAGACATTTACAATTACATTACATGTATAGAATTTAATATAAACATCAAATATAAGTAAAATTAAAAGGAAAGGAAAAAGAAAAACCTGGAACGAAATTCAATTGTTTACGGGAGGATACCCGTTATAACTATACTGACCTCAGTTATCATTTGGTACAAAATCCTCTTCATTGAGAGGAGTTTCATCATCATTATCATTCAAATTTAATGCACCAAATGAGATGTCAATGTTTTCCCGTTCAAGATTATCTTCCAAGTCATTGACATCTACCAAATTCGGTTCTTCAGAAACTCAATTCACCAAAAGATCAATATTATCAATGGAAATTGGATCAGTTGAACTACTTGTGCTATTAAGACTCCTAGTAAATAATAAATTTTAATTATTAGAAAATTATAAAAAATTATATCAAAATTAATAATGATAACACTGATAATATCATACTATTTCCGAAGCTTTAAATTGTAAAAAACAAAAACCAAGTCATTTAACCTCTTATACTCCAATTTATTCCTTTTCTTGGAGTGGATAAATTCAAATATGCTTCAGTTTCGTTCACAGCCTGTTGCGCTTATATATTGACTTAAAATCCGAATTGCAAACCTTTTTAATTCTGGAACATCATTTTCGAATTGATCCCATCAAGAAACTATAACAAAAGTAGCGTTATAATCAAAATAAAGTGTTAATTAATTTCAACAAATAAAAAAAAGAAACAACTAATACCTAGAAAAAGTTTTCCTTTTTGTTGAATAGCAATTGGCATTCTAAAATTTCAATAAGACAACTTATAAAGCTTCATTTGTAAGCTTAAAAAATCTTACATCGCGTCAATGCTAACAATTGTTGTAATAGTTAAAAGCAATCCTCTATTAACTTTAGCTTGCTTAGTAAGATTCAGTCTAGAATAGACACTAAGATTCAAAAATGCCTCAGCTGCAAAAAACAGAGAAGAAAGTTGTCTTTCCCTTCTCTCATTAATGATTGAAATATATGGTGTGTACAAAGAAGAAAAACCTGTCGCTCTCTCCATGGCATAAAAAAAACCCATTGTTGACTTTTCTTCACAATCAGCCAAGCGAAGCACCCTCACCAAAGGCTCACAAACTCAGATAACAAATTGACATTGAGACCAAAATTCTATATCTTCCAGTATAATTTTACAAACCTCCACTCTAGCATTAGACCTAGCATGCTAAGATGCAATCCACTTATTACTTGTAAACATTTGTCTTAACTCTTTCTTCATCATAGCAAAAGATTGAAGTGATAAGAAATTTGTTTTAAATCTTTTCACAACAGGATGACACAAATTCCTATGATTGGTAAACTCCTTTCTCATCAAATTCAATACTCATGCACAATTATAAATGAACTTTGTTACATTTTTAGCTTTCTGCATAGTCTCATTAATAACAGGAAAATACCTAGGTTCCCTTATATTCTCCAACATTAGGTCAATGCAATGTGCAACACAAGGAGTCCAAAAAATAAAGAATTATATGTATTTTGGAACCTTTTTTTTTGCCGCTTTATAAGCGAAATCATTATTAGTAATAAACTGAATAATGTTTTCTGACCCTATTTCATTTACAACTTTATCAAATATCGCAAACAAAGTCTCAGTATTCCTAATAAGGTCAGATGCTTCAATAGATTTCAAAAACATAGAGCCATTTGTAGAGTAAACCAAAAAATTAATAATAGGATCTTATCTCCTATTTGTCCAACCATCACACATGATTGAACATCCATAAGTACCCCAATTTACTCTACTTCTGCCAAATAACTTCTAATTTCAGAAACAGAACAACTCAAAATTTTACCTCTTAAGTCATCAATCGAAGGACCTTTGAATCCCGGACCATAAGAGGCTATGACATCCATCATAGGTTGATAATAATAAGACTGAGAAGCATTGAATGATGAACTTGTATCATACCACCATCTAGCTATTGCCATATCGACATTGTGGGTCACATCTCTTGATTGCATTGCACTACGAATTGAAGGTTGGGCTTTAGGAATTGTTCGTGGTGCAAAGAAACTAGTCACTTGCCTTCTTCTCTTCCTCACATCAGGTTCAGGTACTTCTTCTTGTGCCTGAAATGGAACACTATCAGTACCACTACTGTGACATCCCACATCGGTTGGGAAGGCGAACGAAGCACCCCTTATAAGGGTGTGGATACCTTCCCCTTGTAGACGCGTTTTTCATGCCCTAACGTCTCGGATCCCATCAGAACTCCGAAGTTAAACGTGCCAGGGCCAGAGCAATCC
>JAOSBP010000007.1:14784896-14807454 GCA_027563825.1 Erythroxylum mucronatum | reverse complement strand
ATTATTATTATTATTTATTATTATTATAAAATTTAAACTTATTAATATTATTAATTATTGTTATTATTATTATTATTATTTATAAATTTTAAACTTATTATTATTACTATTATTTTTATTGTTATTATTATTATTAATTATTGTTATTATTATTATTATTTATTATAAATTTTAAACTTATTATTATTATTACTAATTATTGTTATTATTACTATTATTGTTGTTGTTATTATTTATTATAAATTTTAAACTTATATTAATCTCTTGGTTCAATACCTTTTGTATTGATGAGAAAGCAGCCCGGCCTATTGAACAAAGTGTTAAAAATCCCCAACCTCGGATTGATGAGAAACCAGCTCGGCCCATTGAATAAAGTGTTATAATAAAATAACTCCACCTTACGTGGATTTATTTAATTCGGAGTGTAAATTGCAAGAAAGGAATAAGGTTTTGATTTTATGCTTTAAAAGGTCTCAAAACGTATTTCCCATATTAAAAATAAAAATAACATGGTTTTAAATTCTCTTTTATTATGTTAATTTGCTTTCCACTAACTCGAGGGGCGTGGTTGAGTGGCAGGGACTCATCCATCCTTAACCAAAAGTTAGAGGTTCGATCCTTGATTTTGGGTATGGAGCAGTCTTAAATCCTTGGGCCAGTTGTTCCATCCTGTGAGGTGCTTACAAACCAGCGAGGGGATTAGTCACTGGGTCCACCCTGAACTAAGACCAAAAAAAAAATTTGCTTTCCACTAAGTCTAGCAGGGAGTAAGCTAAGAGAAGACTGCTGGAAGATTAATCGTGATCAAATTATAACTGCAATAAAAAGTTGATTTTATAATTTTTCATTCAAATCTTTTTAAGTGAATATTTTAAAAAATATAAATCATTAATAAATTGATCGTAACATACCTTATTCGGATTCCTATAAACAAATTTTGAACTACCAGCTGCAAATTATTCATGTGTCCAACCACTAAAGTTCTAACCATATCTACAAAATATAGAAAAGGAATTCAAATATTTTGATAAGAAATAACAATCTTGCTAGCTCTTTTGTCTTTTTCCTATTTATAGTAAAAGACAATACAATTTCTTTCTTATTAAAATTAAAATTTCTAATTATAATAAAGTTTAACTCTAAGTATAATTACTATTAATTTTAATAAAAAATATCTTATATTTGAATTTTGAAATCCCTTAAACTTTATAAAAATTAGTACTAGAATGCACACGTTGATTGTAAGCAAACTCATCGTGTAGTAAACACTCTTCTTATTGCTCTAAGTTCTTTTGAATAATAGAATGTACAAAGCAAATAAGGTTCGTTTTACTACCTCGATTTGCCCATCTAATTGTAGATGACAAGCAGTTGAAAAGAGAAATTTGGTCCCTAACTTACCCCTAATGTCCTCCAAAAATAACTCAACAAATTTGCATCACGATTAGAAACTATGCTTCTCAGCATACCATGCAAACAAACTACTTCCTTAAAGAAGTCTAACTTATTTTAAATTAATTTTTCTCTTCTAAATTGTTTTTTTAATGTAAAATCCATTAGGTTCTTAATAAGCCGGTAATGATTATAAATTATAATTATAATTCATAGTTAGAATTAGATAAATTACTTTTTAATTTATCTTTAATTCTATAATTAAATAATTTATGATTATCAACCAAGATAGACGTCTAGCAATATGTCATAAACACCCAAATATTAGAAATGTCGAAATAATCTGACTCAACTTATCTATACATAGTTATGATATATAATTTAATAATTTCAATATTCAATGTTCCAATTAGACATATAGTATAACATTATTGTCTACTCTTTTAAATCTAATCATGTTCGGTCTTGCTAATTAATAATTGATATTTGAAAACACCTTTTTAAATCTCAACTCAGTTTTGGTTAGAGAATTCCTTAAATCGCTATTAATCAATAATATTGGAACATTCTCTGTAATTACTTTAGAGTGACGAATCTTCTATTGACTTACTTATCTATCTTTGTATGGTTAATACTATATCTATGTACTACAAATTAAATTACCCTAAATAGAATAGGTGATAAGTAGCATCAAAACGAAGTAATTCTCATATGAAATACTTTGTTAATCTTAAGTATAAGGATTAATTATACAACTTTCTAATAAGAAAATTAACAGACATATAAGTAATACTCCATTTGAGATCATCATAATCGGGTTAGTTCAATAAACTTATTCTCTAATAAGTATCCAAATGTTTATTTAAATATCTTCATACTTTAATTTATGAGTCAATTTGATATAGATCAAGGGGCTAGTGACGTGGCATCTCAAGTTGGGGTCGATGGTTCGAGTGTTCAAGATAAGATTCCGAGATCTTCAACTCAAATTCCACCGTCAACTTTCAACAGAGATCCACTTGTGGATATTGTTTGGCCTATGACAAAGGCTAGGATCAAAAAGGTGCAAGGGGCTTTGAATAATTTAATTAAAGAAGCCCATTCTCAAGCTCAAGTCCAAATTGCTTCAATTAAGGAGTCCAAGCAAGTTCACTTAATAAGTCTTGAAGAAGTTAGGCCAACCTAACAAGAAAAATAAGGTCCATGGCTAAATTTGCTATTAGTAGTTTTCCTTCTTTGTAAGGGACAATTAACCAAATCCTATAAGGTCTCTTGTTTCTTAAAAGTTAGTTTCCTAGTAGGTCTTGTTTCCTACAAGTTAGTTTCCTAGTAGATCTTGTTTCCTAAAAGGTAGTTTCCTAGTAGGTTTAAGTAATTATAGGTTTAAGGTAATTCCTTTTCCTTAATTTTTGGTCAAAACCTCTCCAATATATACGGAGGTTCAACTATCACTAGGGGACACAATTTTATGACATTATTTTGCGAGGTTTAACCTTATTATTAGTCTTATTGAATAATTAGAATGTATTACACGATTTTTATACTTTGTATGCGACTTATATAATTGATTTTGTTTCGTCAATTAATGTCGTCTTTATTTGTTGTTCTTCTTTCAATCTTTTGTCATTCAATTCATAATTTGCTTGAATTGGGTTACAAATGTTCTTGAGGATTGGGTTACAGATCTCTTGAAACAAACTTTATTCTTCTCTTCTTGTTCACATCTTCTTTATGGTTGAAGATCAAGTGGTGGATAAAGAAAAGTCTTAGGTAAGCTCTTTTTATATTTCACAATTTCATATCAATTTGGTATTAGAGCTTATGTTATCTTGATCCATATTATGTGAATAATTTCGTGTTTCTTGAATTTGCATTCTTGGAGTTCTTAATCAATTTTGAATGCTTTCTTAGTTGAATTTTTGTGTCAAGAATTTCTTCTTTAAATGTTTCCAATTTTCTGTCCAAATTTAATTGCATGGCAATTTTCTTTAGGTAGCTTCGACCACCTTCACTTTAAAAAATGAACAAAAAACAAAAAAAAAGAAAAAAAGTTATGTTCTTAGAAAGTTTCCTTTTTTGAAGTTGTTGTTTTTGGAAACCAAGTTTCCTAATTGTGAACGGCATTACCGATTTGGTTTACTTCCAAAGAAAGAAGTCTTACTTGCCTATTTCTATTATTTCCATATTGGTAGGAAGGTCAATATTGCTAAAATTGACTACTTTTAGTCAATCTTATTTGCATTAGGAACTGTTTCCTTTTTGGGTCTCATAGCTTAAAATTGTCATATCTTTCTAATCGTGAGGAATTTGAGAATGTGCTATATATCAATTTGATAGTACTCAACAAGATCTTTTGAATAACAAGAATAACATCCATATTGTATTTTTTATTCCTAAAAAATACCAAAATACCCCTGCCTGAAATTGTGCCAATTTGTGACATATTCTAATCTATTTTCTTGTTCGAGTGTTACAAATTATACTTGAGCCATTCTTATTCTTTAACCTCCTAAGTTGTTTTTTTTTTGCTACTTTGCTTGAGAATTAGCATTTATTATTCATTGCACTCAAGAAATAATAAGGAAGGAGACTGAGTTTTTATTTTACATCTGGTTGTAAAAGCCTATTGAAGAGTCAAACACTTGGGTTGAGAGTAGCTCTAGGTTAGACACTAGGGAGGTGGTTCGAAAACAAACAAAAAAGGCATCAGATCTTATTTTGTAGGTATCATGTCTGACGAAGCAACAAAGAGAAGACAGTCAAACTTGAGGTTAACTTAGGACGGGCCAACAGGGATGCCTTAGAGCCCAACAACAATGACTTGTTGATGGCGCTAGTAAAACAAATGATGGAGTTGAGAAATAAGATTTAAAAAAATTAATGAGTTTGATATGTGTGAATTGTATCGTGTTTTAAGGCTTAGTATGATATGTATTTAATGGTTAATTCAATCGTTTAGTATGTGTTTAGGTTAAATTGTGTTAGTTTGTGAATTATTTATGTTTTAAATGTTTTATGGGTTAATACAAGTCTTTAAGCTTAATTATTATGTTTTTGAGATGCCTTGATGTGTTTGTTAGTCTTTCAGGGTTAACATCAAAGAACAGAGAAGTTTCGGAGACACTTGGGTCGAAATAATGGCCCACGATCGTGGCATAATAGGCCACAATCGTGACAGATGCAGTGGAGTTGGCCCACGATCGTGGCAGGACATGGCCCATGATCGTGACAGAAGGCTCAGATGTGACCCACGATTGTGACCTACATCGGGTAGACGCGCAGACACTCAAAAACGTCAAGTTTTGAGGCATTTTTCCAATTTTTTGGTCCCCGAAAAAACCCTAGGATTGCTCAAAACACAAATGGTATTTAAAGAATAAGACAAAGAAGAGGAGGAAGCTTTTTTCACTTTTCAGAGATACCCTAGAGCTAATTGTCGAGAGATAGAGAAAGAGAAGAAGGAAGAGAGAAGTGGAGAAGAAGCTGACTTGATGTACTTCTCGGATCAGGAGTTTCCTGACGTCGCTGCCTCCTGTTGTCCATTCAAATTCGTATTTATTATTATTTTCAATTTTATTATTGTATAGAATTGGAATAATAGTCGATGTTGTTTGTAGACTCACCTTCGGGATTTTATCTTTGATTTAATGAAATTTGATTGTTTGTGTTTTATTGGTTTATTGTGATTTAATTTATGCAATTGCATAATTCGGTGATAAACTGAGAGGGTTAATCAAGTAAAAAAATAATTAAATTGGGCTAACAAGAGTTAGGTGATTTAATAGAACGAAAGTTAAATCAAGTCGATAAATTGTGCAAAGAGAGATCTTACAATAGTTTTTGATAGTTTATTAGACAACTTCAGATCTAATTAGGGTTTTACATAGGTTGTTAATTGAGAAATTACAACTTCCATAATCTAATTAAAGTTTATAAATTAGGGTTAATGGTTATAACTCAAGAGAGAGTAATCAACCCTAAGATCGTCTAGAACCAATAATCCAGTAATTCATAATCGATTAGGTTAGAGTTAAAGATACATAAAATTCTCTTTCTCTCAATTGGTAGTTCCTTAGGTTGATTCTTGAGTGTACATTGCAATTGCCAAATTGTTAATATTTTCATGATCAATTCTTGAATTGATTTGCTTGACTGAATTGCATTCTTATTTTGGTTTCGTTACATTTGAATTTTTGCGATTTGTTTTGGCCTTAGATTTTAGGATTAGATTACATTATTAAAAGGTGTATATGTTGTTGGAAGATGAGACTTACATTAGTGATCATTAGTGTGACGATATGCTTGAATTGACTTAAAGTGACAAGCAAGGAGGTATTGATGGGGACGATGAATTCTAGGCTGAAGGGTCTAATAAAGCATTAGTGGTAGTCCAAGCCTTGAATACGCAAATCTCACCTGAGCCAAGTGATGAGCAACGCACTAACATCTTCCATACAAGATGTTTTGTTAAGAATAAGATATGCCTGGTGATTATTGATGGAGATAGTTGTACTAACTGTGTTAGTGAGCATCTTAATACTAGGTTATCATTACCTACTATGCGACATCCTCATCCCTACAAGTTGCAATGGTTAGATGATAGAGGTGAGGTAAAGGTAAAATACCAAGCACTTATTGATTTATCTATTGGAAAGTATCACGATAAGGTGCTTTGTGATGTTATACCTATTAGTACATGACACATTTTTTTTGGGGCATCCATGGGAGTTTGATTAGTGCACGGATAAAGATGGGTATACTAACAAGTACTCATTTGTAATGGAATGCTGTTAACAAACTATGCCATTTATTATTTAATATAGAAATTTTTTATTTTTAACTTTTAAAAAGTAAAACTACTATCCATTTTTTAAAAAAGTGAAAATGTATCTTCTTCTTTCTCCACAATCTCTATGAAGCCTTCTAGGGAAGAAACATAAACGCAATAATCTTATGACCATTTTTCCCCTCTATGTCCTTATCTCTCTAACACTCCTCGATTTTACTTTTTCTCTTAAACAATTGACCTCTTCCATTAATCGATTCTCTCTCAATATTGGATATGTTAAGTAACCTGAAAGTTGATCTATTAATAGAAGGAGATGATAGTCCCTACTGTATGTGTAATGGGTTGCTTCTTTGTATGTTTTAGTTCTTCCAAAGATCATAAATGCTTCAAACACCATCTCAAGGTTCAAACTTGATACTAAATAAGACCTTTCTGAATCTTGGTTCAGTTCACTCTCCTTCTTTCCTCATGGGAATTTTTTTCTATTTTTGATTCTATATGTTTCTTTGGGTATAAATTCAAATATTTAAAGTCTTAATTATGTTACCACTTGATTATAGCTTGAACTGATTATTCCTTAGAGAGAAACTCAGGTGAAGTTATAGTGGAATCTACAGTTCTTTGATACATGGCTAATATGATAAATCCATTAGTCCTGCTTTTAAAGTTAAGTGAGTAGCTATAAACTTCCTTTTAGTCCTCGTTATGCTTTTCTCTTCTCCTTTTTATGTTATTTTTGTCTTTTGTTTCTGCTGACTTAAAATTATATAGGTAAGTCGAATGCTCAATCGACTTCAAGCCCTCAAAGAAAGTAACATTTTGGTTTAAAAATAGAGTCAATTAGTTAATAAATATCAAAGACAGAGAAACAAAAAAAGGTTCAGTAGAGAATGGGAGAGAAAGACGAAGATAAGTATTGAGGTCAGGAATTTCTAAGTACGAATGTCTGTTATTTTGAGTTTAATCAGATTATTGATAGTTTTTAATTTTTAAAATAAAAAATAAAAAAATGATAAAGGACATGCCAGTTGTTAGGTTAGCACATTAGTTGATCTAGTTGGCCACATGTTCTCAAATAATGGAGACGTCAAGCCCAATTAATGAGAAACTAACAAAGTTACTCTTTTTGGAAGAAGTTGACCCATTTTATAAATGTTGGGGGGTGAATTGGTACCATAGATAATGACAACGGTTAACTTAGATATTTTGCAGAATTTTAGGGCAAATTCTACTTTTTTTTGCCTAATTTTCTCCTTAAAAGAAATATACTATTATGGAATTTAGTTGTGGAGGTATTTACTATAGAATCTTATTTCCTATAGATAACCCAAAATTTTAAGTCTTACGATATTGATCTCATCGAAGTAGTTTAACATTCTCAATGCTTAATTTAATCAAAAAATTTAAAACTTAGCATATTGATCTGGTCAAAGTGCTTCAACATTCTCAATGCTTAATTTATACTCAGATTTAAACATTTTGAACTTTTTAAAATTTTGAACCAATATTTCATTTAATACACATGATTCTATCATTTAAAGTCATTAGCAAATTTAATGAAATATAAGTATTTGTTCTTTTATGAATTGTTATTACATCCAACTTGACATGTATGAAGAATTTAATAATTTAATACCATAATTATTCTTACACTAAAGGTTGATTTAGTCACCTTTCAACCAATAAGTTTCATAAGTTTTATATGATTCACAATTAAAAGGATACATATATCTTTGTACATAATTTTACGATTCTCATTATATTTAGTGAACATGGAATAAAAGGATAGTCTCGACTATTTAACTTTGTATTCTTATCACTTATGTTAAGCACAGGTCTTCTTTTAATCCAACATATACAAATTATCTGTATAAACTTGGATCGATTACTTTTACTCAACAAACTATTTCTTATCATATCTTAAACATTATAATAATGTTGAACCCAAATTCAGTATAAAATACTCAAAAGCATGAATTAAAGATATATATGATCTCTATGATATCATGTATTGACAAGAAAAATTATGCAATAATCTTCTTCTAATGATAACTAGTATCACACTATAACAAATGCCTTCAATTGTAGTCGATATTTATGATTTTAATATGTTAATTAAATTAAATAATTTTATCAAGATATTAAACCTTTTAACACTATTATATATAAAGTTTTGCATAGTGCTATCCTGGTATTGGCATCTATCTTACATATTGTCATTAAAGTTTATAACATTAGTCAACTTAAAATGTCATTATATTTCGTCTTCTACATGAAATTTGACTTATGTTTTAAACTTTGTCACCAAATTTTTTACAAGGATTTATAGCAAATTCACATAATGGACATACAACTTTAGTGACTTTGAGAACTCTTCTCAAACCTAACATGTGTATAAGGATTTTATCTTGAGTATTAAAACATCAATATAATTAACCTAAAGTATGTAAGATAAATGGTATTTTTAATTAATTATGTCACAAAATTTATAATCTATGCTTAACTATAGAGCATGCAAGAACAAAGATGATCTAAAATGATGACAAACAAATCACTTCGAAATATTAAGTTTCAATTTTTATTTCCAAAACGTGTTTGATAAGTTATTTTTTTAATAAGATCAATATTTATTTTCTTAAATTTATTAAGATTTAATTCAGTCTTTTGAACAATTTGGTTGAATGTAACGTTCTTACAACAATTATATGTCGCTTGGGCGTTAATAGTATTTTGTGAGTTATAAGATCTTCAGTATATAGATAACAAAATATCATCATCTTGTTGTTCTAATTAAATCTTGTACTGCTTACTCTAATGTTATGGTCTAATAACATTTCATAGCCCTCTTCTCGTGATATAAACTCTTTTGGATGATGTTCGTGGTAGGCAAATGGGTATTAATGTTGTATACGGCAAAATCCGAGTGGAATAATCCTCTACGGCTTTCTCTATCTCTGTCTCGGTCAAGACTTATAAAGTCAGTCAGTGTTTCGTAGGTCCGCACCGCAAAAGTGGAAGCTCCGGCTTTAAATGGTCTAGTAGAACATCATAATCAAGCTTCACGACAAAGGGTCCACAACATTTAGCGAACACTAACGGTTTGAACTAATAATGTCAATTTCAGTCCAAACACAACCTGCGAAGAAATTACAGAAAACCAGGAAACCGCTGGGTTTTGTTTGATTGATATGTATCTGCGTTCTTAAGGTTTAGTGATCCTCTCCAATCTCATCACATGGTTTTATATCATTGGTCCCTGGCCGGACAAGTTGCATCGTTTAACTAGAAAGCGAAAGGCTTTGCTCTAAAACTTCTTGAGAAAAGGAAGTTGTAAACATCTACTCCTCTTGCTGATTACAAGGTTAAGTGTTGACAAAATAAAACTACAATTCAATTTCACAAATTAAGTAAATATCGTTTAGTTCTTTTTAAAGATGCAAATTTCTAAGCTAAAAGTAACTTTTTAGTTACGAAATTTGAAATTTGTATCTTATTGCAGCCAATGTTATGAATATTGTACTGCTACTAGTATCGCATTTAATTCTGGTATGGTACAAGAGCTTGATATTGAAGTTTATCGAATTGAGTTTCATTATTGAATAAAAGTCTATCACATACTTGATATGTGAAATTGGACCTAAGATGTAACACTAATTATTTAAATTATTTATTAAAATCCAAATTATTTAATTTTGTGCCTTAACTTATGGAATAAATAAGTTGGTTAATTTATATATGTTTAGTCAATATAATTTCAAAATAAAGAAAAGAAAAGAAATTAACTTTTGTGTATAACCTTTATTAATCTAATTGATTGGTAACATCTATCATATTTGATTGTTTTATGTTTACATTTTGTTTGATAATCCTTTAATGTTGGGTTAACAAGTTTAACATTTGATATTACCCAATATAATTTTGAACAACTCTAATTGTAAGTATTCTATCTTTGATACATTTAAACTAGTGACAAAATAATTTTGGATTATTACTTATTTAAAATAATTTTGGATTAAGTTATTGTATATTATTGGGTAAATTATAATTTAAATTTAGAACTTTATCTAATTTTATAATACTAGATATAATTATAAACTATATCAATCAAATATTTAAAGTCTCAATTTACTGCAAATATATTTATTCTTTTATTATTATTAATGTCCATTATATTTTAAATTATCTAATTTTATGATACTAACCAGAAATGATATCATATAAATGGGCTCATTTACATAATTAAATAAATAATTGGATGACTGGTTTAGTAAAACGACAGTAACATAATTGTTTCAATGCTGTGTGGTAGCATAACAATCGAGTGTTGCTTGAAGAGTTTGCTATGCTTTGTTGGCGCATTTGGTGGGCCCGAAATGAGGTTCTTTGGAATAATCATAGTAGCCCACCTGATGTTATTATGCAGCAGGCTTTGGACTATCTGCGCGAATGGCAATCTGCACAGCTTCAGCGTCGACTGTCGTATACACCAGTTGTTGTTCCTGTCTCTGGCACGTCTGCACCTGCTGACACAGGCTGGTGTTGCTATACAGACGTAGCTATTTTCGAAGCCAATCATTGCCTGGGTACTGGCTCTGCGTCGTTCTCTAGTAGTGGCTCTTTTGTGCATGCTTTCACCACCTACAAACCTGGTTTCTTTTCGCCTCGTGTTGCTGAGGCAATTGCTCTGAGGACTACCCTTGATCAGGTTGTAGCTCGATGTTTGGGTGCCGGTACTGTGTTTTCGGATGCGTAAGGTGTAGTTCTTTCTATACGCAATTCGGTTCATGATTGGTCCTAATATGGTTTGATAATTCATGAATGTCAGGCTCTTCTGTTACAACGACCTAATATTAAGGTGGAATGAGTTCGTCACGTTAACAACATCTTAGCCTATAGATTAGCTCGTTCTTCTATTTCTTTTCCTAGTTTTATGTTTTGGAATTCTATTCCAGATTGTATTCGTGCTTTAGTTTAATTAAGCTTCGTTTTCCGCCCTAAAAAAAGTTATAAAAAAAACAAAACAGGAGCCTCCTTAATTCTTATTGTTTTATTATTAGCAGTCCTCAATTTTTATATTCAAAAACATGTAAAGTATGCTTTTATAAGACGGTGAGCTTGTGAGGTCATAACCATAGACATAGTTTTCAAAATATTAATAATTTAATTTTTATTAAAGTAAATAATATACCTTAATCTATGATAATTTTTGATAAAAAATAATTTTGTTTATCTTTGTTCTTTTTCTTACAAAATTTAAAATATAAGAAAATTGAATGTTAAATCAGTAGAGAAATATTAAAACGCAAACGTTACTTTTTAAAGTGATTTTTTATTTTACATTTCATCAACATAAATATTAAAAATAATTATTTTACTTAATAATAATAATCTCTTTTAACTGACTATTAAAAAATAAATACTTACATAATTAAACTTAATAAAAATATCTACCAGAAAATAGATCCAAAGTAAAGAAGGTTTTTATAAATAAACTAAACAATAACTAAATACAAAATATCTTTTTAAAATTGCCAATAAAAGACAAAAGTTAAAAGGGGTTATTGATTTGGGTTGCTGTCTCAAAATCTTAAATCAGTTAAGACTGACTTTTGTGTCACAGACTCGTCAATAACAAAACATTAATTTCTATTTTTTGGAAAGAGAAGATATTGTTTTAGCTTTTGTTCTCAATCTTGCCTTCTACCGAATTTTTTCTTTTCACCTTTTTCTCTTGCGTTTTTTTGCTTTCTTGTGCGTTTGTGTTTCAGCCTTCATTCTTTTGGGTTAAGGTGGTATCAAGTTCAAATTTATAGCAACATGAACAAGTGGTGGCGGTGGAGGCGAAGTTAGGAAGGGATGATTGCGGAGTAGTGGCCAGTGACAACAACACGTGAGGCAGTGAGGGACAGATGGTGGTGGCGGGGAATTGTGAGATATCGGAGATAAAGAGGAGAGAGAGAGAAAAACAAAAGTGAAAGTGAGATAGTACAAGCACCGGAGAGCGGAGAGTGGGGAGGTAGGTAATTTTTTTTCAAAAATGTCCTTCAATTTTTATGAGTTTACAGTACCAGTCGGTATTTAGCTAATATTTTAAATCTAAACGGTATCACCCAAAATTGCCGGTACCAATGACTGGCACCAAAAAGCTAAGTTTCATACCGTTTTCCGGCCAATACGAAACGAAACTCTTAGCACTAATTATAGTAGGACCTCAAAAATTATTTATTTCATTACTTTTTTTGGACTATTAGCTACGTTTAATTTTGCTACAATTTTGATTTTGTAGCTAATAATTTTTAGCAATGTTTTTTACGGTGAACAATTTTTCGTAACAAATTGTCACTAAAACAAAATTGACTTTTAGCCATGTTTTTTTTGCAATGATTTGAAAATCAAAATCACCTCTTGGTGACAATTTTCAATAACTTTGCCAAAAGATTATCTTATCTTGATGTTTCTCATAATCGTCGCTAAATGCATGTCTTTGGCGACAATTTAGCCTTTTGCCATGATTTAACATTTTCGTCGCCAAATGTCAAGCCTTTGGCAACGAATTTGTGAATCGTCCCACAAAGATAAACTTTTAGCGATGAATTTTTAAAATCGTCACAAAAAGCTGAAATAATTACAATTTTTACCTAATGCATTCAAACTCTATAGATTTATTTACATCTATGGATTTATATACAAATGATTATTTAATGATGCCTATTATACACAGTACACCTCCGTTGATACAAATTTTTCATGAAAATAGAATGAAGCATCTAAAAATTGTAAAAAAACTTTAAGTTGTCTACTATTCTTAATTAGTAATATTTATTAACAATAAATAATAATATATATAAATATTGAAATATGATAAGCAATATAATATAAAGATGTATGGTAAGTAATACAAGATTTTAATTAAAAGTTTAACAATTCTTACAAACGAAATAATAAATAAAGTTTCACGCCTATTCTATCAAAAAGGAAAAGAAATAATTATTTTTCTATATTCCAAATGACATGAGACTCGATAGAAAAGGTAAAGGAGTTCCGTATGTCTGAATTTCCAAGAAAGGTCCTTGCATGTTGGAAGGTATCAAGTGAAACGGTGAAAGATCTTCCCTAAGGAGTTAGTTTATTGACATTCTCTTCCAACAACTTCCTAACTTTAACTAAACTAGCAAAAGATACAATGAATGATTCCCCAGATGCAGTATGGATCACTAAATCAGATGAACCACACATATGATGCATTTCACCTAAGAAATATATAATATAGAACTTAAATAGCTAAGGCAAACGATATAAGGAACCCAAATTCAAACACATGCATACCTTATTGAATAGACAATTTTTGAAATTGATGACTATTCTAAAACAACCAAATTTTCTAATGTACGGACCATCGAGACATTCCCACCGCTTTCATTTTCATTTACGTTCTCTTGAAGATTCGAGGAAGCTTTACATAGCACATAATATATATGATCAAACATTCATCTAATAGCTTCCCAACAGAAAATGAGATACATATAATAAAGAAAGAGAGCTAATTCGAATGGTACTAAAAATCTTGAAGAAGAAGATCGACTAAGAAGGAAAAGGGTGATTATTGTTTGATGAAGATATTTCTTGTGCATCGATTTGTTCTTTATTAATGAGAATTTTACCATATTCCTCCCAGCAAAGCTCATTTCTTCTATCGGAAACTAGTCTCTACATCAACATTCTGCTAACCTATTATATGGTTTCATCAAATATATTTTGAATAAATTGAAATGTGTATATGCTAAAATATTTGGTCTTTTAAGAATTAGAGTAAAAATATGTCAAATGGTTAAATTAGCTAGCATTATGCACTTTTATAAACTTTGATTATCAAATGATAAGGCATCGTGCAAAGTTGAAGTGATTTGAAATAAATTTTAAGAATTTGAACCACAAAAGATTGAAACATTTAAATAAATATGCATTTCCTTTGAAGTGTATTGTCTTATATTAGAATATTTCTTTAGAACTTGCTTGGAACATTTGAAGACCTAATTGATATATGCATGTATAAGAATAAGAAGTTTATAAGAATAAAAAAAAGACTTTCATTGTTTTACAACCTTTAACTTAAAAACCCACCCAATTCAATATCCCTAGTTAACTCCTTTGAGCCATAACCTTTTTCTTTTATTTTATAACTATATTACAAGCCAAATTCTCTACTTAAACATCCTTACCTATTGTGTTATGGTTCAAATTATTTAGTTTATTCATATATCTATTAATAAAAAAGTACCAAAAAAAGAAAAAGTAAGAAAGGTAGTAGCAAGAAAACTCAATTTAAGTCCATTTTTCTTAATATAAAGCAATTAACTATTCCCAAGTGAGTTGAATATCTTGGTTCCAACTTATACATTTGTTACCTATATATGTTTAGATGCCCTGCTAATATTTTAGTTTTTGATAATTTTACTTTTAATTCTTATGTCCAATCACAACCTCATTACATGTTGAAATAAAGTCCTTTTGACTTATAAATGTGTATACTATAAGTGGTAGGGATTTGGTGTAAAAGTAATCATATGGTAAATATGTACATAAACATCCCTTACAAAAGTAGCCTAATTTTCTAATAGACCTTTTATCAAATAGATAGTAGGCTTTCCTTAAACAAGCATGGAAGGTGGAAAAAAAGTCAACCCATACGCATCCACCACAAAAACACAATTCACCATCTTCCAAACACAAATACAAAAAAAACCCATACACTATAAGTAGAACACAAAACCCATATAAACTCCAAAATATAGCAGAAAAACAGAACACAACAATGAGGGTTCTTGAAAACAAAAAAGAAGAACAACACTAACACAGGACACAACGCTTCTTTGACGATGACGACCACAACAAAGGAGACGACACTTCTTCGATGGTGAATCAAGAGGAAAAGTGAAGGGAGCTTCATATTGGTATTAATAACTTAGTAGAAAATGACATCATTTTTTATTAATTCGGAAGAAATATACTATTTGGTGATAATTCAGAAAATTGTTGCCAAATGATGGCCTATTATCATTTGGCTTGAACTTTGGCAACGAAATTATATATAATATTTAAACTGTATATAAAATACTGAATTTATATATAATAAATAGAGAATTATGACTAAATAGAATACTATATTACATAAGTAAGGTGTGAGAAAATTTATTTATTATCTATACATCTAGTTTTGAAAATTTAATAAAAAATGAGTTCGAGATGAGCATGATGGGTGAGTTAAAATTCTTTCTTGGGTTGTAAGTAAAGCAAACTGAAGAAAAGATTTTTATTCATCAACAAAAGTATATTAAGGAACTGTTGATTAAATATGATATGAAAAAGTAAAACCAATGTCAACTCCAATGCATCATTCAAATCTTTTGTCTAAGGACGAAACCGGCAAGAAGGTTGATCAAACACTGTATAAAGGGATTATTGGTTCTTTACTTTATCTTACAACAAACAGACCTGACATTCTATTTAGTGTTTGCTTGTGTGTAAGATTTCAGGCAGATCCTAGGGAGTCTCATTACATTGCTGTTAAAAGAATTTTGAAATATCTATCAGGTACTACTGATCTTTGCTCAATGTATGAGAAAGGTAAAGATTTCAAGTTAATTGGCTACTGTGATGCGGATTATGCCGGAGATAGGATTGATAGAAAAAGTACGAGTGGAGGATGTCACTTCCTTGGTCACAACCTAGTTTCATGGTCAAGTAAGAGGCAAAGCTCAATTACTCTATCAACTGCAGAAGCCGAGTATATGTCAGCCGCAAGTTGCTGTTCACAGATGTTGTGGATTAAGTACCAGTTAGAAGACTACTCAGTACAAGAAGATGAAATCCCAATCTATTGTGACAACACAAGTGCCATCAACCTGTCGAAGAACCCTATACAACATTCGAGAGTTAAACATATCGAAGTTAGATACCATTTTCTACGAGACTACGTTCAGAAGAAGATTGTAAGTCTTTAGTTTGTTAAGACGAACTATCAGTGGGCGGACATCTTCACTAAGCCATTGAGTGAAAAAATATTTAAAGAAATCAAGCGAAACCTCAACATGGTTATGTTGAGTGATCAACCGTCTGACACGTCATGACCCAAATGGTTCTTTGATTCAAGAAGATAAAAAGTCGTAAGAGTTAACAGTAACAGTAACAGTAGTTACAGCTGGTAACTTCTGTCATAAGAAAGTTTTGGAGGGAAAGCCTCTCAAAGCCTTGAGAATACCATCTACTCTAGAACACTCTTGACATACCCTGACATCGACTTTTTGAAGAACCCTCAACAAAAAATCTTCATTACTCTATTTGGATATGAAACTTTCGTTTGCTCTCAAAAACCAACTTCACCTCTTTGAAAAATATATCTGTGCATTCAGCTCATTGTTAACTTCAGAAACAAATGGATCAATCAATGACTAGTGGAAGACTTGTTGATTTTGAGTCCTTGAAGTAGGACCAGATGGATATTGAACCGGAGATTGTAGCAGTCGATTGGAGGAACTTCTTTCGAGTTCGAGAGACAGTCTACATGAATGAAGTATATGACTTCTAGAAGAATATGGAAGTGGTAAAAGATACTCTTGTATCAATTGTGGATAGATTGTCATTATAGTGACACTGAAGATAATCGAGAAGGTCATTTAGTGTCCTTGTGTTGGAGAGAAGCTCACAAATAAAGCTAGATGGATGACGCAAGCTAGCGTGAAGGAGATTCAGATTAATCGACAACTATATGGAAGCAATAATCCAAAGGAAAAGAAGGCCTCAAGTCTTATACCAAAGGCTAGGGTTATACACTCACTTCTTTTCCATTGTGTTCTACCAAGAACAGGATCTAGGCATCTGGTAACAACGTTAGATGAACAGTGCCTATTTCATCTACTCAATCACCAGCGTATAGATCTACCATTTCTTATTTTCCACTATATGGCAAAGACGAAGAAAGACTCGACCGCCCTACCATATGGGATGATGCTGACAAGAATATTAAGAGATTTTGGAGTCCTTCTGGGGAGAGAAAATATGATGAAGCTGAATATCAAAAGCGTCATCAATTCTGCAACAATTGGTAAAATGGGCTTGAAGAATCTGGAAAAAGAAGACGCAGATTCTAAGACGAAAGCAAGGATTAAGGGGGAGCATGCTAAAAAGGGAACTTCCACAAGAAGATTAAAATCCCAATCCACTGAAAGAACATCCACAGAAGGATTGAAGAAATTGTTAGATGATTCAAGGAAAGATAAGACGATTTCTCAAATAGAAGAGAGTCAGGAGCAACAGCCAGAGACTCTTGTAACCTTGAAAGGAAAGGGAGAAACACTCCTTTCAGAAAGACCAAAGCAAGCAAAAAGGTCGCCTAGAGTTCGAACTCTGCGTTAACAAAAAGAGAAGAAAGGGAAAGAGTTGACTCATGGTGGAGACTCTGAGAAGGAAGCATCTCAAGCAACCAAGTCCTTAGTCTCAATCTTAAAGGAAGATTCAGCGATAATGGCTAAAGAGGCTGAGATTAAGAGGAAATTGGAGTTTGAGAAGAAGAAACCCCAACCTCAACAACAGACTCCTAGAATGGTTGGAGAAAACAAGAAGCATAAAACCAATGAGAAGAAGAGCACTCCTACTGCTGTTCAGAAGAAGAAGTCAGTTGAACGCAGTCTAGTACAGGTCAATACCTCTCAACTGTTGAGAAAAGAGGATTTGAGAGTTAAGATTATTGAAGAAGTTCAACCTGTCAGGAGTAGCACTTCTATAATCATCAAAGAAACTCCAAAAAGGTCAGTCAAGGTACAATTATAATCAATCTTGGTAAATAGTAGTACAATGCATCTGTTGAATGATGATGAGATAAGTATGTATGGTTTTCTACGGGATGAGGGAACCAAACCATACCCCACACAGATGACAAGGCAGAAGTACACTATTTTACCAATTACAAAGAGAACTGTGATCAAGATTGGCCTGACATTCAACCAAAGCCTTACATTGTTCGCAATGAAGAAAAGGGGAAGAAGAAACTGTACCCTGAAGGGATGACAACTGATCTGACAAAAGAAAAGATCAAGCCTGAAGTGAGAAACATTGATGAGGTGTGTTATGCAGCTCATCGTAGAGGAATTGTGCCTAACATTCGACCAAAGCCTTACATTGTTCGCAATGAAGAAAAAGGGAAGAAGAAACTGTACCCTGAAGGGATGACAACTGATCTAACAGAAGAGCAGATCGAGGCTGAAGAAACATTGATGAGGCGTGTTATGTAGCTCATCATAGAGAAATTTATGTTTCCCACTACATTTCGAAGGCATCAGGAAGCAATTGTGGTTGACGAACCACTGAAGAATCCTCTCAGGTAGTTGGAAGACTCACAGAAAGGTAGTACATATCCATCAGGATTGGAAATATCAGCTACAACATAGAGACTTTTGTGCATCTAATCATGCACATTAGATCGTTGAGTTC
Source organism: Erythroxylum mucronatum (assembly GCA_027563825.1). NCBI lineage: Eukaryota > Viridiplantae > Streptophyta > Magnoliopsida > Malpighiales > Erythroxylaceae > Erythroxylum > Erythroxylum mucronatum. The sequence continues at coordinate 14,788,787 of JAOSBP010000007.1, read as the reverse complement.
TGTGTCCTCAATTGGAGATGTTCTACACCTACTTGGAAGATAAGTCCCACGATTACTCAGCCCTGATGACCTTGATCTCCCGGAACCGAACCTATCTGTTCAACCTCCTACCCTTTAAATTACTGGACCAGATTTCATATCCTCAGATGCATATACTACTACTATCGGTCTTGAAGTAATACAGTAGAAGCATGATGACCCTTTAGTCGAAGACATTGAAGATAAGGTTAATGATCTTCGTGCTTCTGTGGGTGGCTTGCATAAGGAAGTAAAGTTCATTCGACAAGACCTTAAGTCACTCCGCACTGAATTGAGAGAAATATTTTCTGAAGTTATGAAACATCTGAAGTTATGATCTTTTTGATCAATAACAAATAGGGGGAGAAAGGAGAAAGGAGAAAAGGAGAAAGAAATGACAAAGATAAGGGGAGAAAAGAATAGAAGAAGAAGAGAAGAGAATAAGAAGATATTGGTTAATTTTTTTTCAGTGTAAATAGTCGCATAGTGTATATCATATTATTAATAATACTTTCTTTCTAACAACTATGATTATTTGTTATCATCAAAAAGGGGGAGATTGTTAAGTCAAAATGACTTTACGATTAATAATTTTGATGAAGGCCAAATAATAAAGATGGAAGAAAGTAAGACGAAGCGAAGTTGAAAATGAGACGGAAGCGGAAGCCAAAAATGAGACAGAAGTGGAAGCCAAAAATGAGACGGAAGTAGAAGCCAAAAATGAGACAATAGAAAATGAGACGAAAGCAGAAGCTAATAATAAGACGATAAAAAATGAGACGGAAGCGGAAGCCAAAAATGAGATGGAAGCGGAAAGCTAAAAAATAAGATGAAGACCCGATACCACGTCTGATGATTAATCAGTTTGAGTTAGTTACAAAACTCAACTAAATAGCTATTTCTTCAAAGATCAAGAAATAAGAAGAAAGAAGCAGTTATCAAGAAGCGGTTGAAGATGAAGGCTATAAAAACGAGTCGGAGTCGAAGACTACAGAAGTTAGTGAATTTCAAAAGAGTTAGAGATTCTAAAGCTAAAAATTTTATTCATTGTGCTAAACTTAAAGCTATTATTGTCTGTAACAAAGCTCGAAACATCTTTTAGTAGAACGAACAAAAGCTGATAGCCTGAAGAGGTTAAGTGAGAAAAGAATACTTGCTGTAAGAGACCTAAAGAGTCTCGATGAAAAAAATACTTATATCTTTGTGAAGTTTAGTGAAATCTCAGAAATGATTCTGAGGACTGGACGTAGCCCACGGTTTGGGGTAAACCAGTATAAATCTGCTGTGTCGATTCTTACTCTCAACTCTCAACTTTTAATTTCTATTGTTTGATACAAGTACTTAAAAGCGAGTACAATACCTCATAATACTGTTTTTCAATAGTTCTGAGTAAAAGCAAGTTTTCAAAAGAAGTTTTGAAAAGGGGATTGTTTTTAAAGAAAAATGATACACAATTCAACCCCCCTTCTTGTGCGTTTTGTATATCGAATATTAAGTCTATACTAACGTGTGATTTACTTCAGTTTTTGGTGCCTTTAATGATTGCAACAGTAACTACTTAAAAGCCCTTCTTACATGAGGTTTCAAGCAAGGTTACAATTGTCATTAATACACTTTTTGTATCAACTGAAGGCCAAACGTTGATAGGAAGGAACTTTTTAAAAATCAGTTGATTGAGTTCAATTAATCAACCCAATCAGCTGATTACCAAACACATTTATTAGTTGTTTGACATGGTCAAATAGCTAAAACTTTTTCAATCAGACAAAAAATGGCTAATAAGCCATTCACCAAATTCATCATTTCTGTTTGTCGTTTTCCTCTTCATTGTTCATGTTCTGGCTACTTGTTGTTTGTGTGCTCCTCCTCTTCTATCTTCATTTACTCTATTTTTTGTCATCATGTGGAAAGTGTGGGGTTTTACTATTTGACTTATAGTAAGGAGTGTCTTATTACAAATGTATCATTATTTAGAAGCTAAGATTGGAGTTAAATAAGATTTGTATGGGGTTCTTACTAGTTTGAGCAAGACCATTTGATGAAAGATATAGTTAAGATTCAAACTTGGCCTAGTTTGTATCTTGATTCCTTGAATGCTTTCTTTTTCCAACAAAAATATGGTTTATGCAGGTTTGCCATAAAATTATCTCAGACTAATAGAATCAAAGAAGAAGTATTTGTTGTTTTATATTCACATTATTCTCAAAAGACGATAAAAAGTATGCAATTTTGAGCACAAACCTCTACACAACAGAACCTAGTAATCTAGTAAGTTTAGAGTCTAATACATGGATAAATATCATCTTATATAGGCCCATAATTAGTTCACATGACAACCTAGTAATTTGGCTAGTTCAGAGTCTAATAATCGGATAAATTGCATCTTATACAGACCCATAATTCATTCACATCAACCTAGTAATCTGGTAGATTCAAAATCTAATGTACAATTTATTGGCCTCGAATTTTTTTATTTATTTATGAAGCATGATTTAGATAAATTTTGTGGTCTTGCTAGATAAATCATTTTATTTAGAGTTAATTATATAAATGTTAGTAGGATTTTATTAGATGGTTTAGTTAAATTAAATTAGTAAGAGTGTATTGATGAAGGGCATTTTTGGCAAGTCACTTAAGCATATAAGGCTATAAGGTTTAAAGGAAGGGCAAGGTGGACATTTTACATTCATTAAGATTATAAATGGGAAGAAGGAAGAGTAGCCTTATTCTTAAGAAGAGAAGAACGAAAATGAGAGAGAGAGAGGAGCTAGGGTTTTTGGAGATCTTGAAGAGTTTGAAGACTTTGAAGACTTTGAAGCTAAATAAAGTAAGTATAAGCATTAATCCTTCTAGATTTGTTGAATGAAGCAAATTTGGTGATAGTAACAAGTGGAAATGAAGTTGAACATATGTAGGAAGTTGTTGATGAATGGTATAGGCAAATGTTCTCTTTTTGTGTTAATGATCAAAGATAGATCATGATTTATTTGTGATTGATATTGAGTTAAAATGAAGTAGAAAAGATAGTTTAGGTACAAGATGGGTTATATATGTAATGTGCGAAGTTAAAAACCGGAAAAAAGTAGTAAAACATGTGTTAAGTCAAGAAGACTTCACTTCTTCTATTAATTTTGATGAAAGTCAAATAATAATAATCATAGAAGATTAAAAAAATAATATTCATATGAATAAATATAATAGTCAGACGAATAATATTCAGAAGAATAAAGCAAGATATACAATGATATACACATTGTTGCTTTCTATTGTTCTCCCCTTATTTGTTATTAATCAAAAAGATAATTCATGTTAGATGCCTTAAAATTTTAGAAAACATGTGTTGAACGTCAGTGCAGATCGTCTTGAGGTCTTCTTCTACAGAAACACATAGAAGTGTGATTTTCTCATGAAGATCACCCACTATATCACCTAGTTCATCAACCTTAGTATTAATTTGATCAATGTTTTTGGCTAAGGCTTCCTGAACTTCTGTCTGCTTGTGACTAGCTTCATTCTATTTGATAAAATTCTTCAAGAACTTCGAATTAACAATAGCATCTTGTAGTATTTCATTATATGGATGAGTGTGTTCAAAAACAGATTGCTTTCTAGGTGAATCGTCTAATTCTATGATTTTGATTGAGGGTAGTTTGAAAGGTTGTTTTCCTTCAGGGATATCAAGATCATCATGTTGGACCCCGATCTTTTAGTGAAATTTAGAAATATTACATGAAATCAAATGAGACTTTTGTGGTGAATAAATTGCTTTAAATGGAGTTGAAAAGTAAGAAATAAATAGTGAAAGTGTTAAATTTTAGAGAATTGAAAATCTAAAATTTTGAGGATGAATAGTAGCAGAAAGTGGCAACTTTG
>JAOSBP010000007.1:14702011-14719340 GCA_027563825.1 Erythroxylum mucronatum | reverse complement strand
CTGCAAGGCAAGATGATCAAGTTTCATGTTTCACGGTTTTAAGCAAGAGAGTTGGGTTCCGGTAACGGGATCCAACAACTTGCTTAATGTCGTTAGCTCAACATACATTACTCATTTACCCTCATCCTAGGTTTATGATTAGTGGCTTACTTCCACTCATTTTTCTGCTTAAGGGTTTTTAGTCTATAAGTAAGCCAAATGTTCAAAGATAATAGCAAGACCATAATTTATCAAATTAATAAATCCTAATGCTTTTTAAATGACAAACTGTTATTGAAATTAGGGATCATGAAACTTCCTAAATTTTTTGTTAATGTAAATAGTTTGTATTGGAGGAAGTAGGAGCCTTCCATATTTAAGGAGGCTACCAATGATGCATCAATAGTTTCCTTTTTTAGTTCCTCCGCTTGTTCTTCATTAACCACCATTTCCATTCTTGTTCTTCTTCTTCCTAGACAAAGGTTTCTAACTTGTCTTCTTCTTCAACTATCTCTTGCCACGCCTTTACTTCCTCGTCTTGGATGGAAGTTTCTTCGTTCTCTTCTTCCGGAAGCTCTTTTTATAATGTCACTTTAATCAGAAGTCAACCTTTGTTTTTTTTAATCCTACTGTATTGATAAGCTCTAATAATATTAGATGTTTTGCTCAAGATATTTAGGTGAAGCAGCAACTAGCTTTCATTGAGACCAGGAGTTCCATTATTTTTTTCTGAAATACTCTCTTTCTTTTCTTCTTCTTCTTCTTCTTCTTCTTCTTCTTCTTCTTTTAGGGGCTCTTTTTCACTACTAAGGGTCATTGTCATTTCACATCCTGTAGGATATGTTTTAATAGTATTAGGCAAACTCCCCTACAATTCGTTAGATAGTATCTTTGCTAACTGATTAACCCAATTCACTATATTATCTTTACGAGCCTCTATTTCCTGATGCCTCATCTTTGACTCTTAAATAAAGTTGGTCATCATATCTTCTAGAGTTGGCTCCTTAATGTAAGCTTCTTAGTACTGTAAATATTCAACTGAACCATAATCATTCCATCTATAAGCATAAGAGTTGCTCCATTCTGAATTGTAACTATTCTCATATGATACACTGTGAGATTGATTGTACATGCTCGGTTGCTCCCATATATAGTTTAGTACTCGACATTCATGATTGTATTGGTTATTCCCACAAATGTCACAGCATAATATAGATATCAATTGAACTTTCGAAAAGATGTGAGAGTATTGTCTACTCCATCCTTCCATGGTGAGTTGTGGCAATGACGTTAACCTTAATCCTTAAATTAAACCATAAACACATTGTTAATGTAGAAAAGTTCAAAAGATAAAATGAATAAGCCAATAATACAACAAGATATAATAAAAATAAAATAAAATACAAAAATACAAAAAAAATAATGGCTAGAGTAATAGCATCTAGGTGTTCCTAATATCACAATCCCTATCAACAATGCCAAAAACTTGATTGGTTATTTCCATACCAATATTAATTTTACAGCAAGTGTACGGTGTAGCTATAGCTAGCATAGGCAAGTATAGGTCGATCTCTTAAAGATAGGGATTACTAGTAATTACCTTTATGCTATTATCTAGCTTATAAATTGATTTTGTGTTTTAATAAAGAAAAATGATAAAAATTAAAATAAAGTAGGAAACAATAATGAATGCATAAACAATGGAAATTACTTAGAAAACAGTCAATATCAAGAATTAATGTCTAGGTAATGAATCTCCTTAAACCATTATAATATTTAACTTTTTATCATGGAACTTTTTTATTGACTATTAGACTGTGAGAATTCCAATATTATGCTAATAACTCTCTCAAGATTACTAACAACTAATTCATATGTTTATTAACCAAAATTATTCAGGTTAAAGTTTCTAGGATTGCTTTATCGATTTGTGAATTCTGCTATTAGGGTTGACCTTAATCCAAAGAATTTTTGTTGACTTATCTCTAGGTTTTAAATCAACACCTTTCAATTATGATAGATCTATTTATACACAGAATTTCTCAATCTCTATAATATGAAATTAGATTATATACTAATATTTCGAATCTATTAAAACATATATTTCGAATCAATCAAAACAATTGCATTAAATAAATAATCAAAATATATTATAGTACAAACTAGGGTTCATCACACCTAGACACTAATAAGGCGTTTAGTTTAGATGGGTCTTAAAGATTTTGCATTAATTATAGGGCACTTAATTAAAGAACCATCAAAGATAAATTTTCAATCCCATCTGTGGAATAATTGTTTAATCAATTGTAAGGAAAAGCTTAATTCTCTAAGCTAGATCTCTAGGCTGGGTATTATCAAATTAGACTTTAATAAGTTTATGAAGAAGACATATATAAGATTACTTTTAAGACTTATGAGGGCCTTTATGATTTTGTGGTGATACCATGTGGTCTAACAAATACGCCAGCCACATTTTGGAGTTTTATGAATTTCATTTTCAAACCTTGAGATTTGTTCTTGTTTTCTTTGATGATATTTTGGTATGTAGTACATTATTTGATCAGTATATCGAGCACCTGAAGAAGGTGCCGGAAATATTGAAGAAAAATTATTTTTTTAATTGCAACATTAATTTTATGTTAAAATGTCAAAGTGTTCATTTTCAACTATAAGAATTGAGTACTTGAGGCATTTTATCAATGCACAGGGAGTATCTACAAGTCATCAAAAAATAAAAGCAATTCAAGATTGACTGATACTTCAAAACATTAAGTAGCTTTAAGGATTTTTAGGCCTTTTATGGATATTCTTCAAAATTCGCTAGAGGTTATGGACCAATTAATCATTCTCTTACAAAGTTACTAAAAAGGAATGTCCTCCTTGTTAGGTTTGGGCTCCCTTCTTATGTAGAGAAAGACCCAAAAATAAAAGTCCATTGTGTGTTGCACTTAGTAAAGTAGAGAGGGATCATATTAGGGTAACAAAGTAGAGTGGTATTGAAGTTAGAATAGTAACCAGTGAGAGAAAAGGAGAGGAAAAGTAAATTTTGCATGTTCACATAGTAGTCAGATTGAGATTGGGTTTACAAATTCATTAACTATTGGAGCTAGCTGAAACTTGGTCAACAGGTTTAGAACACCTGGTTCTTTATTTTCAACGGTTAGATCATTGAAACGTTGCCTCGTGTGAAAGCAATTCAATTCGCTCTAAGCCTCTATTTTTGGTGTTTTTCATCTTTTTGATTCTCTATTGTAAGCTTTGTTGCTTTGGTTCTTGGTTGGTTTTAACACTGATTTGTGCACTTGATTGAGACTCTATTGTACTCCTATTTTGATCATAGTGGAGCTTTACATTGAGGGGTTTTCCAAGTTAAAATCTTGATGTCTTATGATTTATGTGTGCTATTTAATTACTGCCATATATTTGTTTGATTGTTTCTATTCTTGCAAGTTGAGGGCATTTAATTCTGTTGCATATTGTTATTGAGGTGCTTTTCTCATCAAAGTGGTATCAAAGCCTTGGTTTTAAAGTTGTTTGATTTGCTTGAATGATGGAGATAAATACAAATATGATCGTCTATTTAAATGGTGGTAATTATCATTTATAGAAGGGCAAGATAAAGGATTTGCTATTTGTGAAGAATATGCATCTTCCTGTGTTTGCTGTTCAAAAGCCAGATTCCAAGTCTAATAAGGATTGGGATTTTGAGCATCAACAGGTGTATGGTTTTATTCGGTAATATGTAGAAGGCAATGTGTATAATCATATTGCTAATGAAACATAAGTAAGAACTTTATAGGAGAAGATTGAGTCCCTGTATGCCTCTAAGTCAAGGAACAACAAATTGTATTTTCTAAATTGTCCAATGAATTTAAGATACAAGGAGGGGACTTCTATTTCAGATCACTTGAATGGATTTCAAGGGCTCCTAGATCAACTGTTAGGAATGGGTATCAAGTTTGATGATGTTGTTTTAAGACTATGGCTTTTGAACACCCTACTTGAGTCTTGGGAGACATTTGAGTTTCAATTACAAATTCAGTCCCTAATGGTGTTGCCTCTTTGCAAAGAAAAAAATTTAGTGCTTTTAATGAAGAGATGAGAAGGAAGACGTAGGGTTTTTTGTCTCAGTTTGGGATACTTGTCACTAAAAATAGAGGGAGAAGTCAGAAAAATGAATCGAAGGGTAGTAGAGAGAAGAGTAAGAGCAAGTCCAAGTCCAAGTCCAGGTATAAGAATTTAGAGTGCCATTATTATCACAAAATGGGGCACATTAAAAAGCAATGTTTTTAATGGAAAAAAGAGAATAAGGGCAAGATGGGTAAGCAGAAGTAGAAGGGTCAAGATGATAATGATCGTGTTACTACTGCTACCAGTGATGATCTTGTTCTTCTTCGTGATTACGACACAATTAATCTTATATTAGATGTGAGCATGTGGGTAGTAAATAGTACTGCCACTTTACATGTTATACTAAGGAATGAGTTCTTTATATCTTACACATTGGGTAACTTTGGAACATTAAAGATAGGTAATGATTGCATATCTAAGGTAACTGGTATTGATGACATTTGTCTACAAACCAATATAGGAGTGAGGTTATTGCTTAAAGGAGTCAAACGTGCTCCAGATGTCCGTTTTAATTTAATCTATGTTTAGGTGCTTGATGATGTAGGTTATGATAACCATTTTGGTTCTGGAAAATGGAAGCTCAGTAAAGACAATTTAGTTATGGCCAAAGGAAAGAAAATATCTAAACTATATTGGAAAAAAGCTTCAGTGGCTAGAGACAGTGTGATTGCCTTGGATATGGAGGTATCAAGTTTGTGGCATCGAAGGCTTAGTCATATTAGTGAAAAAGGGTTAGACTGCTTAGCTAAAAAAGATGTGTTTCTAGGATTAAAGAGTGCAGAATTGGAGAAGTGTTCTCACTGCATAGTTGGTAAGCAAACTAGAGTGTCATTTAAAAAGCATCATCCTTTAAGGAAGTCAAAGTTTCTTGAGTTGGTGCATTCTGACATTTGTTGCCCATTGAAGGTAAAATCTTTTAGTAATGCTCTCTAATTTGTTACCATTCTTGATAACTGCTCCAGAAAATTTTAGGTCTATACACTGAAGACAAAAGAACAAGTGCTAAAGAAATTCAAACAACTTCATGCTTTGGTTGAGAGGTAGTCAGATAAGAAGCTAAAATGCCTTTGTACTAACAATGGTGGTAATTATTGTGGACCTTGTGATGCCTATTGCAAGCAACATGGTATAAGACATGAAAGACTCTTCCTAAGACTCCTCAGTTTAATGGTTTAGCATAGAGAATAAACTGGACATTGATTAAGAGGGTTAAGCAAAATTACCAAAAATTTATGGGGTAAGTCACTGTACACAACAGTGCATGTTATCAATCTTAGTCCTGCGGTTGATTTGAATTGAAAGGTGCCAGATAAAATTTGGTTTGGCAAGGATGTCAATTATAATCACTTGTGGGTCTTTGGTTACAAGGCATTTGTGCATGTTCCAAAGGATGAAAGATCCAAGTTGCATGCAAAGGTAAGGCAGTTTATTTTTATTGGCTATGGTCAGGATGAATTTGGTTATAAGTAGTATGATCCCGTTGAGAAGAAGCTTGTTAGAAGCCATGATGTGAAGTTCATGGAAGACTAAACTATTGATGACATTAATAAGGTGGAGAAGACTACATCTGTGAAAGATAATAATCTATTTAAGTTGATCCAGTGCGGTTACCGATTCACAATCTAGATGGTAATGAGGGTAATGTTCAGCATGATGTGCAACATAATTATATTGATAATGAGTAACTTAGAGATGAGCTTGATGCTACAACAAATGATGTTGAAGAGTAACATGAGTCACAAGATGAAAGCTTAAATGATGCACTCGAACCACTACAAGTTCAACTCAGGAAATTTGATAGGCAAAGACAACCATCTAAAAGTTATCTGGTCGAGAAAATCTGCATGTGCATAGAGTCGTTCCTAATACCTACAAATCGAGTATTCCAAGGTCGTCTCCCATGAGGACTAAAATACTCACCACTGAATTAATCCTAATTACTTGAATGAAATTGACAATAGACTTAAAAGATGATTGGATTCAGGTAGGCAGTGAATTGTGAATACTAGAAGATAACGAACACGGATAATTTGGTGATTTAAACATAGGGTTTTAGGGTTCACCAACTTAAGAGATTGATTAATAAATTATGAAATTGATTGGATGACAAGTTATAATAACAGTTGCAACATTCTACTTATATTCTCTCTCAAAACATAAAAGAATATCTAACTAGTTGATTACCATCTCTTAATATGCAACCCATCCAGTCAAATTCGTGAAGAACTAGCAACCACAAGTTATCACACTAGCTTAGGATATCTCTTTCTTTAAATCTAATATGTTTATCTTCCTAATGCATAAACCATACTTCACCTCTCAGTTCATCATATGATTCCTAAGATTGCATCTATGGTAATCAAGCATAGAGACAACAGTGAAATGTAAGAGAGATAAACATAACACAAGAACTTTCATTCAACACCAATCAATCCATAAAATACTAATCAATCCCCTAAATAGGATACATCCTTAACCCTAAATGAGGTTTAGTTCCAGAACATGATAACAGAAACCATATACATAAAGATGCTTAACATTCAACAAAGAGTAAAGAGAGAAGGTAGAGAAAACACAAAACAAGGTTGCTTCCAATCCTTGATGCAATCCCCAAAACCTCCTCTTTGCCTCTTATTTTGTGCCTCCTTAAGTGGTAACCTCGTTTTCAGTGTCCAGTCCCCTCATTAGGTCTTAAAAATGAGTATTTATAGTGCCTTGGGTTCAAAGAAACCTAGTTTTTCTTAAACAAGAGAAGGCAGGTCGTCCTTGGGCCGACAAAGTCTGTTAGGCAGACTTGATGTCCGTTAAGTGGGCCTTCTCGGGTCTCCGGAGTGTAATTGTCTAGGCAATGTTCGTTAAACTGATATACACTGTTCATTTACAAAAATGCGCACTTTTGACCCTCCAGTTGACAAAATCTCTCATCGGAGTCTTCACGGAAGTTTTAGCACTCGAATTCCTCTTTGAAAGCTTCCTTGAATGACCTTAATCCAACATTCATGGTAAAAGTTATGTCTTTTCCGCCGAAATCTATCCACTTGTACCTATCAAGAAACAAAGTTGAAATGTGTGAGAACTAACCAAATAAGGCTTCAAATTCACAAAGAGATAAGTCAAATTAGTTCTAATTCATCCCAAAATCATATAAGAATAATTTAACTTATCAAATTCCTCTACACTTAAACTATTACTTGTCCCCAAGCAAAACAAAAGAAAACTAACTACTTAATCCTTAACCAAGTTATTGATTCCACTTTCATAGGTGTACGGTGGCATTTAGCATATGCCACAAGCCATTAAACCATTATGTGTCCATAATGGAGAAGTTATAGTCTCCTGATGGTTTACTTAAAACGAATAGTACCCACAAACATTTACCTTCCATCATTTCACACCTAATCACCATCATAGCTCAATCCAATAAGTTGAAAGTGTTATAGGTAAGAATTGAAACATAGATGCAAGGTTACATAATACTTCATAAATTAGATCATTACTAAGCAACAATAAGACCTCATAATGCTTCAATTAATTAAAATCACATGCCATGAATGAAGTCTCTCATAAAGCATTCACTTTCATACACAAGTGTTTAAGGGTTACTCTCAATCATCTTCCCATGCATGTCTCTTACCATAAGCTTGCATTTTCTCTACTTCTCCATTACTCCCATCTATAGCATATCCATGAATCAAAAATTATTTATTCCTTTGGTTGTAATGGGGCCAAGGGGTAAAGTAGGCTATGAAAGAAAGGATAGGAATTCAAATATTCAACAATTAGTATAGCAGAAATCATGAATCTTACAATTTTTTTTTGGCAAACTCTACTGAAAAAGTGCCCTACAATCATAATGTTTATGAAACTCCACCAACTCTATTGTCATAATTTCCATCATTCTTTCACCTTGAAATTTGAAATGAACACGCTTTATTAATTAATATCACATTTTCCTTTTTCTTTTTCTCTCTTTTATTTTTTGATAGCATGCTTCTTCAATTACCATAAAAACACCCCCCACTTCTTCCTTGTTTACCTATCAATAAAAATATTATATGAACAACATTAATAGCTCTGCTAACCATTGAACAAGGGTAAATTTGTTTTTCTTGGTTCAAGGTTCTTTGGAATACGTTTACACAGAAAAAGGCCCAATTACGATCACTAGGCACAACAGGTTCACTAGGGAATTGATGTATAATAAGGGTTGCCTATTAGGCTCAAGCTCAATTCTAGTGCCATTTATCACTTTCATGAACATACCATAACATGATTATGTAACCTCCAAGAAATGCAATGCAAGTTCTAGAAGTAAACATACATGGAAGACAAAATTATAACGCTCATAAGAAAAGTAGGATTAAGTGCAATCCTTTAGGCTCAAAATAGCTCACTTGGTGATGTTTACTCATTCAATAGCATGCTCATTCAATCAATTTAACATTATATCATCCTATTGTGGCAAGGTATGTAATCCATTTAATCATATTATGCATCTTGTTTAAGATCAATCTTATCCATAATGCAATTAACTCGTTAAATTGGATTATATTGACAATTAGATCTTGAAAGATGTATAAGTATGCAAACATGTCTGATGAGAATATGTACAATGAATTCGTGCAAAACTACCCTAAATAATTTTTTTAAAATTGGAAATTGTAAGATGATTTAATGCTAAACAATGTATGCACTACCATCAATTTATCCTCCCCCACACTTAAAATCCACATTGTCCTTAAGGTTAGGAAAGATAAAGAAAAAGCAATGCAATTAACGAAAGGCATAGTAAGGGTAGAGAAACCCCCTGAAATAGTCGATTGCCCAAAATTCGTGCCTTGTGTTGATATCTCCCATCAAAGTATACCCATTACGGAGATATAACAATCATATTGCAGTTATTCTTACAATTGCCAACATAAAATCAAAACGAGGGTGAGATTAAAAGTAAATTATGCAACTACATGCATGAGAGTTTAGTGCAATCCTAAACTTAAATCTAAGGCCCTATGATATCATGGTTCCTGAGGAGGTTGTTGTTGCTCCATAAAAGCCCTCAACATCTCTTCCATTCTGGCTTGGGAAGAGGCAAGATTGCCCACTTCCGCTCGAAGATTTCTGATGTCTGCCTACATTTGAGCCAGAATTGGAGTATCTCTTGAAGATGGATGGGCTCTTAATTACTGTGCAGTTGGGGCTTCTGGATTGTTCGTCTCCCAATGCAGATTAATCCACCAATTAAGACCATTTTCTCAGTATTCAAACTCTCTCATCTTGTCAGCATTGATGACATCCACCTCAGCTGTATAAGCCACTGTTTCATCTCTTTTGATCACCTTGAGATGCCTAAACAACTGGCTTAATGATACTGGAAATACAAATCACTTTGTCTTTGCTTTGTGGTGCACCACTTGCCACATGGAGGTCATCATCATCTTGGCAGTAGCAATGTCCTGAAATTGGTCATTATAAAAGAACATTTTATCCAAGATGTATAGGTTTTCATTTCGGAGGTATCCGGAACCACTAAGAAAGTTACCAACGTTAGGACGATGTCAAGGTATTTGTAGTGCATAAAGAACTGCTAATTTATAGTTCGGAAAGTGGCTCTCATCCTGAGCCGCACCATAGCATCGTATTTATCCTATTGATCATCACTTATACACTTGGCATGCTTGTCAAATGATGGGACATTGCCTCCTATTAGCAGCTTTAAATGGCTACAAATCAACTCCTCTTTTATAACCAACGCTTCCCCCATTGACTCTTGAGGTGAGCACAGGTGGTTGTTTTCCAGCTTCTGCACTGAGATTGGTATAGAATTGCTTGACTGTCTTCGGGTAGTATGCACCCTTAAGGGTCAACAACTTTCCCCAATGAAAGTTGTCTAAATTGGCCTTCATGTGGCATACTTCATCAATGTTCTCCACCACTGAGACTTCAATCACAAACTTGTTGTTCCTTTTCTTGTTGTACCACTCTTCGCATTATGCATTGATGAACTTAGATTGCTCCGGAGCAGGTTCCTCTGCTTCTCCGACTAGTTTTTCCCCCTAATTGACTGAGAGGATTGGCTGATGTTCTTCCTTGCAGATTGCTTAAACCGCAACATCTTGTGGTAGCCTCACAACCCTTGATAATTTTAACCAAATCGACCTCAACCCCAACAATCAAGCAACAATCTCCTTCAATCTCAATCTCACAACTCCACACACCAATCTTTTTAAATTCAACAACACAACCTCCAATTCAATTCAATCAACCCAACACTTCAATTCAACTCAGCCTCTTCAAATTCAAAAACACAAATTGAACTCATTTCAATCTCAACCCACACTTCAATTTAACTCAACCTCTTCACAAAAACATAAACTGAACTTCTTTCAATCTCAACCTACACTTTAATATGAATCAGCCCCAAAAATCTATAACGACTAAGATTCCACAATATGACAGTGTGTAGGACACTTACCCAAATTGCATTACGGTAGAAATCGCCTATGCTTCATCGCCAACTCCAAAAAGCTTCCTTGAAATCGTAAACCATGGTAGAAGAGAGAGAGACACGACTTGAAAGATGAGAGTTTGGTTGGAATGGAGTGGTATGGGGATGGGGTCTGTAAAGGAAGAGAAAGGGGGAAGAGTGAAGCAAAAGAATGGAGAACTTATGCTAGAGAATGGCTAGGGTGAACGAAGAGGGAAGACCAAGAGGCCAGAAGAGAGATGATGCAGGGGAGACCAGGAGGCAGGTAGAGAGAAGTGCAGGAAAAGAAGAGGGAAAATGTGTTTTAATTATGAAATTAATCAATGTCTGCTAAACGGACCTTTACGGGTTTCTTTGGCTGTTTGGAAGATTCATGTCCGTTAAGCGGAGATTTCCTTGCTCATTTGAAGCTATAGGTCCATTAAGCGGACATTATATCCGTTTAACGGACCTTTACGGGTTTATCTGAGCAGGTTGAGTCTGTAGTCCATTAAATGGACTTTCTCAGCCTTTTTCAAACTTTTCTCATCTTGTTCACTTTTCTTTTGTTCCTTCTAACTATTTAATGATATCATAGGACTACATGCATGATGTATGAGTGTTAAAAATGAAAGAACGTTAAAATAAGACAAAGAGACATTGTCACTTACCTCCTCTACACTTAACATGAGTCTCAACTCTAGGTTTGAAGAGTCGTGATCACGCTATTCCTTATATTATTGGAAGATGTCATTAGGATGTCTCGCAAACACTATCCTTATACACACACAACAACTAAAATAAAAGGATATGACAAAAATGAAAATTTAAAGAAAACAAAAGAGTTAGAAACATTGGGTTGCCTTCCAACAAGCACTAAATTTAATATCCTCAGCTGGACTCGGCCATCATGACATCGATTTTGGAATAAAATGGTGGAAATACATCCAACCATTTCTCCCTCCAAATAATGCTTAAGTTGTTTCCCATTGACCAAAAAGGGCTCTTGATCATCCCTCCTAGTCTCCATAGCTCCATGTGGGTATGCTTTTGTCACCATGAAAGGTCCCGACCATCTTGATCGTAATTTTCCTGGAAACAATTTCAAACAAGAGTTAAATAACAAAACCTTTTGACCAGGTTTAAATTCTTGCCAAAGGATATGGTTGTCATGGAAGGCCTTAGTTCTCCCCTTGTATATTCAAGCATTCTCAAAAGCATCTAGGTAAAATTCATTTAGCTCATTCAGCTCTATTAGTCTCCTTTGTTCAGCTTCCTTGAGATCATAGTTCAACTTCTGGATTGCCCATAACGCCTTGTGCTGAATTTTAACTGGAAGATGGTAAGATTCCCCAAAGACTAATCTATAAGGAGACATCCCTAAGGGGGTCTTGTATCTTGTCCTGTATGCCCAGAGAGCGTCATCAAGCTTCAATGGCCAATCCTTTCTTGAGGTATTAACAGTCTTCTCCAAAATTTGCTTGATTTTCTAGTTGGATACCTCAACTTGCCCGCTAGTTTGAGGATAGTAGGTAGTTCCAAACTTAAAATGACACCCATATTTTGCCAAGAGAGATTTGAATTGATGATTCTAAAAATGTACCCTATTGTCGCTGATTATAGCTCTTGGAACACTAAACCTTGAGAATATGTGCTTCTTGACAAATTTGGCAACACTAGCTCTGGTGTTGTTTGACAAAGCTATGGCTTCCACCCACTTGGATACATAATCAACCGCCACAAAGATGTATTCATTGTAAACAGATGTTAGAAACGGGCCCATAAAGTCTAGACCCCTTACATCAAAGAGTTCCACTTCTAGAATCCTTGACTGAGACATCTCATGTTTTTTACCAATGTTCCCTGTTCTCTAACAGTTATCATAAGTCATAACAAAAGTTCTAACATCCTTAAAAAGCGTAGGCTAACAAAACTCATATTGTAAAACCTTTGTCGCCGTTTTGTTAGCTCCATGGTGTCCTCCTTAGAGAGAAGCATGACAATGATGCAGAATTGATCACATCTCCTCATCAGGTATACATCTTCTAATCATCCCATTTTCACACCTTCTAAAAAGCAATGACTCTTCCCAAAAGTAATTCCTTACCTGTGATAAGAATTTCCTTCTCTTATGGTATGAATAATCACTAGGAATAATATTGGACACCAGGAAATTGACATGATCAGCAAACCAAGGAACATTTCCCATCACATACCACAGATTCTCATCAGGAAAGGCATTATTAATCGGTTCCACTCCCAGCTTGTCTCTTTTCTCAAGTCGCGAAAGATGATCAGCCACCAAATTTTCAGATGCTTTCTTATCTCTAATTTCTAAATCAAATTCCTACAAAAATAAAATCCATTTGATGAATCTTGGTTTTCCATCTTTCTTTGTAAGCAAATATTTCAAAGCAGAATGGTCAGTAAACAATGACTTTGGACCCAACAAGATAAGATCTAAATTTATCGAACATAAAAAAAACTACTAGCAATTCTTTCTCTGTAGTAGCATAATTAATTTGAGCATCGTTAAGAACTTTACTAGCGTAATAAATGACATGTAATTTCTTATCCTTTTTTTGCCCTAAGACAGCCCTAAGTGCATAATCACTAGCATCACACCTCAACTCAAAAGGGATACTCCAATTCGGTGCGGCCATTATAGGAGTTAAGGTAAGTTCCTTTTTCAACCTGTTGAAGGCATCAAGACATTCATCAGTAAATTCATAAGGAACTTCCTTTTGCAATAATGCACATAATGGTTTAGAAATCTTGGAAAAATCCTTAATAAATATGCAATAAAACCTAGCATGTCCAAGAAAACTCCTTATCGCTCTAACCAAATTGGGAGGTGGCAATTTGTTCATAACTTCAATTTTCGCTGGATCCAGTTCTATTCCATTGTTAGAAAATTTTGTAGCCTAGGATGATTCCTTCTTGTACCACGAAGTGGCATTTTCCTAATTCAGCACGAGATTGGTTTTTTCACACCTCTGTAGAACCTTTTCTAGATTGAATAGACACGCATCAAAAGAAGAACCAAAAACAAAAAATTGTCCATAAATACCTCAATTATATTCTCCACCATATCGGAGAATATGGACATCATGCAGCGTTGAAAAGTGGCAGGAGTGTTGCACGACCTGAAGGGCATCCTACGATATGCAAATGTACCATAGGGACAAGTGAAGGTGGTTTTCTCCTGATCCTCCGGGGCTATCAGAATTTGGTTATAACCTGAATAACCATCTAAAAAGCAATAATAATCATGCCCCGCTAATCTTTCCAACGTTTGATCAATAAAGGAGAGAGGGAAGTGATCTTTCCTAGTTGTTGCATTCAACTTTCTGTAATCTATACAGACCCTCCACCCTGTCACAACCTTAGTGGAAATTAATTCATCACTATCATTAAAAACAACAGTCATGCCACCTTTCTTTGGCACCACATGCACAGTACTTATCCAAGAACTATCAGAAATAGGATAGATAATTCATATATCAAGTAATTTAAGTATCTCAGATCACAAAACTTCCTTCATGTTCGGATTGAGCCTCCTCTGATTTTCCACACTAGGTTTGTGGTTTTCTTCCATTAGAATCCTGGGAACACAAATAGAAGGGCTAATTCCCTTTATGTTAGCAATATTCCAAGCAATAGCCAATTTATGTTCATGTATCACCCTTAATAACTTCTCTTCTTGAGAAGAATCTAAATAAGAAGAAATGATAACCGGATAATTACTTGATTCTCCCAAGAATGCATATCTCAAATGAATTGGGAGTTGTTTCAATTCAGGTTTCGGTGGGCTTAATATGGAAGGTAACAATTTAGGTTTAGGTGAGCCTAGTTCTTCAATTTGAGGTCTATACCTAAAATGATTACCTTGCAATCTATATGCATAGTCCACTAGCTCATCATCCAGTTCATTCTCATCTATTCCTAAAGTTAGGCATGTTTCTAAGGCATCATCACACATTAATTCAGGAATAGATTCAAATGTAAGGGAATCAATTACATCTACCCTATAGGTGACTTCATCGAAAGAAGGACCCTTTAAAACTCTGAAAATGTTAAACACCTCTTCCTCATCACCAACTCTCAAGGTTAGCTTACCATTCGAAACATCAATCAATGTTCCACCAGTGGCTAAGAATGGTCTTCCTAAAATTATAGGAACTTGTATGTCAAAATCCATCTCAAGCATAACAAAATCATATGGAATTATAAGCTTACCAACTTTCACGAATAAGTCCTCAACTATACCAATAGGGTATCAAATTAATCGATCAGTAAGTTGTAATGAGATTGTATTTAGTTTAAGTTCACCAATTCCCAGCCTATTATAAAGAGACAAGGGAATAAGATTAATGCTTGCACCTAGGTCACATAAACATTGAAAAACATTAGATTCACCAAAGTGACAAGGAATAGTGAAACTCCCTAGATCCTTTAACTTAGGGGCTAGTTTATTCTGTAAAATAGAACTACACTCCTCAGTTAAGGCTACGGTAGCAAAATTATCGAGCTTCTTTTTGTTGGAAATGATTTCTTTCAAGAACTTGGTGTAAGCAGGCATCTCAACAAGAGCTTCGGTAAACGAGATGTTAATTTGGATCTTTTTAAAAAGGTCAAGGAATTTCTGAAATTTAGAATCATCATGCTTCTTCTAGACCCTTTGAGGGTATGGTATAGGTGGTACAAAGGAAAATTCTGAACTTGGTGAAGACTCTTTCTTTGATGTTGTTTCTTTTGGCTCTTCGCTTTCACCCAAATTCTCTCTTTCAGCATCTTTGGCTTCCATTTCTTTAGGAACCACACCTTTCACCACTTTTCCACTCCTTAAAATAACTGTCATACAATCTTGTTTCAGATTCACTTGGGTATTGCTAAGCAGCTTCCCCTTACCTCTTTTGCCACTTGACTGATTTGTACCTCTAAATTTTTGATGCCAACTTGGTTGGATTGAATGTTGTGCTCCATCCTATTCATGGATTGAGAGCTAGCTTAAGTATTTTGATCCATCTTGCTCATAAGTTGAGAAAACGTATCTTCAAGCCGATCTACCTTTTACTCCTATAGGGAAGGGAATTGTTGTGGTGCAGAAGATGAAGGAGATGAGTACCGTTGTTTTAGTGGTGTTTGGAACCCAAGTGGTCCCATTGGTTTTGTAACCCTTTGATTTTTCCATGAGAAGTTCGGATGAAACTTTAACCTTCATTGTAAGTGTTCGAGAAATGATCAAATCTTTGACCTTGTCTACCATTGTTTACATAGTTTACCTCTTCCTCTGTCAATGTTGCCTCTATGTTCATACAACCAGTTGTTGTATGCCCAAGTCTACCACAAAGAGTGCAAGGATCCCTACTAGACTTGTTGTCATTCACTAACAAATTTAACTTCTTATTGATCTCGGCAACTTGGTAGGCCATGTTGGATTTAGAACCCACTTCATTCATAATAACAACTTTGCTCCTAGTCACCTTATAATGTGAATTCATTGTAACTTTTTTGAAAATATTTTATAATTCTTGGGAACTCAGGTCATTAATATTCCCACCAGTGTTCAAATCCACCAAAGTTTGGTTGTGATCAGTGAGACCATAGTAGAAAAACTGAGTCAATGAGTATGTATCAAATCCATAGTGAGGGCATTGGTTAAGAAGATCATTAAATCCTTCCCATACTTCATGAAATTTTTCTCCTTCTTTCTGCAAGAACCGATGTATCATCTTCCTGAGTTCGAGAGTTTTGTGGGCTAGGTACCACTTCATCACAAAAGTCTCCATTACCTTATCCCAAGTGTCGATGGAATCTACCTCCAAACCCAATAACCAATTTCTTACTAATCCTTTTATACAATAAGGAAAACACCTTAGCCTTAACTCATCCTCAGACAATCCATACAATAAAAGAGTTTGAACTGTCACATAGCAATCTCTCAGGAAGGCTAGAGCATCTTCACACGACATCTCATTAAATTGTGGCAACATAGACAGGTGAATCTGCTTTAGCTCATAATTCCTTACTGTCGCAGTTAATCAAATGTAGGAGGGATTGCCAGCAATAAATGGCAGTTGATAGTCTCGAATTCTTCTTACCGCAAGATTCACAACAACCGATTCAGCTTGATTTCCTTCATGGAATTATTTATTCTCCAAATCTTGTTCCTCATACAGATCTAGATTTTGATTATTGTTGGCCATCTCTCTTCTTCTTTGGGTGTTATTCCTTCAACAAGTCCGTTCAAGTTCAAGATTTAACTCAATAAGCTAGTCATTATTCAAATTTCGTGAATGCCTTAAGTGCATACATCTCCTGAAATCAAACAACAAAAATGGTTTCAAAATTAATTAATGGAAGAAAACTTTAGGTAATAAATAAAAAAATAACTAGAATTAATGGTAGCAAATATAATTTAGTCCCCGACAACGGTGCCAAAAACTTGGTCAAGAAAATCTGCAAGTACACAAAGTCATTCTTAGTACCTACAAATCAAGTATTCCAAGGTTGTCTCCCACAAGGACTAAAACACTCACCACCGAATTAATCCTAATTACTTGAATGAAATTGACAATAGACTTAAAAGATGATTGGATTCAGGTAGGCTGTAAATTATGAATAGTAGAAGATAATGAACATGGATAATTTGATGATTTAAACTTAGGGTTTTGGGTTTCACCAACTCAAGAGATTGATTAATAAATTGCGAAATTGATTGGATGATAGGCTATAATAATAGTTGCAACATTT
>JAOSBP010000007.1:14626568-14641913 GCA_027563825.1 Erythroxylum mucronatum | reverse complement strand
GCATCATTTGCTTTCATAACAACTCATTTCTCATTCACTTTTACTAGATACACTTTACTCCTCTTCTTGAATTACAACTTTAATCATATGAATCACTTCATCTCTATTATATACATGTCTTTGATACTTTAATACCAACAATTCACTCATTAATGTTATTCTAGCATTACAAGACCAAAAAATTACCCAAACTCTCACTTTAGTCCTATATCATTTCCAAAAATCTCGACCTTTGAGTTAATTTTTCATGATCATTCTAATCAGTAAATGAAGTAATTTACTAACAATTTCTTCTAGAAAAGTGTTCCTCATTGTTTTAAGCTTCTAATGACACTACAATCATTCAATTTGGTTCAGTACTCCAAAACTTATATTAAAAATAATTTGTACTATTCATAAGCTTAAACAGCATCCTATACTCAACTTTAATTCAAAAAAATATGGAATTCTAGATAGAAAACTAAATTTCAACTCCTTAGACAAATTGTATGCCTATGTCTCTATTTTAATCCAAATCAAAAATCATCTCATTTCAATGACTACATAACAAGTTGTGCCTAAAATACCGAAGCATATTCAATGAAATGCTCCAGTTATCATCTTCTAGAACTCCTCACTAATTTTGTCCAAAATTCATTAGTCAATCTCTCCTAAATTATGTCAGATGGTTATAATTATTTGTGGAGATGAAGATCAATGTGTTGCGAGTCCAATGGTTCAAGTCCCATGACATTTAGAGGTTGGACGAAGAAGATATAGCCAAAATACTGAAGGATGTTTGTCAGCTTGCAACCTTTATAGTCGCGATCGTCTGAAGACAATAGCAGGGTTGCGATCGCCTGAAGATGATAACAGCTGCGATCATCTGAAGGCGATAGTAGGGTTCGTCTGAACACTAGCGGGGTTCGTTTGGATGATCTTCCTCATCTCAAACCATCATCTTACAACCGTTTTCCAACTATAAATTCATTCAGTTTCGTCAACTCTTTCATTTCATCTTAACTCATTTCTATATCACGAATTTACCTTTCACATTAACTCTACACTTATTTTCGGTTCTTGTCTCCAACCAGCAAAAATATTCACGTATGTATACATATATACACAGTGCAAAAGGAAAATAGAGCATATATGTCTCTACCACTTACATAATTTCTGCACTCTTCTTATGCATATTTTCCTTGATATTTCTACTCAATAATCAACTCTACACTATCTGATAACAAAATAATCATCAATTATTTGAAAAGCACACATAAAAAATTTTCATCTCTTAAACCTTAGGTGTTCATGAAAACATCCATTTTTCTTCTTGAACATGTAATGACAAATAAATCACCATTTTGGTTTCATAAAACTACAACTCTAAAGGATTTACACAATACTTACTTGATATAATTCCCAATGTCTGCAAAACCTCAAGAAACCCTAGTTTCTATGCAATTTACGTATTCCACTTAAGCGGTTGGCAAGCTTCAGTTTTTCTTAAGGTAAAGGGAAGGAAACTGAAGTTGGGAGTAGCAAATGGACAAATGAGAACAAGGTTTTTCTTTGGTGAAGATTTGATGGAAAACTCTGTGTAAGGGAACAAGCTCGAAGAAGATAACCATGAAGAAGATATTTTTAAGATAAGACAAACAGTGTCTTTGTCTTTCAAAGTTAAAAGAACAATAGTAAAATTTTTAAGATCAATTTTAAATGTGACACGTGTCACTCATCCATCTCTTAAGGCTTTAACTAGTTCTCATTTAACTAGTCCAACCAACTCTAATATTTTTACTACAATTGTCTTCCAATTTTCAATATCATTTTCTTACAAATTCTAAAGTCATCAATAAAATTCTTCAAAATCATTTAACTCTTATTTTTATTTCCATTTATTAATTTACATGCCCACGTAGCATTTTTCCTAGTACAATAATACTCAACATTTTCGAAAAATTTCCCCACAATTCACAAAAATTCTAAATCAATAAATAAATTCTCTACATTGATTTTTTTCCAATACAATTAATTCACAATTCTCACATGATCACATTTATAATCAATTATACCTGGCAATTGTCAATGAATTCATGTACAGTCTTTTTAATGTGTGCAAAATTTAAATTTACTTGTCTGTATGCTAACAATATACATGAGCATGAAAAAAATGCATTTTTCTTAATCTCTCATTGATCCCTTATGTACCTTAGTTTTGGGTTCTAACTCTTAATATGGGAACGGGATATTACATTTCTCCCCCTCCCCCTTAATAAATTTCGTCCTCGAAATTTTTTTCTGATTCATTATGAAGGTAGGGGTATTGTTTCCTCAATTACTCCTTTGTTTCCCATTTAACTTCATCACATGAATAATTTCTTACAGTTGACCACAGCCAATGAAATCAATCAATCTTCTAATTATTTCTTCAGATATCACACTATCTTGACTGTTTCCTTAATATAATTTAGGTTACTCAAATTTTTAACTTCTCAAGTCAACAATACATTTTTGTCAGATCATATCATTATTTCTTAGAGTATTCACATATCACACATTATGAATCTGGGGCATCTTTATTGATAATACAACTCATAAGTTACTGGTCCTATGCTCTTGATAACATGATGGGGACCACTACAATTTGAGCTTAGTTTATCCTTTTTCCTAATTTAAGCATACCTTACCAAGGTGGTACTCTTAGAAACAATTCATCTTTCCTTTAATAATTCCCATCTCTTTAATGTTAACACACTCCACTCTTATGTCTATTTCACTATATTCCATAACCTTGATATTGATCCAACAAATTCATTCATCTTTCATAAGCCACTAAATTTCTATTAAAGATTCATTTCACTCACTAATAGTATCTCGAATTTATTCTGGACTTTAACCATTTTTAGGCCCTCTTCATTTCAATGTAAGGGCGAACGACTCTGTTTGGTGTGTAATGCCTCATATAGTATTCTAATGATATCACTAAGATAACGATTGTTACGCCTGCCATCAATTAGAACTATACATTGATTTCATGTTCCTATAAACTCCAACATATAAGCATAAGCATATCTCCAACAGTTAGGACTGCTGGTAATTCAAATATTCAGTCACTTGTTTCTAAATCCTTAGCAGCTAAATACTATTTCGGTGTATTCCTATTAGGTTGTCTAGCTTAGGTTGTTACTTGCTTTCTCTAGTAATCTCTTTGCTCAATCATATTTATTGAGCACACCTTCTTCTTATTTCAATCACAAAATATCATTCTTCATATTCAAGCTCAAAAATTCATATTCATTTTCAATTCCTCACTAAGATTCATAATTTCTGAATCCTCAATTTGGGCTTTAATAATCTTTTCCTGTGGGACTGATCTTAATTTCAACGTAACTAATAATACTTCATTTTGCCCCAAATTCAACTCAACATTCTATGCCCTTTATTACACTCAGTTTGGTAACCTCAATATCTTAACTGTAACACACTACTATTAGATTTCTTGTTTAATTCATCCGATTACAACATTGGCTTTACTGGGAGATACTCATTTGTTCATCATAATCTTCCAGTAACTTTATCCATTATCTCAGTCTCATTTTCATTTCTTTCAAACTCAATAATTATCTCTTACTTTAATAACCTGTATATGTTTCACTGTACTTGTAATGTCTCCAAGCTCCTCAATGCAATTATCATTGCAGCAAATTCTAAATCATGTATCAAAATTCAACTTATGAAGCTTAAACTGTCTCCTTGCATAAGAAATCACTTGATTATGCTGTATTAGATTTCATCCTAATTTCTGATGTGAAACTTCATTACATACGACATAATCTCCAGAACCACACGATATAGTTACACCAGTGTTTTAATTCATTAAGGATTCTTTTTATATTCCTCAGTCCATACATTTTACATGTTTTCTCTAAGACATTTTCTTCATAAGACTAAGATCAATAAAAAACTCCTTAATAGCTTTTGTTAGTGTCTAATTTCCAGCTAATTCTAAAGAACTCTGAATCTCGTGTATATTCCTCGTAGTTTCTCACTTATCATCACCTCTATCTTCTTTGAATCTCCCAATATGCCATGTTCAAATACTATACTACCCACAATTTATTTGATCAAGCTACGATTTACTTTTATGGAACTTGGCATATAACTGTTTCTACCTTCATGATCTGTAAGATTCCCTCAAGTATTCAAAATGCTCTCTTTACTATTCGAATACACTCAAAATACCATCTATGATCATAGTCACTAATTAATACAATTTTGCTTGGATCACTTTAATCTTCAATACCATAATACTGTCGAGGGCATTGTTAACTCCAATAGATATAACCCAATTTCCTTGTGCCCATGAATTGTTCTCGTAATTCTTTAAGTACTTAATTCCTCAATGAGGTAGTATTATCTCATGTTATTTTCGGTTTTTCTAATTGACTTCTTCACTTGAATGATTTTCCCAATTCATTCTATTTCCTCCGATTTCACATTGACTTGTTCTAACGTCTATTCATTCTTACTAGTTTCTCCACATATTTCAATTTATTTGTAATCTTAACTTCCTGTGTTTGTAACACGTTCATCATATCAAATTTGTATCTCTCAAACATATTTACATAGAATATAACGTGGACATATATTCTCCTCATATTAGCAATTAATGTCTCCTCAAATTCAATAAGCCAATCACATAGTTGGATACTTTACACTAAACAAAATGCATAAATTCTCAGTAGCATATTCTACCTCTTATGCTTGAGTCTCCGATAGGGATATGACTCCAATATTCACTTTTGATTCATTACTTATTCATTTCTGATTTGTTTCTTCATTAATCATTCTTAAATTGAATCATCTAATCAACTTAACCTAATTCAGGGAAATTCTTCTTTGAAAGAAGATTTCTTGCTACTATCATCGATACTATTCATATAATCCTTATCAATCAACTGTCGTTATCATCGTTTTTCGATCATTTTTAATACCTCGAGAAGAATAATTTCTATCATTTCGTACATGGTCATGATGTTTTATTCATCAAAACTCAATGATGTAGTAGACACGATTGCACATCTTAGGTGTGTATCATCAAGGTCATCTCATTCTATTTAGAGATTTATTTCTAACAAATCACCAATTATCTTACAATAGTAATACTTTGATCTCAATTGATCCTAGACAATATTTCTCTCTTTATCCTTGCCACGATCGGGGTTTCCACGCATTGACATATACTAACATCAACTTTACCCCAATTCTCCATAATTTACCTCTTCTAGTGTTACATCATGTAACATCCCGTTACCCATGTTAAGGCTAGAATTGTGATTTATGAGAAAGTACTGATAAATTAGTAAATGCACATCATGCTTTAGTTAAATATGTCATGCACATTTTTTGCACATGAATATAATTGTACATGCATTTATTGACATTTTCTAGGTATAATTGATTTTAAAATGCGATTAAAATGTAAATTGTGAGTTATTTGCGTTAAAAATGTATTTGGAGACCATTAGCATTATTTCGAAATTTTTGGTAAATTTGAGGTACATTTGGACTAGGAAAAATGTCAAGTGGTAGGATAAATTGATACATAAAAAATTTGGATGATTAAGCCTAAATTGAGTGACATTTGGCATAGTTAATTGGTGACAAATGGACTAGTAATTAAGTGACAAATGGATCAATTATTGTGTGACAAGTGGACCAATAATTAGGAGACATATAGACTAATTAATTGGTGACAGATGGCAGCATCTAGAGTGGATTAGTGGCAGCATCTTAATTAGGCAAATGTAAGACATGCCTTAGGACAAATGTTGTGTTGTAAAGTTGACACCTAGCGTGTTGATGGACCAAATTCCAGAAGCAATGTTTATGTTGTTTCTCTCACCTTTCTCCACCGAATTTGCTCCAACTTTCTCCTCTATAATTTACCTGAACCTTAGCCAAATTACTACACCAAAACCAGCTTTTTACCTTATAAAAAATAGCCAAGAAAACCAGTTGAAAATTACCTTCATCTTGTTGTCCAAAATCAACCTGTTTTCATCATAAGTTTGTGATGAATTTTACTTGCATGGAGACTTGATTTAATCTGAAGTTTGAGCTAAATTGAAAGCTTTACAAGTAAGTGACAATCTGATCTTTTTGATATGTTTAGTAGTATGAGAATTATGCCTGAATTGGAATGACATATATGAGATATTGGTGAAGATGTATGCTGGAATGTATGAACTGGAGAATTTTCATTGAATAGACTTTGGTATTTTGATTATATCTTGAATTATAGATTTCCAAATACGTTGATTATTGATTCAAAATAAATTAGAGAAATGTGTCTACAACTTTCCTGAATAAGTCAAATGTTAATTCTATATCTAAGCATTTCAAAATCTGGCTTGAAGTAGAGTTAGGAGTTTTGTTACAGTTTAAAAATAGTCTGAACTATTTTGGATATAACTTTCAGTATACTGAATCAAATTGTATGATTCTAGTGTTATTAGAAACTGGAAACATAGTGGAACAATTGTCTAGAAAAAAGTGTTACTAAAATACACCATTTTTCTTGTCATAATGTTCATGCAAAATTATCCCGAAAGGGGTTGCTAGGATGAAAATGCTGAGATGTGCTAAAATTTGATAACTGAAATGTTTTTACTAAACATGCTTAGGTATTTTGGCTATATTTTGATCTGTATGGAATGATTCTTGATTTAAGTTGAACTAGAGACATTTGGCTACAAATTTAACAAGAATTTGAATTTGAATTTTGTCCTTAAAGGTCTTGAAATTTAGCTTGAAAGTAAGTCTTGGTTTAGCCAATAGCACTACTAGGGATAGAAATCAGGTCCTGTTGTTATTGAATAAAATGTATTGATATAGGCTGAATCAGGCAAAGATGTCTTCACAAAAGTTATATCTTATTCTCTTACCTTTTGATTGGTATAACGTTTGTAATTTTTGGATATTGTAATTGAGAGATATGAGGTGTACAACTTGAATGCATGATCATGCATTAGCCAAAATTTCAAATGTATATAGTCTGTGGTATTTTCAGCATAACTCATAAAATAATGAATCAAATTGTTCGATCTTGGTATTATTGGAAGCTTAAGACATTGGAGAACAACTTTTTAGAAGGAAGTGTTGCCTAATTTTGTCATTTACCTTATCAGAATAATTATGTAAAGTTGATCCGAAAGTATATTATGAGAAAAAATCCTGAAATGATCAATTGGGTTATGAAATTAATTTCACATTGTTTTATTATGGTCCAAACCCTAAGTACAAATTATATTAATGAAAATTTTTCTATCTAAATGATATGGTGACAAAATCTCGATAAGATACCCGGAATTGTCATTGAACATGCATTGTGCATATTGTCTATACATTGATGTGCATAAAGAAAGACTTATACATTTGTGCAAAATTGTGATATAAGTAAATGTGTTTTGTATGATATAGAGGAGCACATTAGACGCCAGTCAGACATTGCTGAACCATCCAGGCAATAGCATATTGGAGTGTACTGTGAGTAACCTAAGATAGTCTCACATTGATTTGTTTTGTTTATTACTGAATTGAATTTGATATTGATGAATGTGTACTGAATTCCGGACAATAATTGTCTAAGGCTTTTGATGCATGTGAATATCATTGAAAGTGCTACCTGTATGTGAATAAGAATGACTAACTGAATTTGATATGTATTGAATGTGTTCTGAATTACGAACATGAATTATCCAAGGAGTTTAATATATGGGTATGTATTGGAAGTGTTATGAATTATTGCGAAACTCTGTATGATATTTGAATTCTCAACGAAAGTTTAATGCCGGACTTACTTCTGATGATTATGAGATTCTGACCATGCATCATTTGTGATTGTTATACATGGTAAATTTTGTAATTTATGCATTTCATAAAATGC
The DNA here is from genome assembly GCA_027563825.1 of Erythroxylum mucronatum. Classification (NCBI taxonomy): domain Eukaryota; kingdom Viridiplantae; phylum Streptophyta; class Magnoliopsida; order Malpighiales; family Erythroxylaceae; genus Erythroxylum; species Erythroxylum mucronatum. The sequence goes on along the minus strand of JAOSBP010000007.1, from coordinate 14,633,983 downwards.
TTGCTCAGATAATGGTGTTGTGACCAAAGTAGCCAGTTTGATAGAGCTTTAAGCTCGATTTTTTGCACATAAAGCTTTGCTTCGTGATTTCTGTCTGCACGTACAGCTTTGCTCCCTGATATATGTTTCTGACTGAGCTCAATGGGCCATTATTTGTATCCGTATGTGAAAGGTACTTGGTTACAACAATAATAACAAATGTGGAGTCTCATATGCATCTGTATTGATATATATATATATATGTTCTGATTCGCAATGATATTATGATTTGTCATGGTAATGTGTGTATTTGGATTATACAAGATCTAAATGATTATATGTGAATTATGTGATCTTGTGTGATTGACCTAGGTGAAATCATTAATGATGGTTCACTCATTGAGCTCGCAAAACACATAAAAATTGCAACGTGGCTTTTTAGGTACGAGACAGGAGACCTAGTTCCTTAGACGAGACTAAAGGAACCGTTTGGATTAAGTTATGGCTCAGAGGTCTGTCAGCTGACATCAGAAGAGTTGTAGCTTATGTTTTGTAGTCTTCCTAGAACTTGTATAAGGTTTTGTAAATATTTGTTAATGGATACAGTGTAAGCTTTTGTTCAATGAATACAGTGTGAGTTTTTGATAGTGAATGCAAGGAATGGTTTTAATTTGATGACTTTTAAATTATGTTAGATGATGCCATGTTAAGTTGGATTTATGTTCACTCTAACATGCCATTATCATAGGATATGTACTTGAATGTCCTTCGATGTTTGGGAATATACTCTATGGTAGTGGGATGCTGCACATCAAGTCATAATGATTTAACTACCATATTGGGTGCCTTAACTCTTCTCAATTGATTCTTCTTCTTTTTCTTTATCTCATTTCTATCTCATCTTCCTATTGTCATTTATTTCATCTCCCATATGTGTATTCTCAATCAATTCATAATTATAGAGTCATAAACATTATGAAACTCTAGTCTCCCTTCCACAGACATATTCTAATACTGAATCATAAACTCTTATCATGATAATCACACAACCATTCTAAATCCAAGTTCAACCTTTCAAGGTCATAGAAAAATTTATTTTCTTTCAACTTGGCTTATACACTTTAATCTCATCATTTCTACTTATATCCTTATTTTCCTCGATCAATCCACAACAATACATTCACGTCTATATCTCATTCAAGGGTATACTATCACAATACAATATTGATATCATGTTCAATAATACAACCATACATACAAATGTAGTAAATCTTTATCTATTATATAAAACCTGATACTATTTCTCATTTCTAAATATCCATAAGTTTTTGTTTTCTCACGTTTTGAAAGAGCATCACTCTTCTCACTAAGTCTATCAACTCAAACTCTAAACACATGCTCATGCGTGTGACTCATACACATGCGACTCAGACTAGGGATCAGTTGCTACTGTCTGCTATGACATGACTAAAATTCATATAACTTGACACATATTTTGAAAAACGCCCCATGTAAGATACTAATTTTAGGCTCTAATACTAAAATGTAGCACCCCACTCTCGCAAGACACGTACCCGACATCCTGAGTGGTGTTCGAGTGCGAATCTCGTAAGGATGGCATGTTAGAACAATCAACCACTTGAAACTCGGTACAATTTTTTTTTGAAAAGCAATATACGCATATGCGAAAATTAGTAATTAAATCGGGCCCATACTTTTATTTCATAAAACTAGAAATCACAATTGTCATTACACTTTGATCAATCTCTTTTACAAAACATTTCCAAATTTCACCAGCTATTACACACATAAATATTTGAATACATATTGTACAGAAATCACGGAATATACAAATTTATACAAAGAAAAGAAAATACAAATGCAGATGCGAACTAATCCCGACTTCTACCTCTTACTCACATGTAGTGTCTGCACTCTCGTTAGCCTAACGGGGTAACTCTTCTAAGCCTGAAAAAAATATTGCAAATTTTGGGTGAGTTTTGCGGACTCAGTGAGTGACGATCCTCGATGGCTCACTCAGTCACATAACACATAATTCACCTCATTTATTTCATAATCATATTGAATCATATACACTTAATCAATCATTTCACATTTTACATTCAACATATTATAATCATTAATATCATACATATGTAGTGCACATGAGACTCACTTTCCATTTATTACTTTATTGTGACCAAGTGCCTAATTACTAGCTCATACCCTTTAGTGGATATCGAGCTGTATCAGATAATGTCCCATATCTCTTAGTGGATACCGAGTACATTTACACTGAGCCCAACGCACTTTTTCACATTCTGAGCTTTAAACTCTTTTTCATATTCTGAGCTTTAAGCTCTTTTCGGTGGCTACTCTGGTCACAACTGCCTTTATGTTTCATACATTCATGTAATGGAATGCATCAATCACATATGATTAATCAATCACTTTCACATGTCATCAGACCTTAGTTTGGCATTCAACATTTAAGTTGAGGATCATTCTTTTATTCACATGCATGTTCACATTTTTCTTCAGAACTAGGTTCAACATTTAACAATCAAGTTAAGAAGCACTTATTTCATCACATTCACATACAAGGAGCACTTCAAATCTCACATTCATACATCAAGAACTTCGAACCTTCAATGTCTGAAATCAAAAAAATCAATCTGACATTCACGTTGCATGATCATTCAGTACATAATTTATATTGCATAATTAAAATATAGAATTTAAACGAAACAAACACTTAAAGTAAGACCATCTACGACTCACAGTACGCTCCAGATTAGCAATTGCTTCCAAGATCTGGAAATGTCTGAATGCAGAAGTTTATCCTACACATCCAAATTATATAAAACACACGTTGCACACATATTAATAATTGCACAATTATAAGCATTCATTTATGTAGAAATATGTATACAAAATAAGTACAATACATGCTCAATGACAATCCTGAGTATATTTTCAAATTTCACACTATATCCACATTCGCATTTTATAAATCAATTACTCATCATTTCATTTGCAGCATTATTTGCTCTCATAAATAACAATTTCTCATTCACTTTAACTTGATACTCATTACTCCTCTCCTTTGAATCACAACTACAATCATATGAATATCTTTATTTCCAATAAACTCATACATTTGGTACTTCGATATCAACAACTCATTCATTAATGTTATTTCAACATTACAAGATCACACCCTCTCCAAACTCACATAAGTATCACTATACTTATGTTTTATACCTCAATAAGACCATTAGAATCTCCATTCCTAACTCATTTGGATGTCTAAAGAAGAGGTTATAGGTAAAAGAAGGAAAGATGTTCGGTGTGCAAAGATTGACCAAACAAAAATTAAGTCACGTTCCAAAAAATTAAGTCATGCGCATGGAATCATAACTCACGCCTATGCATACCAATAAGTCACGGTTGTGCACCTTAACTCACGGCCGTGCATGCCCATGATCAAATTTCCAGAATTTTTTTTCCAAAAAACTCTTCCGGGTCACTGTTCACGATCAATCAGACACTGAAAATGAATTCATTTGGCAAAACTTTCTTCTAGAAAATTGCTCTCCTATCGCTTACGTTTCTAATGACACCAAAATCATTCAATTTGGTTCAGTAATCTGAAAGTTATACCCAACCATTTCAGACTGTTCATAAACTAAAACAACATTCTGTAATCAACATTAATTCAAAATCTAGAATTTTAGAGACAGAATAAAAATTCGATCTCCTTAGACAATTTGTAGCCTTATGTCTCTATTTTACTTCAAATTAAAAATCATTCCATTCGGATAACTACTGAACAAGACATCTTGAAAATACCGAAGCAAGTTTAATGAAAATACTCTAGTGGTCGTTTTCTAGAACTTTTCATCATTTTTGTCCCTCATTTATCATTCAATCTCTCCCAAATGATTTCAGATGGCTATAATTTTTTATGGAGATGTAGAACAACGTGTTTCGAATCTAATGGTTCAAGTCCCATGTCATTTGGAGGTCATGAGAACAAGATATGGCCAAAAGATCAACAGAGGTTTTGAATTTTCTCCAGCCAAAGAAGTCACGATCGTTCGAATGCACGATTGCGAGTTTGCTCAAAAGTGCACAATCGCGAGTTTTCACTCACCTATAAAGCATGATCGTGAGTCTCTAGCCAAAAGAGGAAAGTCATGATCGTGCAGAAGCACAATTGTGATTCTTCTTCTCTTCAGATACTGCGATTTTCTCCACTTATGCATTTCTTCTTTCATTTTTCTGCATATTCATTTTCTACATTCTCCTTGTTTTCTTCCTCTAACTTTCATTTTCGACTCTTATTTCAGCTCAACTCATTATTAAACAAATTAAAAACCATAATTAACACCAAATATCAAAAATATCTCATATTCACACATTTTCATTTTCCTGCGTTTCTTCATTTTCTTCACTGTTGCACTTTTTCATCTTTTGTACATTTTCCATTTTCTTCTCTAACTTCCATTTTTATCATTCTTTCTCATATCTAGACATTACCTTTAACCTATTTCTTACCTCTAAACTTATTAAAGTTCATTTATCAAAACATCCAAAATACTCACGCATACAACTGTAAAAAAAAGAGCATATATATGAATATCAACTTTCATAAATTTCTGCACTAATTCTATACACGTTTTCATTGATCTTTCAACTCAAAAATTCATTTTAACACCATCTCATAACATTTTTATCATCGAATACGTAAAAACCACAAAACCATATTTTCATCTTAAACCTACGGTGTTCATGAAAATAACCATTTTCTCATGATCATGAAATGACAAATAAATCATCATTTTGTTTCATAAACCAACAACTCAAAATGATTAACAAGATACTTACTTGTTAAAACTCCAAATTCATCAAAATCTCAAGAAGCCTTAATTCCTCATGCAACCACATACATCATCTTGAAGGTAGTTTGGGTTAGGTTTTTTCTTGAGGTAAAAGAAATTCATAACAAAGTAGGAGTGGTAATAGACAGAAGAAAGCAAGATTTAACTTTAGTGAAGGCTTGATGAAAAACTATGTGTAAATGAACTAGCTTGAAGAAGACAACCACAAAGAAGATATTTTTAAGACAAGAACAGTACTTGGTCTTTTAAAGTTAAGAAAAACATGACTTGATCTTTCAAAGTAATTGTATGCTAAAAGTTGAACTAGATAAGGGACACTTGTCACTTATCTAACATCTAAGGCTCTAACTAAGTTCTTATTGAACTAGTCTCATATCTCCCATCCTTTCATTCCAATTATCTCTAAAATTCTTCAATATCCTTTAACTCTCATCTTTATTTCCATTCATCAATTTACTCGTCAAGTGGCATTTTTCCTAGTCCAATAATATCCAACAATTTCAAAATTTTCTCATAAAAAAATATTCCTAAAAATTCTAAATCCATAATTTCACTCTCTGATTTGGTTTTCCATACAATTAAATCACAATTTCTCAATATAAATCACCTTTTACACATAACAATCAATTACACCTAGAATGTCAATGAATGCATGTACAGTCATTTTAATGTGTGTAAAAATTTAAATTCACGGGCGTGTAAGCTAACAATATGCACGAGCATGAAAATGCATTTTCTTAATCTCTCATTGATCTCACATATACTATATTTTTGGGTTCTAACTCTTAATATGGGAACCGGATGTTCCTCTCCTTAATAAATTTCTTCCTCAAAATTGTTATCTAATTGATCAAGAAGGTAGGGGTATTGCTTTCTCAAATACTCCTCTGTTTTCCAATTAACTTCATCACTCGAATAATTTCTTCTAATTGACCATTGTCAATGTAATTAATCAATCCTCTAATTATTTCTTCAGATATCACACTATCTTAACAGTTTCCTCAATATAATTTAGGTTACTCAAAATTTTCACTTCGCAAGCCGACAATACATCTTTATCAGATCATATCATTATTTCTTAGCATATTCACATATCACACATTATAATTCTGAGACATGTTTATTGATAATACAACTCATAAGTTATTGGTCCTATGCTCTCAATAATTTAATGTGGACCAATACAAGTCGAGCTTAGTTTATCCGTTTATCCTTTTTCCTAATCTAAGCACATCTTGCCAAGGCAATACTCTGGGAAGCATTTCATTTTTTTTCACTTCACTTCAATATTAAGACACTCAACTCTTATGTCTATCTCTTTATGTTCCATAACTTCGATGTTGATCCACCAATTTCATTTATCTTTCGCGAATCACTTAGTTTCTGACACAGATCAATTTCACTAATCGACAGTATCTCGAATTTGCTCTGGCCTTTAACCATTCTTTTAGGCCCCCTTCATTTCAATGTAGGGGCGACCGACTCATTTTGTCATATAACACCTCATATGGTATTTTAATGATATCATTGTGATAATGATTGATATGCCTGTAGTCAAATAGAACTATACATTGATCTCATGTTCCTATGAACTCCAAACTTATAAGCTTTAAGCATATCTCCAACAGTTTGGACTGTTGGTAATTCAAACATTCAGTCACTTGGTTTTACATTCTTAGCCGCTAATTGTAGTTTCGGCGCATTCCTATTTGGATGTATATCTTAGGTTGTTAATTACGCTTTCTCTAATAATATCTTTGCTCAATCATCTTTATTGAGTACACATCCTTCTTATTTCAACCACAAAGTAACATTTTTCCTACAATGACTCAAAATTCATATTCGTTTCCTATTCCTCACTAAGGTTCACAATTCTGGATCCTCAATTTGGGCTTTGCTAATCTTTTCATACAAACAAATTTTAAATTTCAAAGTAGCTAATAATACTTCCTTTTGCCCTAAAATTCAACTCAACATTCTATTCTCTTTATTGCATTAGGTTTGGTAACCTCAATATCTGAATTTGTGCTATTTCGTTATTGAATTTTCTTTTCAAGCATCATATTACTGTTGGATCGCGTACGGTTCGAGTATTCACAATACAATGTGGAAAAGACCATACAACAATATGAAGTATAATCGAAAATATCAAGGATGTACAAAAATATCTTATTTCCGTGGATAGGTTGCTTCTTTTTTGGATTCCAAGACACTGCAAACGCGAATGCCCTATACCGGTATCCACACGAGCATGCACGATCCGGGCTGCAGTTGTGGTGTGCTAGCAAGGCTTGAAACTCTTTCCGAATATCGCACGATTTTCCTCTCGAATGGTGGCTAGGGTTTCGTGACTATTGTGTCTTACATTTTAATGAGACCTAAGCTTCTCTATTTATAAAGAAAACCTAATCTCATTGAAGCCCAATAAGTTTCGGCCCATTATATCTCATATAATAAAGCCCGACAACTTAATTCAATCTAGCCCAATAAATATATCCACATATATTTATTCAATGCCTAATAGATTAGGCC
>JAOSBP010000007.1:14599756-14614964 GCA_027563825.1 Erythroxylum mucronatum | reverse complement strand
TCTCGGGTGGATTTGGCCATTTGGTTCAGTGTTTGTCCGTTTAACGGACAGGTGTGTCCGTTTAACGGACAGTCTCGGATGCCTAAACCCTTTTGTCCAGTGCATGTCCATTAAACGGACATTGGTATCCGTTTAACGGACACATTCGGGTGAAATTGGGGTCTTTGCCCAATGTGTGTCCGTCGAACGGACATGTGTGTCCGTTTAACAGACAGCCTCGGGAAAGATTGGGCATTTTGACCATTTGATGTCCGTTTAACGGACATGTGTGTCCGTTTAATGGACATCCTCTAGTCAGCTTTGGTATTTGGTATTTTCGTCCGATTTCAAAATCATTTCTTGCGTCGTGGTGTCAGCAAAAGTTTTTCTTTTAAATTTATTAAAGAAAATCAAAATGGATTCGTTAAGGGATTTATTGAGGTAATCCTTTTTGAGGCCCGCTAGCGTTTTCCTCTGATTCCGATTTCGGATAGCTAGGCTCCGGGAACGGGGTCCAGCAATACCTAATTTTAACTCAACATCATCCATACACATTTCATATTCCCTACTTGATCATAAACACTCAAAATATATCACATTCTTATACACTCAAAATAGAACACAACATATACATTCATCCAACAGTGTACTATGTCCAATTCTTAATTTCATGTTAAATTTTGGGACTCTTAAAGACAGAATTTAAATTTTATGTCTTCATAAAAAATGTAGCCATATCTCTCTATTTTAATCCAAACTAAGAATCATATCATTTACATAGCTAGAGAAAAAGTTATGTCTAAAACACAAAAACATATTTAGAGATCATGTTGCTGCCACATTTTCCAGATCAACTACCAATTTAGTTTCCAAATCTTACCCTAACATAACTCATACAAAGATCATCTTTTCTACTCCATCTATTCCTCTTTCTCAACTCCATTTCAACTCAGTATCATTCATAAACAAATTATAGTCCATGAATGATCATGAACTCTAATAATAGAACATACACATATATGTACACATTCATCATCAACTTACTACACATATTCAATTCCTCTATCATGATCATTTACCACTAACTATCATCATATATTCTTTTATTTAGAAAACCCATGAAGGACAAAGTTTAACTTACTTGATTTACCCAAAGCTTCTTCAATAGTCTCCAAGAAACCCTAGCGTCCCACATCAAACAATCATCATCTTGCCAAAGTAGAATAGGTGGGTTTTTCATTAATATGATGGAGGTAACAAAGTGATGAAGTAGTAAGGTGAAGGATGATCACACAAGCTCAACGTAAGGAGAGTGAGAGTGATTGTGTCGTAACTTGAGGAAATAAAGAAGAGAGTATTTTGTTTAGGTGAAAAACAAAGGAGATGGTCATTTAATTGGGTAAATCGTGGGTTATAAGCAAGGAGGTTAAATACTTGGTGGGTGTCTCCCCACTTAAATCAAAAATAAATGATAATGCCATCTTGTTTAAACTACTGCATATTTCTTAGAAATCAGTTCAATTGCCTATGACGATAACACCAATATCAGATCATATTAATATTTCTTAGCATACTCGCATATAACACATTATGGATCTGAGAAATCTTTATTGGTAGTACAAAGTTATATGCTAATGGTCCTATACTCTTAATAACTTCAAGTAGACCAATACAATTTGAGCTTAATTTATCCTTTTTCCTAATCTGAGCACACCTTTATCACAATCTAAGCACACCTTGACAAGGTTCTACTCTTAGAAATATTTCATCTTTCATTTAGTATTTCCCATCTCTTTATTGTTAATACACTTGACTCTTATATCCATCTCACTATAATCCATACAGTTAAGACTGTTGGCAAATCATACATGTAATCACTTGCTTCTACCTCTTTAGCTGTCAAATGCTAATTCGGTGTATTCCTACTAGGATGTATAGCTTCGGTTATTTCTTATGCTTTCTCTAACGGTCTCCTTATCGGGTGCACATACTTCTTATTTCAATCACAGAGTATCATTTTTCCTATTCAACTCGAAAGTCGGATTCGTTTTCAATTCCTCAATAAGATTCACAATTTCTGAATCTTCAATTTGGGCTTTATTAATCTTTTCATGTGAAACTAATCTTAAATTTAACAACTAATAGTATTTTGATTTGCCCAAAATTCAACTCAACATTATATGCTCTTCATTGCACTAGGTCTGGTAACCTCAATATCTGAATTTGTACTTTTTCGTTATTGAACTTTCTGTTCAATACATCTGATTACAACATTAGCTTTACTAGGAAATACCCATTTGTACATCACAATCTTCCAGTAACTCTATCCTTTGTCTCAGTCTCATTTTCAATTCTTTCAAACTTAATAATTACCTCAAACTTTAATGATTTCTATAAATTCCGAAATGTTTCTATATATATATAATGTCTCCAAACTTTCAAGCAATCATTATTGCAACAAGTTTCAATTTACATATCAAATAATCAACTCATGAGGCTTAAACCGTCTCCATGCATAAAAAATCACTTAATTATACTACATTAGATTTCATCCTAATTTCTGAGGTGAAATTTCATTACATACGACATAGTCTCCATAACTAAACGATATAATTACATCGATGTTATAATTTATCAAGGATTCTTTTTACATTCATTAGTCCATACACTTTACACGTTTTCCCTCAGACATTTTCATCAAGGACTAAGATCAGTAAAAACTCCTTAACAATCTCTAGTAGTATCCAACATGCAGCTAGTTCTAAAGAGCTCTGAATCTCACATATATTCCTTGTAGTTTCTCACTTTATCATCACCTTTATTTTCTTTGTGTCTCCCAATGTGCCATGTTCAAATACTATACCACCCACAATTAATTTGATTAAGCTAAGATTCACTTTTATGGAACTTGGCATATAACTGTTTCTACCTCATGATATGTAAGATTTTCTCAAGTATTCAAAATGTTCTCTTTACTATTCGAATACATTTAAAATACCATCTATGATTATAGTCACTAATTGATACAATTTTTCTTGGATCACTTTAATCTTCAATACCATAATATTGTTGGGTTAACTCCAACAGATATAACCTAAAACTCCTTATGCCCATGATTTGTTCTTGTAATTCTTTAAGTATCTAATTCCTTAATGAGGTAATATTCTCTTATAATATTTTCAGTTTCCCAATTGACTTCTTTTCTCGAATGATTTTCTCAATTCATTTAATTTTCCCTATTTTCACATGGAATTTTTTTCTAATGCCTGCTCATTCATACTAGTTTCTCCACAAATTTCGATTTATTAGAAATCTTATTTTCCCGTGTTAGTAACACCTTCATCAGATTTGATTTATATCTCATATACTTAATGTCACCTCAATTTCAAAAATCCAATCACATAGTTGGATACTTTTCATCAACAAAATGCATACACTTCTGTAGCATATTCTATATCTTATGCTTGAGTCTCCGTTAGGATTAAAACTCTAATATTATTTCTGATTTATTCTTTCATTGATCATTCTATTCATTCCTTCATTAATCATTCTTAAGAATAAACTATCTGGTCCGCTTAATCTAATTCGGTGAAATTCTTCTTCAAAAGAAGATTTCTTATTTCTATCATCTATATTATTCATGTAACTTTTATCAATCCATTGTTTCCATCACTATTTATCAGACATTCTTAGTACCTCAAGAAGATCAATTTCTATTGTCTCTTACAAGGTCAAAATGTTCTGGTTACCAAAACCAAATGAAGTAGTAGACATCATTATTGTCACATATGCTTAGGTATGTATCATCAAGGTCATCCCAGTCTATCTAAAGATTTATTTTTGACAGATCACCAATTATCTTACAATAGTATTATTACTTTGATCTCAATTGATCCTAGACAATATTTCTATCTTTATCCTTGCCACAATCGAGGTTTCCTCGCATTGACATATACTAACATCAACTTTACCCCAATTCTCCCAAATTTACCTCTTCTAGTGTTACATCATGTCATAATGATTTAACTACCATATTGGGTGCCTTAACTCTTCTCAATTGATTTATCATCTTTTTCTTTATCTCATCTTCCTATTGTTATATATTTCATCTCCCATATGTATATTCTCAATCAATTCATAATTATAGAGGCATAACCATTATGAAACTCTAGTCTCCATTCCACAGACATATTCTCATACTGAATCACAAACTCTTATCACGATAATCACACAACCATTTTAAGTCCAAATTCAACCTTTCAAGGTCATAGGAAAATTTATTTTCTTTCAACTTGGCTTATACACTTTAATCTCATAACTTCTACTTATATCCTTATTTTCCTCAATCGATCCGCGACAATCCATTCACGTCTACATCTCATTCAAGGGTATACCATCACAGTACAACATTGATATCATGTTCAATAATACAACCACCAATACAAATACATTGAAATTATTATCTATCATATTTACCCATATACTATTTCTCCTTTCTAAATATCCACAACTTTTGTTTTTCTCACGTTTTGAAAGAGCATCACTTTTCTCGCTAATTCTATTAACTCAAACTTTTAACATATGCTCATACGTGTGACTCATATACATGTGACTCAGACTAGGGATCAGTTGCTACTGTCTGCTATGACATGTCAAAAATGCATGTATGTTGACATATATTTTGAAAACGCCCATTTAAGATACTAATTTTGGGCTCTAATACCAAATTGTAGCACCCTACCCTCACAAGACACGTACCCGACATCCTGAGTGATGTTCGAGTGTGTACCCCACAAGGGTGGCATACTAGAACAGTCAAACACTCAAAACTCAGTACAAAATTTTCACAAATAGCATAAGCGTATGCGAAAATCAATAATCAAATTCAGGTCCATACCTTTATTTCATAAACATCAAAAACACAATTATTATTACACTTTGATCAATTTCATTTACAAACCTTTCCACTTTGGAAAGTTATTACAAACAGAATATTCAAATATACATGTTACAATAATTGCGGAAGACTCAATTTGATACAAAAAAAAAGAAAATACAAATATAGACGCAAACTGATCCCAACCTTTAGCTCTTACTTGAATGTAGTGGCTATACCCCCATTTGCCCAACGGGGTAACTATTTTGAGCCTGAAAAATATTGCAAATTTTAAGTGAGTTTTGTGAACTCAATGAGTGACCATCTTGGATGGCTCACTCCATCACATAACACATACAGTTAACATATTCACATAATTCACATCATTTCATTAATAATCATATTGAATCACATATATTTCACATTTAGAAATCATTCAAACTATTTAAATCATACATATCGCATGCATATGCAATGCTTATGAGACTCACTTTCAATTTGTTACTTTATTGTGACCGAGTGCCTTTTTCACTGGCCCATATCCTTTAGAGGATACCAGGCTGGCTCATATCCCTTGTGGATACTGAGCTGAATCAGATAATGTCCCATATCCCTTAGTGGATATCGGGTGCATTTGCAACTGAGCCTGAGGCTCTTATCACATATCAAGCTTTAAGCTCTTTTTCACTAGCGACTTCGATCATAACTGCCTTTATCTTTCATGTATTCATGTAATGAAATGCGTCAATCACATATGCTCAATCAGTTGCTTTCTTTCAATTTACACGTTTCATCAGACCTAAGTCCGGCATCCAACATTTAAGTTGAGAATCACTTTTTCATTTATATGCATATTCACATTTCTCTTTGGAGCTCAGTCTGAAATTTAACAATCAGTTTGTGTATCACATATTTCGTCAAATTCACATACAAGGAGCACTTCTATTATTATTCATGCATTTATCAAACTCCTCGGACATTCAATGTCCGGAGTCAGAACAATCACATTTCATTTCAATGGCAATTCAAAGTAGAAAGTTACAACATAACAAACAGTGAATGAGACCATCTAGGTTGACTCACAGTACGCTCCATATTAGCATTAGTTTCCATGATCTGGAAACGTTTGAATGCGAATGTTTAACCTGCTCATCACAATTATACAATACGCATGTTGCACACATATTAATAATTGCACAACCACATAACATTCAGTTTTACACATATGTATGTGTGTAATGTATAATGCATACTCAATGACAATCTTGTGTATATTATCCAATTTCACATCTCATGCTCATTTTCATTTTATAATTCAATCACTCATCATTTATTTTCTAGCTTTTTCTGCTCTCATAATAGCAATTTCTCATTCATTTTAACTTGATACTCATTACTCCTCTCCTTTGAATCACAACTACAATTATATGAATATCTTTATTTCCATTATACACATATCTTTGATGCTTTAATACCAACAATTCATTCACTGTTATTCTAACATTATATAATCATATAATATCCAAACCCTCATTCTTTCTTATATCACCTCAAAATTATAAACCTTCGGGTCAATTTTTCGTGATCATTTTGATCCGGTAAGTGAAATAATTTGATAACACTTTCTTCTATAAAAATGTTCCCCATTGTCTTAAGTTTCTAATGATACCAAAATCATTCAATTTGGTTTAGTAATCTGAAAGTTATACCCCAAACATTTTCGGACTATTCTTACACTGAAACAGTATCCTGTACACAACACTAATTCAAAATTTGGAATTCTAGAGACAGAATTAAAATTCTTTTTCTTTAGACAATTTGTATCCCTATGTCTTTAGTTTACTCCAAATAAAAAATCATTCCATTTTGATAACTATAGATCAATATATTGCCAAAATACCGAAACATGTTCAATGAAAAATGCTCCAGTTATGAAGTTCCAGAATTGTTCATCATTTCCGTCTCAATTCAATCAATCAATCTCTTTCAAATGCTTTCAGATGACTATAATTTTTGCTGGAGATGTAGAGTAATGTGTTGAAGATATGGCCAAAAGATCAAAAAATGTTTGCGTCTGTCTCCCATCAGTAACCACACGATCGTGAGTTTCTAACTTATTTTAAATGTCACGATCGTGCAGGAGAATGATCGTGACTCTCCAAACTCTTCATAAAAGTCACTATCGTTCTTTTCTTCTTCTCCTCTGAAGTAACTGATTTTGTTTCTTCTTCCTCTCTTCCCAAAATAAACATTTGGGTCACTTTTATATGATCATTTTGACAATGAAAACGAAGGATTTAGGCCAAACATTCTTCTAAACAATTGTTCCTTTATATCTTAAGTTTCTAATGAAACTAATTTCGTGCAATTTGGTTTGGTATTCTGCACGTTAGACTAAAAACACTACAGACTGTTTCCAAACCATGACAGAATCCAAAACCTCAAGTTCAAGCTAAAATTTGAAACTCTTAAAGGCAGAATTCAATTGTGATTTCTTTATGAAAAATATAGCCATATGTCTTTAATTTGATCTTAACTTAAAATAATCGCATTTGGATGCCTAGAGATCAAGTTATGTCTAAAATACAGATGTATGTTCAGTGAAAACACTGCATCTCTACATTTTCTCACACTCTTCGTCATCATTTTCATCTTAATTCATCTCTTTTGCTTACTCTATCACTTCTATCTCATTTCCTCAATATTTCCTCTTCATTCCTATTTCATTTCAGATTAACTTACCACAACCAAATCAAAATCTATCATTTTTTATAATAATCAAAAACAGAAAATCACACTTACGTATATTATCTTCACATTTTCTGCATTTTCAACTTCTGCATTTTCTTCACTTCTTCCTCAAACTTTCATTTTAAGTCATTCATTCTCATCTCAGAACATCATCTTACAACTATTCTTCCACTCTAAATTCAGTCTTTTGTTCATCTCTAAAATGCTTAAAACTCACGTATATGCATATATATATATACACAGTGAAAACAGAGTCTTCATTTCTGTTTTCTTCAAAAAGTTTCTACACCTAGTTATACATGTTTTCTAAGATCTTTCAACTCAAAAAATTATTTCTACAACTTCGTATATCATTTTTATCAGCAAAACTAAAAGTTAACAAAATCTGCATTTCCATCCTATTATTCACAATGAACATGAAAATTGTCCATTTATCTCTTATTCATGACATGCCAATAAATAACCATTTTTGTTTCACAAAACAACAAATCTAAAGGATATAAACAATACTTACTTGATATAGCTCCAAAATCTACAAATACTCAAGAAGCCCTAAACTTCATGTAACTCACGTACATTATTGATGAGGTTGGCAAGTTTCGATTTTTCTTAAGGAAAATGAAGGAAAATGAAGTTGGGAGTAGCAAATGGATAGATGAAAACAAGGTTTTTCTTTGGTGAAGATTTGATGAAAAACTTTGTGTAAAGGAGGGAACTTTGTCGAAGAAGGCTACTTAGAAGATGAAAACTAGCACAGTAACTTGTCATTCAAAGTTAAGGAAACTTAACTTTAAACTTGGACACTTGTCCTATTCTTAAGGCCTTAGTTAGTTTTCCCAACTAACTAGTTCTTATTGGACTAGTTCCCTAACTCCCATTTTTTCATTCCAATTTTCACCAAAATTTCCCAATAACATCTTCTCGTAAATTCTAAAGTCATCTCCAAAGTTTCAAAATCCTTTTTCAAAATTCTCCTGTATCATTTGTTTTCTTATTTCTATTTCCATCCATCAATTTACTCGCCAAGTGGCATTTTTCCTAGTATAATAATATTCAACGTTTTTGGAAATTATTCCTAAAATTCACCAAAATTCAAAATTAATAAATACACTCACCAATCAAATTTTCAATACAACAAATCCACAATTCTCAATAATATCACATCGCAATTCAATTATACCCAGAATGTTAATGAATGCATGTACATTCATTTTAATGTGTGCAAAAATTGAAATTTACGTGCGTGTATGTTAACAATATGCATGAGCATGAAAATGTAATTTTCTTAATCTCTCGTTGATCTCACATGTATCGTTTTTTTGGGTTCTAACCCTTAATTTAGGAAAGGGATTTTACATGCTTATTATTGTAATTAGATGTCTCATCAGAAATGGTCCACTGAATACTTAGAAGGAGTTAAGAGTTTCATGCAATTTGTAAAAGATCAAATGGGTATTGAATGTTGTATTCATTGTGCATCCATAGATTGCTTAAATTTGAACATTTAAAGTCAAGATGTGGTACATAATCACTTGCTAATCTGACGCATAGATAAATTCTATACTCTGTATACTCTATGGTTTTATCACACAGAATGATTAGAAGCAAGTTGTAGTAGAAGTGTTGGTACAAGTGTTGATGATAGTAACAAAAATGATGTAGAATATTGTGATATTAATGATGATGGTGATGATGGGATTGGCAAGATGTTAGAGAATTATGGTAATTATATAGAGACTATGAATGAAACTAGTTTGCCTAACATAATCGGTAGTATCATCATTCTATAGGAGAGATGTTGATCCTAATATAGTACAAATGGATGAAGTACAAGCCAATCTTATTGTAGAAAGAGATGAAAACTATATTGAGGATGAATTATATAACAATGATGATACTTTGGTAGAATATAATGGTGATAAATAGTCGAATCATAATGTAATTAATGGTGATTATTTTCAAGATATTGATCATGATGATTAAAGGTAAAAAAAGGTGTTGTTTATAGTTTGAAATGTGGTTCAGTCGGATTCCGCTGAGGTTGGACGTCGTTTTTTGGATCCATGATCTTGAATCACTTTGGCTAGAGAACACCTGCAAAACAATAAAGGCGCGCAGGGGGTTGGTTCCTGGCAGGCCCCTCCGACGCTCAAGTTAGTCTTTCTGGAGAGGGTTTCTCTAGTAATGAGCAGAGAAAATTAGGGTTATGGTATCGTACCTTTTTCATGGTGAGATAATGAGTTTATATAGTAAATATCCATAGGAATTAGGTCAACGTTAAGGAATGGGCCGATCGACCCATGTGCCTTTCTAAGTTTGAGCTTGGGCCTAGCACGATCGAATCAACCACAGTTATTGCATGCAAAATGGTTTTTTACTATTATTTGGTATATATATACACGTAAGGATGTTGTATGTGATACAGTTATTGCATGCAAATAGTTTTTTACTATTATTTGGAATCAAAGTTAATATATACCTCTGCCTTGCATGACCTCTTTTGTGCTCTGTTTTTTGGTTTCTGGGTGGGTTGGGTACACTTCTGCCCATATATCTTTGTTTAATTGCCCACATGATGTGTTGGATGGACGTTGGTTTGGGTGTTGAACGTGTGTTGCAACACATGGCTGAAGAGTCCCACCTGTTACCATCAATTGCATCGTTGTTTATTTCCGTCGACGTCCCCTCCCATGCAACAACCTTTTTTTTGGGTTCTAATCGTTGCATACGTTCGCCTATCACGTTGCATCTTCGTCCCATCCTCTCTTCTGGTTCCTCTCCGCTGCTGGCACGACTGGGTAACTTTTAGTTTGGGTTGAAACCCGGTCACAGCGAGCTAGTTAGAGGTTAAAGACAACCGCTATTTTTTAATTTTTTTAAAAAAATTATTTAATTAAGTAATAATGAATCAAGTTAATGTTAGATTCCTTGATGGGTTAATTCAGCACTTAATTTAATTTTGTGATTTTAAATTTTAAATTTCTTTGGAATTAATATTTTTGTGAATATTAATTATTTTAATTTGTAAGTCTAATATATTAAGAATTAGACATTTAAAATTGTATGATTAATATTTGCATTAAATTAGACATGCAAGATTAAATAATGTGATTTATGCACATTAAAGTTGTTTATTTGTTAAATAACTATTTGCACACATTATATATGTAATTAATTAAAGCTTGCATGTATAAATTAATGAACATTATACATGCAAAAGTAGATTAAATAATTTGTGCACGATTATTTGATTTATTTGCATTATTACTTATTTGATGCAATATTTAGTTTTAAGTACGATTAAATTAATGTAAAGTGATTCATAAAATTTTAATTAATTAAGGAATAACCACAACATCTTTAACTAATTAAAATTATATATTTAAGTTTACGGATCTTTGTAAAGATCAATTATAATTAATCATATAATATTAGTTCTAATCTAAAGGTTTTAATCACCTACGAACTCTAGTAAGTAGTTTGAGGTTTTATTTTTAGTTTTCAACATACTAAATTAATTTGTTATATAAAGTACTGAATAAAATTATGTAATTTTAGTAATATGTTCAATATTTTTCGACTCGTCGCTATTATATGTATAAGAAAATAATTAGAATATAACATTTGTTTTTAGAACATTTAGAATGTTTGTTTGAACGCTACCGAAAAGTCTTGCCTCTAATTGTCGCTTAGGATTCGAAATCTAGACTTGGGTACTTTTCAATGTCCTTTTCTTTCTTTTTTTGTACTTAATTACAGAAAAGCCTTCAGTCACGTAAGTATATAATAATTTGTTAAATGATATAACAATTTTCAACCTTTTCATCCAATTAGGTTTGTGTTTTGGAGATGCGGCCTAGGGGATTCGGTCAGTCAGGTGGGACAATTGGCCATTATCTTCATCAATCCTTCTCATCCAACTTTGATGTGACCAACGATGAATGACTCTTGAGGAAAGGTTCATCTAAAACTATTTTGTTGATCTTTCAATATTGGTGATGGTCCTGATAAATCAAAGTGATTCTAACTTAAAACAAAGTAAATTTAAAAAAAAAAAGTTATATTAAACTTCTAATACGAAGTTAGATACCACCATACTATGATGGACGCTCGTATAACTTCTAATCAATTCTTGTTAAACTAATTGAGACCACTCATATGATAACCTCTAGTCAATTTAAAATAAATTTTGTAACCATCATAGAAGTCTCTTCAATATAATTTTATAAGCTTCACAATCCTCGGTTGAAACAAATGGATGCTTCCTTCCCTTTTAACACGAACTCAGTTCTTTTATATTAGCAATTACGTTATAAATTGTACGTATCATCTCAAGAAACGAATCAATTCTTCTAGATATCATAGCCCAACGCTAAAAATTTCATGGAGAGATCATACGACTCCCCTCAACTAAAAAAGCACTAATGTACATAGCTTGTTTATTTAATTAGTAGCTCCCCTTCTAGAAAAGAAGACCACTTATGACAAAGTAACAAGTCTTCAGAAAAGGCAAAGCTGCAAAGGGCAGAAAGAGTTGGCAGCTTTAGTCGAAGAGAATTATTAAAAAAAAAAACACACCACCGTGGAACTTGCGAGCAATTAAGTGGGAAAGCGACCGAAATCATTTACTTCTACATTCTAAAACAATTTATTATCCCGACGATTTTTCGTAATTTACACATGGGTCTATGTTAGTGTATTGGGATTCGTACTATTTTGGCTGATATCAGCCGGAAGGTACCTTACCGGCCGGAGACCGATACTTAGATTCTAATATTAATTAATTGTTATTAATAATTAAAATATAACGGATTAAAAGTAGAGTTTGACTAGTTAGAATGTTATTTTTGATACCCTAATTTTTCAGCCGTCACGTGTGTCGTTATAAGTAGTTAAAATATAATTCATTCATTAATTAAAATATTATAATTAATTAAAATATTATTAATTATAATTATAATTTGCCAGATTCTGCTAGGTTGGGATGTTGCTATTTGGATCCATGTCCGTATGAGGTTTCGGTTGCTGGATACCTGCAAAATAAAGAAGGCACGCTAAGGGTTGTTTCCCGGAAGGCCCCTCCGACGCTCAAGTTAGCTTTTTAGAGGAGGTATTGGTCATCGATGGGAGAAACTAGGGTTGTATTCACGTACCTGTATCATGGCGAAATAGTACCTTATATAGGGGACACGTGCTAGGTTTAGGTCTCCACGTAGATCTTCACGTTTGTCTGGGAGACTAACATTTGTAGACAGGCTACGGATGAGTGGACCCAGACCTGGGCCTGGCACAGCCGACCCAACCATAAGCCCCTTACTCCTCGAGTCTGATCCAAGGGAAGGGTCGAAGGAGTATATTAGGATCGTGAATCATGTCTTCACGACAGCTGGTGCTAGGCCCGATCGGTCAATTATCGTATCTGGGTCAACCGGTCATGTACAATAGCCCGGTAGACCGATCGATTGTCATTATGGGAACCGCTCGTTTAGTTATTTCACTAGGGTAGGTCGATCGGGCGAGCACAGTGGTTGGGCCGATGGAGGGTGCTGGGATCCGAAACGCTTGGTGTAATTATTATTGATGGTTTACATCCTCTAGGCGCCACTGAAATTTGGAACGTCGCGTCTTTTTGACTGCCGCACAGCTGTCGCGTGCTGTGATGTGTGTCCCTTCGTTTGTCGCGCCGCTTCAGCCGCTTAGATTTTTCCACGTGGTCAACTTGGATTGGCATGCTTAATCGGTTGAGACTATAAATTTCGGGATGGACAGTTTTTCTTTATTCTGTATGGTTCTTCTCAGCCTCCGTCCTCTGTCTTTTGGTTTCTTCGTCCCTGGTTATCAGAATGCGTTTTCCACTATCGTCCCATCTCCACGTTTCAACCATTAACCAGGCGTGTCCTTTTTCCCTCTCTCCATCCGAAATTGCCTTGCCAGTAGTTGGACCGTTAGAGATAAAGGCAGAAATGGTTGTGGTATCGGAGTATGTGAGGGACAAGCTAAGGGCTGAGATCATGTTGATAGGGTTGCGAAGTTCGTTGCTCGCGAACTGTGCCGAGCCTTTTTCTAGAAGAAAAAAGGGAGATAGTCGAGAGAGGGCGAGAGGTAGTTCCTGACGAGGACCTGTGGTGGTAAAAATTGTAGGCTTGTAAAGAATTTGGCTGTCACAGGACTTGTCAGCACAAATATATCAGAACCTGCAAGAGACAGGTCGCTCGACTTTAGCATGGAGGAGTTCGTTGATGACACTTGTAGTAGACCGGGTAGGAAAGATGTTTTTTCTAAGTAAAAATGCTCATCTGGTCGAGCTTCTGACTAGGGCGAACTTAATGGAAATAAAAAGAAAATTTTGATTTAATCCTTCATTCGTCTCCTCAACTTTGTTAGATGAAACTTGGAACTATTGTTGGCTTTGTATGATAGGTTACCCTTTCGAATAGCACGTAGTGAGCTTGCATGTCCAATGCAGGTCGGTCGATCGTTAGGTCCGATGCGAGTCGATCAATTTAGGTCGAATGATGTCGATGTCGAGCGATATCTTGGCATCCCGTGGTTCCAATCATCTTGTGTTGGCGACCTTGTCGATCGATGTCGATGTCGAGCGATATCTTGGCATCGCGTGGTTCCAACATCTTGTGTTGGCAACCTTGTCGATCGATGTTGATGTCGAGCAATATCTTGGCATCGCGTGGTTCCAACATCTTGTATTGACAACCTTGTCGATCGATGTCGATGTCGAGCAATATCTTGGCATCGCGTGGTTCCAACATCTTGTATTGACAACCTTGTCGATCGATGTCAATGTCGAGCGATATCTTGGCATCGTGTGGTTCCAACATCTTGTGTTGGCAACCTTGTCGATCGATGTCGATGTCGAGCGATGTATTGGCATCGCGTGGTTCTAACATCTTATGTTGGCCACCTTGTCGATCGATGTCGATGTCGAGCGATATCTTGGCATTGCGTGGTTCGAACATCTTGTGTTGGCAATCTTGTCGATCGATGTCGATGTCGAGCGATGTCTTGGCATCGCGTGTTTCCAACATCTTGTGTTGGCAACCTTGTCGATTGATTGGTAGATTGCTCTGCCCTTAGTCCAATTTAATGAAATTGTTTCTGCCAAGAAATCTGAAACTCTTCATTGATAACGATGAAGGTGTGGGCCGTTAAAAAACCTGACTGGCAGGGCCAGAAAAAAGGTACCCACTATAAATGCATAAACGGCAGTAAAGTGCGAACGCCTGCCCGAGCTTTCCGGGATGTTTCCTAGCCGCCTCGGCCTTTCTTAAGACATAGCCACTAATTTTTAT
Source organism: Erythroxylum mucronatum (assembly GCA_027563825.1). Lineage (NCBI taxonomy): Eukaryota > Viridiplantae > Streptophyta > Magnoliopsida > Malpighiales > Erythroxylaceae > Erythroxylum > Erythroxylum mucronatum. Next base: position 14,600,051 of record JAOSBP010000007.1, on the reverse strand, counting down.
GTCGCTCGACCTTACCCTTTTGTTGTAGACCTAGTTGCTTTTTGTCTGACGGCTTCTGATCGAGCGGCTGCTCTCTCTCTCTCTATCTTCGCTAAAGAGTACTGGTTCTGCTCTGCGGGCCTCATTATTCTGCCCTTCTTCATAATTCAACAGCCTTTGATTGGGCAGTACCACTTCTACTGGGACTAAAGCCTCTGCCCCGAAGGTCATTTAGAACAGCGTTTCTCCTGTGGCTCCATTTGGGGTAGTTCGGTAGGCCCATAACACTTCATCTAATTCGTCTACCCATGTCTTG
>JAOSBP010000007.1:14588046-14599656 GCA_027563825.1 Erythroxylum mucronatum | reverse complement strand
TATTTGTGTATGAAACTGGGATGTAAATTTGTGTAGGATTATGGAATGTGAAATGGTATATGGGATTGAATTCTGATAATGGATATTGATTTGAGATTATTGAAGTGTTAGGTATAAAATTGTGTTGATTGTGGTTGGTTTCCGGACAGGAGGTCCGTTGAATAGGTTGTATGGTTTGGTGCGACTATAGAAGTGTGTTTTGATTTGTGAAATTTTTAGGTCTCTTAGATTGCAGTCGTTATACTACCCGATTTTTGCTAAAATCGGTTTATGGTAAAAGATAGTGAGTTGGAATGGTTCAATTTCCAAAAAGGGAAATTGTATTGTTACGATTCGTATAAGGTTGATTAGAATGAATATGAAAGGATTGAAAAAGAAAGAGAATGAAAAAAAATATATACCGGATTTCAGATTGGTTAAGTCTAAGGTTTCCAACGCTATAGTTCCTATGTTCACGTTTCGGATGTCGGACTTTATGAAAATTTGTTCCTTGTAATTCGTTCCGATTTGTGTTTCGGAAAGTGGTTTCATTCGTATCGAATTTGATTTGCTTTCGGTTTCGTTTGCCTTGCGTTTCCGAATCGGATTTGAGTCCGATTCGATTCATTGGTTCGATATCTTTAGTTTGTTTTGCCTTCATATTGCCTTCCGCTTCGATTTGTGTTAAGCAATTGAAGTGATTAGGGTTATGGTTTCGCTAAGTGGTTGGGTCTCGGTAACGGGTCCCAACACTCCTTCACCACATTTGTTCCTCATTGCATTAAGTTTCTAACGTCACCAAAAATGCCCAATTTGGTTCAGAAATAAAGAAGTATTGGCTGAAATACTGAAGTATGTTCCGAAAGATATCCAATTGAAACTCTTATAAATGATCCTCCCACTTTGGTTCAATCAATCTTTTTAAAATTAATATCAAAGCCTACGAATTTTTATGGACAGGTAGAGGAATGTGTTAGAAAACCCACGCTTTAAAAATCGGGTCAATCAGAGGTCGGACGGAAAAGTTATAAATAAAAAAGTGAAGGAGGGTCTGCTGAGCCGCACGGCTAGCGATCGCGAGGCTGTGGCTTCGATTTTTCTTTTCTTTTCTTTTCTTTTTAACACAGAAATTCAAAAATTCATAACTTTTTGCCTAGAACTCCAAATTTGACAAACTTGGTATCAAAGGAAAGCTAACAAAAAGCTCTACAATTTTCATGAAGAACTTATGAACCAAAACAGCCTCTAAAAGGGTCAAAAATTCATTTTAAGTTGGCTGTCCAAAAATTGTTATCCTAAACAATGCAAGAACTTCTAAAAATCATATCTTTTCACTCCATTATCCAAAAATGTGCTACTTTATCACAATGGAAAGATAAAAAGACGATCTACAACTGTCATGAAGGATGTAAAAATCAATTTAGTCTCTAAGGGAGGTAAAAACCCTTTCAAAGCCACTGCCTATTCAAAGACAGTTCAAATAGTAACTGTATTTTTCCAAACCTTATATCTTCTTATTCCTAAGCCAACAAATGACATATTATACCTTAATGAAAAGATCATAACCTAAACTACAATCTTCAAGTAGACCTTTTGGTCAAATTCTCACTCTCTGAGGGAAAAAACTTCACTCGAAGTTTCTGCCCATAGATTGCATTTTGATAGCATCTCCCCCAAACTTCAACAACCCATATTTCTAAAACATCAACCAAATTTTCCAGCACCTGCATCACACTTCATTATCTACATTGTGCAACTTCTCCATACTGGCTAATGAAGCCAATCAATCCACATAAGTCTAGAAATTGTCTAGAAAGGTAACAACCACAATGTTACTCTTCTTGCCATTTTCACAACTATCCAACATCACATTTTGATTAAACAAATACAAAATACTTACAATAAAATACAAATGTCTTTTATTTCTATCAAAACATAAGTCGTTCCAAAGCTTTAGATGGCATTTTGGCCCTAATACATCAAAGTCTCAAAAAGGGTCAATTTACAAAGAAGGATCACATAAATAGTGATTTTTGCTCCAAAGTGCATCTAAAGCTTTGTTTCCAATGAAAGCTTCAAAAGTAAAAATACATAGGCGTAATGCCTCAATCCCCAATGCTGTTACTCGTTTTCTCGCTCGTCGCCTGTGGATGGGAAGGGAAGAGAGGGGGTGAGCTTGACGGCTCGTGAGTAACAGGTTAATAACCAAGAACAAGCAATTAAAATTCTTTAACAATTATTTTCAAAGCCAACTTTACCATAATCATTTATGCCATAAGGAAATTCCCAACATTGTTAATTAATCACAACATTCACGAAATCAACATAAACAAATCAATGTCACATAAGCACATAACAGATGGTTCGGGTGGATCCAAATAGAACGTATTACACATTCCCGCGAAGCGGTCATATGTAGTCGTGAACTTATGGAAGTCCGTGAGAAGCTCCGTGCCACTAGCGGGCAGGCGGGAGAAACCTATAAACAGACAAGTGCACTTGACTCTTAAGGGACCACCACAAACCCATAGAATCATGCATTTCAAATATTTCACACATATTTTCCTAAAATGGCATTTTTCCGAAATCACATATTCCATTCTTTTTCACTTGACAAACAATTTTGCAATTATTCCCACAATTTATTTACATACAAAAGACACATAATACAATTTTAAACTATCCCAAAAAGTAATAAATGCAAAATTAGTAAGGTGTTGGAAAGCATTAAATTACATTTATGATAAGAAATTAAATTAGCTTATTAACTCAATCATTAAAATGCCACCCACCTTAAATCCTTTTGCTTTAAGTTTGGTCAATTTGCCGTTCTTCTAACTCCTCTTGCCTCTCTTGTCCTTCATCAAAACACAAAAATCCCAACATTACAAGAGATGTCAAAATTGACAAATCTAAGGAAGCAAAAGTATGTAATAGATCCTATACAACCATACCCATGCTTTTTCTAAACCATTGGAACCAAAACCCATCCAAATTTCCAAAAGATTTTTCTATACGCTTACCTTAAAACTCCACCCACGAAATTCACTTCTTGCCTCTAATGGAAGATTAAACCTTCCTCTTCCTTCTTCCTTCTTAAAGAACTCTCAAAATCTCTTTTCTAAAGCAAGAAAAGCCAAAACCTTAACCTCTTCTTCTTCCTTTCTCCTTTTCTTCCACCGAAAGCTCACTCTCCCCTTTTTACTTGAAATTTTTGTTACTCTTCCTTCACACAAACAACTCCAAGCTTTTGTTTCCTTCTTTCTTGTTTTAATGAATCTAAAAAGACTAAATTACCCCTCCTTATAAGCTTTAAACTTTAACATTTAAGTAAACTTCCCAAATTACCCCTACACATCTTATTCCTTTACTTTTTACTAATACCAAATAAAACTCTAATTTAATCTTCATCCCTCCATTTAATTTCCATTAACCTAAGCAATAAAGCCTCAAATTATTCTAACCAAAAGCAATTAATCCCTCTCAAACTCAAAAATAAACTGAACAAATGCTTATATAGTAAGAAAAGAATTGGGACCCAACATATTTGATATATGTTTAGTGGTTAATTTGATGGCTAAATGCCCAATTTGGGGCCAAAAGTTGTTGGGTTTGATAAATTTATGGCCAAACATTATAATCTGCTCAATTAAGGTCTAAACGTCATCGAGTCTGCTCAATATTATGCTATTTTGGATAGAAATTTAGTAGTGTCACACACGTGTCGTTAAGTCCGAGTGAGATGTTTTACGTGGCATTTTCGTGACCTACTTTCCGACACCTTCCTTAATTTAAATCTTGATATTCATTAGAGTATGCCATCATGCATGTAAGTTATGGATTAGAGGAAAGAGAACAAGAGTAAAGAGACATGAAAGAAGAAGAAGAGAAGAACCAAGAATGGAAAAAAAGAACCTTTTGCTGGTTTACATTAATATTAATACGTCAACTACTTATATAACATTATTAGATAACAAGCATGTACATTGTATATTTCTAGAAAGAATCAACAAAAGTAAAGTAAACCTTTGTTGGTTGTTAGTAGCAGAAAATGCTTCATGGTTATATATATTTTGGTTTCTACACCTAAAAAATAGGAAATGCTTCAAGGTTATATATCTAGCTTTGCTGGTAGATATATAGATATATAATGACCTTCTTTTCCTTTAAGGGATGGGAAAAGAAAAAGAAAAAATGTCACCAAAGGATACATACATTCTACTAGAATAAGATGCAGAGCTCTGTAAGACTACACCATCTTTATAGTCAAAGCCAGGCTATATACCAGTAACAAGAACCTTGTTAGACTTTAGTATTTTATTATGCAATAATGGCTTATCGAACTGTAAGTAATTACTAACTCTCCTCCTACTTTGACTTCAATTTTTTGAATATAATATAAGAGCTGTAATCTTTTTATAAAAAAAGTTGTTTATCTCATTAGTGATTAAGCATTGTAAAGGGTAGTAGATAGATTCAACTAATTTGGAAAGGACGTTGGATGTTGAAGAGAAGAGATGTGATTGAGGGAAACAATTAATGTTAGGATTTGTTTCTTTGATTTCGTGTCATTTCTATTTCAGCCACGTGAATGTTAAGATTTACTGGCCACGTATATGTATTTTCTTTTCGTATGAATACTTGTAGGTCTTCGTGATTCATATTGTTAACTTAAACTTATTTTCATGTTTAAGATTACATGCAAGTGGAATAGATTCACCAACAACTTCACTACTTTCATAGCTACACAATTAGCCCCTCCTGCCACGCCAATCTCAATGTAGCCATGCCAATCTTCCCCCAAGCAAACTTGGTATTCCCCACTTAGGAGAGAGCCTTGAGTTCTTGTCCACTAGATGGAAAGTCCATCTTGAGAAGTTTGTGTTTGATCGAATTTCTAAATATTCGTCGGAGGTTTTTAAAACCAATATTCTCGGCTAGCCGACTGTGGTTGTCTACAATGCAATAGGCAACAAGTTCTTGTTCTCTAATGAGAACAATCGTGTTGTTTCATGGTCACCTGACTCTGTTAATAAGGTCTTTCCATCTTCTCTTCATACCTTATCCAAAAAAGAAGCCATAAAGATACACAAAATGCTTAATGAGTTCTTAAACCCTGAGGCTCTTTAGCGATATATCGATGTTATGGATGTTATAGCATGCAGACAATTTGCCTCTTAATGGGAAAACAAAGACAAAGTTGTCATCTTCTATGTTACAAAGAACTATACGTTTCGTTTGGCCTGTCAATTGTTTATCAGCCTCGAAGACCCAAATTGCATCATTAAACTATACAACCATTTCTATCTTCTAGCTTTAGGAATTATTTCCATCCCTATTGATTTGCTTGGAACTCCATTTCGTATGGCCATTAACGCTTTAAAATTTATAAGGAATGAGCTTCTTGCCATTATTAAACAACGAAAGAATTATATGGTAGAGGGAAAGGCATTGGCTACACAGGATGTATTATCCCACATATTGTCGACAAGTTTTGAGTATAAAAAGTACATGAATGAGAGTGGCATCGTAGACAAGATCCTAGGACTATTGATTGGTGAACACGACATTGCTAATGTTGCCTATACCTTCATTGTCAAGTCTTCTTTGGAACTCCCCATATTTACGAGCATGTTTATAAAGGTATTACTCATTATTATTAATTCTTGTCATTTTCATTTGAATAGTTACAGTGTAATTATTTTTGAAATTTTTTACATGTATAAAACAAGTGGGGATAGTAGAAACAAAAGCACCAGGAGAGTTGTTGAACTTGAATGACAAATAGAAGGTGAAGTACTCGTGGAATGTAGCATCTGAAGTCATGAGACTTGCTTCTCCTCTTGGTTACAGAAGAAATCTTGGGGAACATTCTTGGTGTCATTCTAGTTAGTAGAACTGACGTTCCATGTCACAAGTAGGACATTGCTGACACTGATCTGGAAGAAAGCTATAGACTTTATATGTTTGCATACTGAAAATGCCCATGAAAGGACACCAATTTGTAGAAATTTGGATCTACTACTTAGATGCCTTGCATCAATATCAACTACCTCAATTTTTCCAAAAAGTAGCTTAGTAGAAAGATGCAGTCTCCTGGATACCTATGTGGTATACAATCTACTGAAGGGCAACAAAATGAATCTCTCAGTAATGACCCTTAAGTTCATGGTAGACAAGGGAAGCCACAAGAACGCTACTAGAGCTCTACCTTATGGAATGCTGTTGACTAAGATCTTTGCCTATTTTGGTGTTCCTTTTCAACATATGATGTGGTATGAGGCTAGAAAGTTTCATTCCTCCATTCCATATCAATTCGGGTATAAGTTGCAGGGAAATATCTGGGTGAAGAAGAAAACTTAAGGAGTAGCTGGCCTTTTGGGTCCTGCCTCAGAGCAGATGTCTGAAAGGATACCAGAATTACAAGTCCTACTCTAGAGCAACAGACTCATGCTCCGCCTCAAAACGAAAATAGCATGAATGATCAATTTCTTCAACTGTTGAGGGAAATTCGCTCTAACCAGGATCAATTGCGTGAACAAATTGATAGCATCTAAAACCAAATCCTGAATTTGTAAATTCATAATAGGAGAAATTCTTCCTAGCTATGGCAATCGATTTTCTCTATTTATACTATGTTTTATTTCACTTCCTCCCCATTTCTATATTTTTTGTGTTTTTGATAATGACAAAGGGGGAGAGGTTATGTGGACATATTTTTTTGCATATATAGGATATGATTTCTCAATTTTACCTTGATTATATCTATGATTGATTTTGCCTTGAAAATCTGTGATGCATAATTGATAGACTCCTTTCTTAAGAGGTACGCTTCTTCTCATTATGTCTGAACAAATAAAAGTCTAAGTATCTTTCAAAATCATCCATTATCTTTTTGAATTTTGAAGAATATATCTATTATTGCTTGCCATCATAAAAAATGAGGAGATTGTAGCTCAAGGTTCATATTTAATGATTTTGATGATAATCTTATAATATTTCAAAAATCAAATTGGATTTATTTCCTTATATATAAACAACGGTATAATTCTTAAAAGGAAATAAAATCATGAAATAATTGTTTTCCTTCTTGTAAGAGCCTTCTTTATGAACTTACCTTCTTAAAAAATGGTTTATTCGAAAGGATCCTACTTATTATAAAGGTCATATATTAGTCGCGTGATTACTGAAGATTTTTTGGCAAAGATGACATCGAAGTTATTCGGAATTAAATCCATCTAGTTGACTAAAGATGCAAGTGAAGTAATGACTAGTTGAAAGAAAAGCCTACTTATGGAAGAGCAACCACTTTTGCAAACACAGATCAGAGTTGTGAACACAAATCAGACTTTCGAAATACAGCTATAGCATAAATTCTTTTGAAAGTGATATCATTGAAAAATCTCTTGTTCTTTAGAAAGTGAAAATATTTTTTAGAGAGATCAGTGTAGCTTATATTGAGCGAACACCATTTTTTGTTGAGAGCTTGTAGAGGCTAGCTAAATAATACTAGTTTAGAAGGTTAGAGAACCTTGAAAAATATTAACTTGTGAGCTTGGAGAGGCTTGTCAAATTACTACTTGATTTTTCATAGTGAAACATTTAAGTTGGATATTTGGGGACTGGACGTAGGCTTGGGTTGTAAGCCAAACCAATATAAATCAAATGCGTCCTCTCTCGTCTCTTAACTTTTATATTTTCACATTATATTGTGTATGTGTGTGTTTATTTCAACAAGAAGCTCCTTTAATTCTAAAATAGGTTCCTTTTGTTTATAACTTGCTAAAAGTTCCTTTTATTTTAACATGCGTCTTTTGTTTTAAAATTGTTTTAAATTGGTCTTATTCTTTAGCAGGCTCCTATTGTTTTTAATTTTTAATAGGCACCTGTCTTTATTCAAATTGAAAGCATCACACACAATTCACCTCCTCTTGTGTGTGTTTACTTTTATCAATCATGACCATACTTCATCATCAGATCATTTACAGACTGCAAAATCATGCTCTAGATTTGAACTTTTCAAACTTTATACGATATGCTCTTTACATGGTAGCAAATAGGTCTCAAAATGAGACCACTATTGTCCAAATTCTACGACAATTCTCATCCCAACAATTGGCAGATTCAATGCCTATAGAGTGGATATTACCAATTATAGGAAGAATTCCATACTCTTCATCTACGCTTTATATATATATTACCACTCCAATTTTGAGAAGCTTTAAGGATAAAACAGTAAAGTCCGTTTTTAGCAAGACTAGAGAAGAACATCCAGAATTATCTTGAGTGTCCTCTGGTCCAATAATGATGATTAGTTTAGCCTTTTTTTTTTTCTTTCTCACTAAGACATTAGTTGGACACTAAAAAATAACTATTTTCGAGACTCAGAGATATTTCTGAAACCAAATTAAGTGCGGATAGGATTAAGGTGTCCTGGTTCAACATTAGTAAAGCTAAAGAAGAAATGCGTACATTACACAAACTTACAAGGGAATCATGCAGGGACTCTTTATTCCTCCAGAAACAACCTCGATTTTAGGTTCTTAAGAGATGATGATTTACTCGTGTAGGGGTTTTCTTACTGGTTTAGGAAATAAGCAAACTTTTCAATCAAAATGTTGGTGTTCTCACCATCGGCGATCAAGTGGAAAGTATGCACTTCACCTTTAGACTCCATAATCTCCACGCTTCCTTCCCAACCACAGTTCTTCAACTCTTCATAGTACAACCAGGCCCTATCTCTCAACACATCCTTTTCGGCAGCAAAAATAAATACTCTAGAACACCCCAAACTAGCCAACTTTGGATCTGCTGTAGGATTGATCAAAGGGTCATCTAACCCAGTTGTTGTTGGATGCACATAATACCATATCTTCTCCATAATTGCCTTGCCTTCTGGATCCTTAGACTCGTTACCGATCGGATCTTTGCCCCAGAAATAAGGATGTATGAGAACAATCCCTTTAAGGTCAACACCAACAAGTTTTTTCTGACCAAACCGTATGGCCATTTGGTGTGCAATGTTACCGCCGGCACTGTCTCCGGCGAAAAACACTTTCCCAAAATCAGCATAAGCATTAAGCCACTCCTCAGGGCCACTTCCATTGGAATGAGAAGCGACCCATTTGATTGCAGTCCAGCAATCATCGAAAGCAGCCGGAATAAGATGTTCTGGGGCTAACCTATACTCGACCGAGACGGCAAGAACGTTCGCCGTCTTAACCACGGATTTGAGTTGTTTGTGGAATGTATGAGAAAAGGGACTTTCCATGCAAAAGGCTCCGCCGTGAAAGTAAACTAAGAGGGGGAGTTTATTCCCTGGAATGGTGTTTTCTGGAATGTAGACTCTGCAAGATAGGTTTTTCTGTGACTTGATGGAACTTAGGTTTAACTCCGGTGAATAGACAACGTCTTTCGATGTTACGCCGTCATCATGATCCTGAGGAGGCTCTAGTTTGGTTCCATCAATTCTGTTTATACGGCCATCTTTGTATATTTGAAAAAAGGGATAGAAATCTATGTGTAGTTCAGCGTCAGACATGGTTGAAGCTGTATCGCTATGAATTGAGCTTCTACTTCACAGATCAAAAGCTACGAGTTTCGTGGTACCACTAAAATTATATTGGAGAATCTGATAAGCAAAAGTTACATTAGTCACATTGATTGACTTTTTTTTTGCCATACCAATCGTGGTTAGTTGGAAAAGATGATGGAATCTTTTATTGGACGTGAGATGCACGTTCATGCATATTCATCATTATTAGCTATAACTTTTGACCGATGTGTAATATAACACATGATCATATATTTACGTGAATTCTATATAAAGTTAGACTGACTAATAACTATAATATCATATCAAAATTCATAATTTTTATATATTTGGAAAAATAGTGGTTCATATATATATACGAAGAAGGACTTCATGAACTCAACTCAAAATATTGAATTATTAAATTATGGATCTCTTACTTTATATTCATATGCTCTTAATTATTTTGAAAATTGGACACATTTAACACTATATTATTGAATGTAAGAATACCTTAGAAAAATGAAAATGTATTAATTATATGGATAATTTTCATGATTTAACATCTTTAATTGCTAGATAGTGTTAATTAACCAATTAGACTTTATAATTGACGGGATTGTTTTCATTAAGTCATACATATCATTATTTAAATATTATTTGGATTTCCATCACCATCATGATCTAGTAATTTGAAAAAAAGGGTGTGAAATAATTCTATTAGTTTATAATAGTATAATATAAAACAACGATTCAACAGTTAGAACAATCATTCAATGCTGATGGCAGCCTAATCTGCCTTCTAACGTTAGAACAACCATTCAATTAATGCTAACGGCAGCCTAATTTGCCTTCTAACAACCCTTCAAAACGTATCCTATCATTTTTATTTATAGTACAACCCTTCAAAATGCTTATTATAGTGTTGGAAATTAATACAATATGTATTCTATCATTTTTATTTATAGTAAGTACTTTGCTCACAGAGAATTAGGTTTTAGTGTTGGAAGTGCAAAATGTATTCTATCATTTTTATATAGTACTGTAAATAAAAATGATAGAATACATATTGTATTAATTTCCAACACTATAATAAGAAGCATTTTGAAGGGTTGTTAGAAGGCAAATTAGGCTGCCCTGCCCTAAGCATTGAATGGTTGTTCGTCTAACCGTTGAATGGTTTGTTTTATATTCTATTAAATGTGTGTTCTTATTCAATTGAATGCCCGCTTTTGAATAATTGAGTAGTTACGGAGTTGTTGACAAGATGTTAGCGGTTGCCAAATTCTACACACCGAGGAACATGCACTATTATGCTTGCTTAGGGTTACGTTTTAAAAGACGTTTGCTTTTTATTTTAAATTTTTCTAAAACATGAGCTTTGAATTTTTTTTTTCCCTAGTTTTGTTTCTATTGCAGTTTTATTTTATTATTAATTAACTAAATATTTAATATTAACTATTAATAACATGTTTATGCCCGTTATAATTTAATATTAATGATAGTATTAAAAATTGTTTCAGAATAAAATTATTTTGAGAAAATAAAATATTTTAAAATTAAAATCAAAATACTTATATTTTAGTAACTTTAAAATAAAATTTAAAACCTAATTATCTTAAATTTTAAATTTTAAATTTGAAAAATACATTATTTCTTTCTACGCCCTACTGTTTGACTCTATTATTAGTAGTTTTTGTCTATTATCAACCAATGAGCCAAGAAAGTTGGGTACTCTTTTTTTTTTGTGTGGATATAAGTAAAAGCTACATTAATATGCTAAACGGGGAAAGGAGACCCCAGTAACATCCTCGATGAGGATATACCCAACTTGCTTGCCGACTTGCAGTCTCGCGATTCGATTAAATGACCATTGACAAATGTGACATTTGTTGTTAAATTATTAAAAAATAGCAGATTTGCGCTTTTGACCAATGTTATGAATACCGTACCGGATTTAGTACCGGATTGAGCTCTATAACGGAACTGTACCGATACCAGTCGGTACCGGGTACCGTTTCGGGATATTTTTTAAATTTATAAAATAGTCCCTAAACTTTTTTAAAATTGCAAAATAGTCCATATTGATATATTATACA
>JAOSBP010000007.1:14527651-14542922 GCA_027563825.1 Erythroxylum mucronatum | reverse complement strand
TTGGACTCCTTGACTTGATTTGTACCTTCGTGTGCGATGGATAACGTATCCCACATCTCCTTCGCAGTATCGCATCCATGGACTTTATCGTACTCACTTCTGCTTAAGGCACAACTCAAAAAGAACTTTGCCTTCGAGTTCAGTTGAAATCTCGCCTTTTGATCAGTCGTCCATCTGACTCGTGGAATAACATTTCCTTCTTCATCTACAGGTGCATATGGTCCGTTCTCGATAATGTCCCAAAGGTCAATATGAGTAGATTCGATAAACAGCCGCATCCTATCTTTTCAATAGTGACTGAGGCACCTTCCGCTATGTATGTATGTGATTCCGCCATAAATCTTTAATCCACACTTTGTTACAGTGATCCTTGGATACCAAGCTCTAATACCAATTGAAGTGAATCACACGTTAATACAAGACTTAATAATGATATGCAGATGCACAAGAAGGGGGGGGGTTGAATTGTGTATCCTTTTTCGGTAATCCCCTTTGAAAATAAATTCGTTAAAAGAAACTTGTTCTTTTCACAAAACTGCTGAAAATCAAAGTTGTAAAATATTTTCGAAAACTTGTGTAAAAACTAGTAAGATCGAAAATTGAGAGTTAAGAGATGTTGACACAACGATTTTTATACTAGTTCACCCCAAACCGTGGGCTACATCTAGTCCTCAGATATCTTTCTGAGATTCCATTATCTCTCAAAGCGTTACAAGTATTCTTTATTTCCGAGGCTCTTCAGGTCTCTTACAGTCAGTATTCTTTCACACTTAGCCTCTTCAGGCTATCTACACCACTTTCAACTGAAAGGGGTTTCGAGCTTTGTTACAGTAAAAAAATAGCTCTAGATTTTTCGCACAATAATTTCTCTCAAGAATTGCTAACTTTAGTAACTACTGCAATCTTCGACTCCGACTAATATTTATAGCCTTCGTCTTCAACTGCTTCTTGATAACTTCTTCTTGATCAATAAAGAATCAGTTATTCAGTTGAGTTCTGTAACTAACTCAGACTGATTTGTCATCTGGCGTGTTTTACTTCTTCCTTCTGTTTTCTTTCGTCTGCTTTTCTTTAGTCTGGTTTTTTTTGTCTGCTTTCTTTCGTTTCGACTTCCGTCTGCTTTTCATTACAGCTTTCATTTGCTTTTTGCTTTAGCTTTCATCTGCTTTTTCATTTCAGCTTCCGTCTGCTTTTCATTTTAGCTTCCGTCTGCTTTTCATTTCAGCTTCCGTCTGCTTTTCATTTTATTATTTGTTCTTCACCAAAATCATTTCGTAAAGTCATTTTGACTTAACAAATACCAGTTAGCAGCAAACACTATCAACGAGATCCGAGGCCTTGTAATATCTAAAGATGTAACCCAAAATCTGATAGGCAATATGCAATTGAGCTGGAACTTATAACTCATTAGCTTTGTTTCCATACTTTATAAATTTTGAGTATAGGCCATTCTAATACTTTTGATTCTCTAAAGAAGACATTCCTATCTTGTTGTATATAGTTTTCACTGTAGTTAATAAAAATTCCTTTTATTTTTTTTAAAAAGCTTGTTTTATGTGAAGACCACAAAACATCCACAAAAATAGAAGGAGCATCTGCAGACCACAAAACGTAAAAAACACAACAACAAACATTACGAGACCATAATAGGGACCAGAAAGTAGCCAAACAAACATTCGGGACCATACTCAACAATAACAACAACATCCATTATCTAACACACACCAACACATATGCAGGCAACAAGAAGGATGCATCCCAAACACACAAACATATCTAACATATACCAATAATGAAATCTAACATAACTCAGTCAACTCAACAAGCTTCGATACTCACGATGAGGATTGCTGACCACTATGTTGCACAAATGGTGCTTCCGTTGACCAACTTCACCCCAGTGACAAATAATGATGGAGAACAAAGGGCGCTTGAAAACAATGAAGAAACAAAGAGGCGGTAACAAAAACATTGTCGTATTCACATCTAAAATGTTTCATTAATTATTAAATTTATCTTAACTAAATCTTTTTGAAGTTAATAATTGTTTAATTCAACTAATGACATGATTACATTTTGTTAGGGTTAAGAAAATAATCAGTCATCTAATCCCTTTGTTTAATGTTTATTTAATATTTAATATTAATGATAGGTCCCACACTTTAAATATATAATAAATTTTCTTTAATTTAATTAAAATTTGGGCCCCACTTGCCACGCCATCGTTGATATGGCATAGAGCCCCCACTCTTTTCAATAGAAAAATATTTTCGAGGTACTAACCTGACACTTAACAGAATTGTTTGAATTTTCTGTTAAGGTAAGGTTAAACTTTAATGTTTTCCAAATATTAGAGTTATAATTATTTACTCTCAAATGTTAGGATTAAAGTTGTGGGTAGGAGAAAAAGTTAAGAGTCAAAATTGACCCTTCACCAAATCCTAACAGTTAGTGAAATTAAAAATTTGGCTCTTTTCTATGACACCACACGCATATAGTACTTATTGTGTATTATAATTCTTAGCTAGGACGCAGTGTGTCAAATAATAATGTGATACTTCACTACAGTCTATATATATTTATTATGAAACAAATTCTTTATCCTAATTTATAAAGTATTGCACAAAACTACAAAAGAATTCTATGATTTTATATATAGAATGTAGTAAAGTATCCTATGATTATTTGACAGATTGCTTGAATTTTTTAGATGTTAAAATCTTCAATATAGTATTTATAATCTAAAAATTCAAAATATTCAATCAAGTAAAGGTTATAGAACTCATTGAAATATGTTTTGGTTCTACAAATAGAAATTAAAGATCAAGTGGTAACGATCGTATGATTATAGAACCTATTGAAACATGTTTTGATAATACACATAAAAATTAAAAGTTATATGATGACTTAATAAAATTTTATATACCTTGTTAATACAAGAATATTAGAATTAGAAAACATGTATATAGTTTTGGAGACTAGTGAATCACCTAATGTAAAAAACCTAACAGAAAACCCAAGGGGTGTGGTTGAGTGGTAGGAACTCATCCATCCTTAACCAAAGGTCACGGGTTCGATTATTGACTTTGGGCCAGCTGTTCCACCCTGTGAGGTGCCTACAAACCAGCGAGGGATTAGTCACTGGATCCGCCGGTGGATACCCTAGTCTAAGATCAAAAAAGAAAAGAAAAGTTGGTCTATTTTCTTCTTTTAATTTGAAATTTAAAAATAAAATTATTTTACTCAAATTAAGATTATTCGGACCAATTTGAGTTTATAATCAAAAATTAAAAAAAAAGTTTGAACTCGACTTAAGGTCCAATTAATTTTGGCCTAATTAAGATAAGATTCAAATCAAAATATTATCTCTAATCTTAAATAATTTATATATGTAAACTTTAGCATATTTTTACTTTCCATCAACTTTCTTGGTGCAAGTTGACTCGTAATTATTGTTAATCACCAATAATGAGGGACATGGCAGAACAATGAATTAGGGAAGGAAAAGATAATATAAAATGACGACAAGAACAAGGTTAGGACTTTGGAGGGTTTGAAAACGATGGGAAAATAAAATTAAAACAAATAGAAAAAAGGAAAGATAGAGGTGAGTTCCTTGCTCCCAAAGCAAAAAGAGTGCTTCAGGTTCGGGTTTTAGGTTCGGCCCAAGCAGAGCTTTTTCAGGATAAGAACGGCACTTCTCTCTGTGTGTGTCCCCTCAAATTGTTTCTTCAGCCGCCTCCACACCAATAAGCCTCTCTTTATATATATCTCCTATGTTTTTTCTCTCTTTCTAAACCTAGATATTCTCTCTCTCAATCCCTCCTTTCTCATTTGTGTTGTGTTCTTTGCTTCTCTCTCCCTGACTCTGCGAGTGTGTTGGTGGTGTGAAACAGAGTGCTCTGTTTTTCAAGTGCTTATTCAAGCTGGCGATCGAAAATCAGGAAACCACCGTTAAGCCTAAGAACAGGAGAATTATGGTATTTTAAAGCACTCATCTGTAGTATTGTGCTTTCTTTCATTTGGGTTCTCGGGAAAATGATTTATTTGGTAAGCTATCCTAAGACATTTGTATCTGTTTATAGGGTGCTGGAGCTCCTGAAGACGAAGACAACAGATGGCCGCCATGGCTGAAGCCGCTTTTGAGAGAGCGATTCTTTGTCCAATGCCCATTACACGTTGACTCTCACAAGAGTGAATGCAACATGTATTGCTTGGATTGTATGAATGGTGCTCTTTGTTCTCTCTGTCTTGCGTATCACAAGGATCATCATGCCATTCAGGTACCATACTCTTCAACCGGTTCATTTGCTCCGTCATTCTTTTCTCTTGTATCCATTCCAATTGCACTCCACCGGCCCTCTGTTTTAATTCTTCTTCCTTCGATACACAATCTTTATCTTATGTTTTATTCAGTTTTGTTTCGGTTCTTTCTATGTACACCATTGTCAAGTTCTCTTCTTTGACTATGGTTGGAAGCCGATAAAAATCAGCTCTATATCTCATCTCATTACCGTGTATTCCTAGAATGAAACCGTCTTTTCTACATTTTTATGAGCATATTACTCCAATTCCCAAAATTTCACTAATTCATAAAGCTCTACCCTAAATTTGCATTTTAAATGTTTACAATTATAGAAAAAGGTTGGTTCTGGTTGCAGGGTCTAACACTGCCATTTTATGGTTTATAATTTGACAGATAAGGAGATCTTCGTACCATGACGTGATAAGGGTGTCTGAAATACAGAAGGTGCTGGACATATCTGGTGTCCAAACCTATGTTATCAACAGTGCAAGGGTTGTTTTCTTGAATGAAAGACCTCAACCTAGGCCTGGTAAAGGTGTCACCAACACCTGCGAGGTCTGCGAACGGAGTCTCCTTGATTCCTTCCGGTTCTGTTCTCTTGGCTGCAAGGTATTATCACATTTGCCACATGAAAATTTGTCTTCTTTTTTGACTTTTAATCTTTTTAGTTTTCCATTGTCTTTTCTCATTTCTTTGCGGGGCAAGTGGTTGGAAATTGGAGGAAGAAAATGGGGATCAAGACCAAATTGTTCTCTTCTTCTTCATTGGTCTGGGGCAATGTAGAAAATTCAACCCTTGGTTCCAGTGGTTAACTAAAGATTTGACTTTTTAACTTTTAAACAAGAGAACTAGTAATGAAGAGACAATGTTGGGTTCACCTGTCAATTTTCTTTAAGAACCCATTTGACTGTTAGTTGGGGATAGCATTTGTCAATCTCCATTACAATTTGCAGAATAATTATATGCCTATTCTAGATTTGATATTGAGATAGATTCCTGCTTTAAATTATGATTTTGCAGATAAGGGGTACATCAAAGAGTTTCCAGAAGAAGAAGAAGCAACAAATGGCATTCGCATCAGATTCAGAGGACTCTTACAGTAGCAGCAGTCATGGAAGGTACACGGACAAGAACCACAGGAATGACAACAATAAGAAGAAAGACCACAGCTTCTCTCCCTCTACACCGCCACCAACTTCTGTTAATTACCGAACTGCCAAGAGAAGAAAGGGAATACCCCACCGAGCCCCCTTGGGAGGACTAATAATAGAATACTAGCACCAAGCCACCAATGTCCCAACTTTTTATCATCAGATCATCCCAGCTTTTTATATTTGATAGTTTTATACCCAATATACTCTTCCTCTACAAGTAGTCCAATGCGTGAGAGCCTTTTAGACTAGAAAGGCCAGTATTGGTTGTGTATATACAGACGCAGTAGATAAAGAGTTGGGAAACAAGAAAATAAAGATGAAATATGGAGGACTGGATGAGGAAAAAAAAAGATCAATAAGCATTTTCTAGTCTTTTTATAGTGATTATACATAAGTTTTGGTCCTAGTTTGGGGTTTTAAGAAGAAATGTAAATAGGGTTTTCTACTTAAAAAGGGTAGTATAAGACCATGTACTCCTTGGAAATAGTTGAATGATGAAGACAATGTTTATATAATGGGAATGGATGTATGTTAGTGCTTTGCTTTGTTATATATTTTGTGTGTATAAATACCAATACGTAGAGCATTAGTGCTTTGCTCTGTTATATATATTTTTGTGTATAAATGTCTATACGTGGAGCAGCAAAAGCTTGAATTCGTTTGCCACATTAAGCAAGTTGAGGACTCTAGAATGCCTAGTGATGGCGGTGGAGGACTGGATTCGTCAGTCGTCGATGTAAGTGCGGTGTTTTCAGGTGGGCCAACGTGAGTGGTGGAACCTGGAACGTGTGGGATTGGGTTCTACTGGGAAAGTGACGTTTGAAACGTGGCGGATATTGATTGGTGGTGTGTCTTGATTCTCGGAATCATAAAGCGATTGAGCCGCCCCTGGCCCTGGCCCTGAGTGTGGATTATTATTATTTTTTTCCGTTGAAAGAAAACACACAAGATGGGTTTGGTTTCTTTACTTTCTTTTTTCGTTTCTTAGGCAAGTGGGTTCTGGTGGGTCTGGCTTCTGGTTCAATTTTTGACCGCACGATGTTGGAGACGGGCGTGATAGGCCCTGATTTATGATTTGTCGGATAAGTGGGACGGTGGGATGGTTGAACGTTGGATGTTATCTACAGTTCGCAACTCTAATGAGTGAAAACTTTCTTAGCATTTTAAAAACGTGCATATGTTAACAACATCTTGGATTCATGATGATGGAGTCTGGGTTGGGTGCGAATTAGGTGAAGAATGTACACGCACTGTGACAGATTATATGCAAAATCTCAAGTTGGGTTTGAACCTAAACATAGTTTCTGATATGTCAAAAGAGAAGATCAAGGGAGATGCAGGTCAGATTTTATCAGCTTATAAAAAGTTTTACTTGATGAACTATTGAACCCATCCACGTGGTTATGTCCCCATTTATCCAAGCTTGCCTTTTTCCCAACCTAGTGTGTGTGACTCCCGAACTGCACAAACACACTTAAAAAAACCTTAAACTTCATCTTGCCGTCCTTTTTTTACCGTCCATCAATCACATCACACGTTTCGCTGTCACAATTCTACCTTTGACGTACACCTTAAAATCACAGTCACGTGCAACCTCTCCACACGTGACTCGGTAATTTCAGTTATAATATTTAATTACTATTCAAATAAATAGTTAAATAATATTTATAATTTATAATTAATTCTCATCCAAGGTAAACCTAAATTTTACGACTCGTCTGGAATTTTCCCTCATTAGCAAGGACAAGAATGTAAGTAAATATGAAATGCACGGGATAAATATGCAAAAGAGAGAAAAGAAATACAAAGGGCAGCCTTTTTCTAGGTCGACGAGTCAGCGAAGAAGGTGGTAATGGTACACGCACGCTCTGACGGATATGGGGCCGCCACGTATATTCTGATTTACTATTTTGCGTCCACGTAGGTTCCGATTGAAAATTTTCTTACTTTAGTACGAGCAGAGAGCGACAAAATGACACGCAAACAACGTATGAAACCTGTTCTGTATTGAACATTGTGCGATGTGTAATCTGCCACGTGTCATTTATGAGTGACAGCAATTGTTACGAGCCACCCAAAAACATCACAACTTGCGTCACACGTGTTTCACCTCAATACGGCGGAGCATCGCTTCAAAGATTAGAATTATTGAACTCGATATTCATATTAAAGGAGAATTTAAAGTGATTCTTTCCCTTCGAGTGGAAATTTTTAACCTGTATTCAACTACGCCGCATCAAATGATCCTTCCTTGGGAATATATGGAAGGAAAGCTGATACACCTGAAAATTTGAGATACGTATAGAACTGAAGACTGATCAACTATAAAAAGAAAACACCCGAAAAAACAAAATAAAGAAGTGCTGCATTTGAACAGAAAAATAAGAATTATAAGAAACGTTAAGTAAGATAACAATTATATGTATTGCCTAATATAATATAAGTTAAAAATTTAATGTTAATTTCTAAATAAAAACACAACTTAAGATTGAGAATAAGTTCAACACATTAAGAATTTGTTTTATATGTATAGTCCAATTTAACATAAATTAAAGCAACGCTTCAAAGCTAAAACTTAGCCAACTAGGGTATACAACACATGTTTTGCTATCCATCTGTTTAAGGAAAGGTATACTGTCCCAGCAATTTTAATCAGGCTGTCCGTACATTTTTCCGATTTTAGGAAATCTTAGACTGAGATCAAGTGAGCACACCTTCTTAAACATTCAATAAGCACATTATCTTACGGGCGGGCTAAATAAGTGTACCTCACGAGGATTTAACTAGTTCTTCACTTACAGGTAAAACCCCGTTGTCCATACATTCTACAAATAAAACATGCGGCTCTAAAACATCAATTTCACAAACTATATTAAATGATCATCATGGAAGCCATACTTGAGCAATTAAAAGTATCAACTTTGCCACTATTAACATTTTTTAGCTTGTAATTAGTGTCGAACGTGGATTTTGAATACAAAAATATGGGCGTAATGCATGGGTTTCCATTTCAAGTGGCACCAAAGTGGAGAAACCATTGAATTGGTAAATATTCTCAAATCAAAATTCAATCTATGCCATCTTCGTGGTGGTTGCCATGTAAGATCACATAAAACAGAGACTTTAAAAAGTGGTGAATATTGGATCTGAGTCCACAAAATACTTTTCTTTTGTTGATTAGCTTTTTCTCTCTTCGAAGCATTCTCCAAAACCCACCCTTCTTTTTCTCTTCCTCTCTCGCTCAAAACCGGTTTCTATTCTTTTTCTCTATCTTCATTAATGTAGGTAAATGTTTTTTCTATCATGTTTTCCAAATTCCACGACTCATCATCATTTCTAAACAATATAGTAATAAGACAGGTGTTCCCGTAAGTAGATATGGACAACAGCATCTTACCTAAGCCATGATGTCATTAGTTTACTAACCCTTATCTAGTTATCTCGGATGATGCTTATTGGTCGTAGAACAAACAAGCATCATGATGATCATGCCCACTCCATGCTTTTGATCGCCCCCTCGTGGGCCTCGTGGAATCCCCCTCATGTTCAGTTAATCTTTGGTGAGGTCGCCAACATCACCTAATGTTCACTCGCACATAACTGCATAATATAATAATACTATACATACCTCTTAGGAGTGGATTAACTGGTCATTAAGTGAGTTTGAGTCGTATCTAATTTATTACCATCAATTAGTTTGAATTTTTATTATTTAATTTGAAATTAATTTTATTAAATAATATAAAAATTTCTATACACATCTTGTAATTTATTCTGTGAAAATTTAAAATATAATAACTATAAATTTTATCGATATAAAAAACTAGTGCATTATTTTTTATTTTAATTATTTTAGTTCGGATTACTTTCTATTATTTTATAAAACCCTATTCATGACATTTTTCAACGATGCTGAATTGCATTGCGAGAGTTGGGTAGAGAAGCACGGAAACTGAACGTTGCTATCTCACTAATTGCTTAGAATATCTCAGATACTCAAACACACTTATACTAAACCATTGACCAACATTATGAAACGAAATGCTACTTCATACATATGGATGTGCGTTATACATTACTATTAGAAAGAAATTGTGACGAGGATTGTAAAAGACATTTAGATTTTTAATTTGAAATCCAAAATCTTAAAATTGTTTATATTTTTTTTGACATGACATATATATTTTATAATTGTTTTTTATAAAGATGCTAGCCAGTTCAATCATTTATGATAATGAAAGAGATAAGTAGCTAATTCAAAAACACACCAGCGGATACAGTGACTAATTCTCTCGATAGTTTGTAGGCACCTCACAGAATGGGACAGCTGATTTTTGTTGTTTCTGTTCTGATTTTGAGATATCTTTGTTTGATGAAATTGAAAACCGTCCACGTTAATATCTAGATTGCCCTGTTCACGACTTGTTCCATTCACGACTTGTTCCATTCAGGCACCCCACTTCCGTATTTTATAAATAATTAGTTATAAATTTCTACTTTGGGCATAATTTTCAAAAGGACACTTTGCTTGAACTGTTCCTAGAACATCTATACTAAACGAAGATCTAATTACTAATTAGAGCCAAAAGCTTTCTGATTATGCTTGGAACAAATCTTTTTCTACCTTTTATCCCTAGTTTGCAAAATGTTACATCCCATTTCATCCCATACAAGTTTGTCTTAATCCAGAAGCAGAACATCTCAAGTTACTATAATGCCATTTCCTTTACAACCCTGCAATTCTCAGAAATTGCCAACTATTTCTAATCTAGTTAGTAAGCAGTAAGCACAAGATAGGAATCTCCTCAATTATAGATGAATACGTGTAGTTTCATGAAAATAATTCTGTAGAAGTCACAAAGAATTGTATACTGGACATTTTAGGAAGAGCATGGAGACTTGGAGAGTCCATATCACAATGCCTCGTGCTTGACAAACGTCTTTTTATGAAGTGGTGGCCTACTAGAAAATCGAACAACTTGCAAAGGAATGTGGATAAGCTTTGTTCGACAAATTACCTAATTTGTTAAAATCCTCTCCGCTTGTCAATTTACACCTCATACACTACACAATGGCGTTATGGGGTCACATACATAGACAACAACAAAGCACAAAGTTATGGGGGACAACTTCTGGCGGACATTTCTCAAGTTTGGACTCGGTTCCAGATGAACTTAAAAACTGAAGAATAATCCAAAATATCCACTCAACACAAACACACTCAAGAAAGAATATTATATATATTTTCAATATTAAGTCATTTATCATTTTTAATATATAAACTCATATTAATCGTTAATATATCTAATAATAATAGTCTACATGTTAGAGTGTCCCATATTGTCTAGACATGAAAATGTTAAAGGGATTATAAGTGATAAGGGTCTATTCAAACAACTAGTTCTAGTTGTTTGGACAATGGTTGACCCAAGCCCAATTCTTGTTAGTGGACTCTACACTTTGCCCATATTAAAAAATTCAATATGGTATCGAAGCAGGTTTGGTTCGGATTATTAATTTCCCGGTTGTCCGTCTAGATGTCCAGTCCCAGCGGTCCGGTCCGGTTACCACTGTATATTTCAAGTGACAACTGGATGTCCAGCCTCAGTTGCACTTGAGGGGGAGTGTTAAAGTGTCTCATATTGTCTAGACATGAAAATATTTAAGGTTGTACACTATCTCCATATTAGAAGTTCAATACTACACTGCACACCTTACTTCACATTTGTAATAAGCCTATCAAGCTCATTAAACCACGCTAAGTTTAACTAGATTACATTCAATAAAGTTAATTTCGCAAGTCATAGACACAAACATATATTCTGAACACCCGGAATGTGGAACTATGTCTCTTATGAAATCACGTCATCTCCTATCAAATTATTACTCGTCAATCATTCTAGCAGCTTACTGGGAAATTCAATAATAAAATATGTATATAAGAGTATGTCAGTTTGGTCTGTCGTAAAATCTACTCGTATTTGGAGTCATGACCCCAGACATAGCTCTATTCAATGCTGACGACAAATTGGTTGAGTTTGAATTGATACCCTGAACCTGAAAGAGGTCATGCAAATTGCAATGGCTTTAGAAGTGAAATTTCTTTGTAGAAAGAGCCGTGGAGTTCCAAAATTGACGTGTACATGACGCTGAGGTAGGAAGTTTCCTGTCTTCGACAGGGTGCAAAGTTACATCAGTTCATATTTGATGGGGAAGTTTATGAATATCTAATAAATACATTGAACGGAGAAAAGCGAGGTTGTTCATGATGTAATTAGTTATGTATATATTATCTGTGAATTCTAGATTTCGTTCAAATTACATTTGTCTTTCTATTTCATGAAAATTTAGTTTAAATGATCTTTACTTGTAAATTTAATTTTTTTCACTTGATGACTCAATAATGGATTCAACCCAATTAAATGATATAAAACTGTCGTACAAACAGCGACGAATCTAGGATTTTAATTTTGGGGGGGCTGGCGTCTATATATATGTATATATTCTGAAAAATTTTTAGTCTGAAAGGACTGACGCCTATATATATATATTCTGAAAACTTTTAGTCTTAGGAGGACTATAGCTCCTGCCAGGCCCCCCTGGATCCGTTCCTGCGTACAATGCATGCCTCATGCCTATTAGAAGCACTCAAGGAATCCCTTAATTAGATCACCTCTAACGAGCTTATATCTAAGAACAAAGAAACTAAGGAAACAGATGATGCTGAATTTAAATTATCTTTTGCCTGCAGATTTATGCAAGGTCGGAACTGGGGGAGTCGTTTTTTGTATCCCGAAAATGATCTGTTCTTGTCCATCTGAAGTGGGTAGCTACATGTGGATAAGATTTGTCCAATGTCCGAGTTCTGAACATGTGAAAGTTGAAGCTTTAATGCTAAATGGGATTCCAAAATTAATGCTGTCACAACTCTGAACCACGTTTGAGGACCCTTTTCTATATTGAGACCAATTATGGAAGTTGAAAGGTCCACTAGTGCCTACTGCCTAGCTAGTTTCGTACCTTGGGCTTATTCACGCCCAAGTTTTGGGACTCAAGCATGAAACGAAGTTTCTTAAATTGAGGGGTCTTGGTAACACAATGAATCATTATTTATTCAAATTTGTAATGAGGAGAAAGCATTACTGTTTTAATTTTGGTTATCTTATAGAAGTAATATCAATAACATCAATTGGTAAAAGACGTGTTCTGAATCTTCACATCTTATGAACTCTTTATAATTGCATTCTATTACAGAAATATATGAACCCAAAAGAGTCACTAACAAACATCTGACCAGTTAAGACCGCAACTTGTCCAGATCTTCTTGAGGAATTAAAATATTGCAAGCTTTGATCCCATCTCCCATGAATATCCATTCCCTTTGATGACGATCAAATTTAAAGACCAAATCTTTACAAACTCCTATACTCCTCGCTCTCCAGCATTTCCCAGAACGAAGATCGTAAATAGCTACAAAATTCACATTAAAATCCAATTTGATTTTCTTTTGATGCAAATCTCTGGCAAATTCTTTTCCGGACGGTCCACGCAAGAATGAGAATAGTTTTTTAGGGTTTTTACAGCCCTTTGGATTCTCTTTGATTTGGAGAGACATTTCCTGATGACCACCGATACTTGTGATATCATCATTATATACCCTTCCACATAAAATGCTGACATTCTTGTAGTCGAAGTATGTTCTCAATGCCTTAATTTCCACATTTCGGTCAAAACCAGTATTCGAAAACAAAACCTGGGTTGTCAAGTTTGTCAGTACCAAACGATAAGGCGCTTCAACACTCAGAGCTTTTATGGTAATTGATGATATGCGGATTGTGACAGGGTTAACACTGTCTGCATTCTCTTGGCCCTTATAAGCAGCAAAAAATATAAAAACTACAGCAAATAAGATAATCGAAGCTACAACGCGTTTGCAACTTGTAAATGCGGCTTCAGAAGACATTGATTACAAAAATTGACTTTGTTTTGGTCTATAAGTTTAAAGATCTTGCTGATGGAGATAGGGTAAGAATCCAGGAAAAAGAGAGAAGGTGATGCCACATTTCATCAAGAAAGAAACCTATGTCACTCTTAAATGAGAAGCAAAGGAAAATAGTTTCAATGAAAAAAGTTGTGGACTGATGGTTATGTCAGTTTCAACAGAACTGAAGAATGTGATAGGCCGTTCTCGAGTCTCGTCCGTTGTATGGGCAAATGATTAGCGACTGTGCTGCCTGTCGCAAAAACTTCCTTGGCCATTGAAACAGCCTTCGAGTGGTTAGTAGGTTTGTCCGATCAGCACTTTTTTAAGTTAGCTTCGTTGAGCTATTGTAGTTTTCCCTTTTTCTTTTTCCTTTTCCTTTTCTAAATGTGGGTTTCGATTGTTTTAACAAACAAATCCGGTATAAGCAGTTGGGTATCACTTGGTTTTTGGTTTTACTTTTTCTTTCACAAGCTGGATTTCGTCAAAATATTATTTTGTTTGAATAGAAAGATACAACAATTCATCCAAATGCAGATTAAACAGGACCTTATCATATTTTAATAGGTATTTCATTTTTTGTTTTCAAATGTATTCCTTTTTATTTTCATAATTTACTATGAATACCTTGATGTGTAAAGATTAATAAGAAACCTTTAAATATTTTTTGCTCAAATATGCACAAAGCTAGCAAAGTATCAACAAATTTAATATTAAAGTTTCCAATTCAATTCAGTCCTTTTTGAGGCTACACTAGACAGGGGAATATTTGATACAATGAGGTCTAGTTATCTACTTGTAGCTAGACCAAATATTATTAATAAAAAACTATTAGAAAGAAATTTTCTCATCTATCCATAGTAATTTGTATATGGTGAATGCTGCCGCCTGTAACTAAATATAAAGAGAAACCAACTTCTGACAACACATATTAATGTAGTAGTAAAAAATAGGGATTGTTTCCACGAGGAATTCAGATGTTAGTAGTTACGCAATAAAAAGGGGGGGGGGGGGTTCTAAATGTGAAATAAACAGAACTTAATTGAAAAATGAAATTGAAAAAATAACTAATAACAAAATAATGAGAATTTAACAATCAATAGAAGCAAATCTTGGTTTCCGGTCTTCTTCATTACTCGTTTTGCCAGTTCAACATTTTCATTTTATAATATCCATTTACTATGTGTTAAGTCATTTAAATTGCATAAATTTTGGACTTAATTATCGTTGATGTGTTGAAATTTTTATCCGAAATTGATGAAATTTTTCTATAATTATTTACAGATGGTTTTCAATACCCTAAGGATGAAAAAGGATAAAAAAGATGCAAAAGAAGGAAAGAAATCCAAAATCCCCAATTTGGTCGAAATTCAGAGATTAAGCGTGGGCACGTCTAAGGATGGAATCTGGAGTTTGCATCAATTTCAGAATTTGATTCCAATTAAAAAAAAATCTTTTAAGATCCTCTTGCCCTCTTTCCAAGAAGTCTCCCACCAAAAATAGAAGTACACCTAATCTGGACAAAATCAAGAGGAAATAATGAAGAGATTCACATCAAATAGGAGGTTTAGGTGTTGCTGCATATATATATATATATTTGTATTAGGGTTAGAGGGCATCATCGTGTATTCATCTTTTGGCTGCCGCACCTTCTTGCTTTTCTTGTTCACGTTTTCTACACTTTTCAAATAGTGTTTTCGTAGCTTTCTATCAAAGACCAGGGATGGAGATTAATTACTTTGTTATTTTCTTTGATTTCAATTCAATTATGAGTAGCTAATTTTCTTATCTTGGTTGAGGGATCCATGTTACATGTTATTATGGTGAGAT
>JAOSBP010000007.1:14506847-14527551 GCA_027563825.1 Erythroxylum mucronatum | reverse complement strand
ATATATATATATATTTTACTCTTATTATTTATTTCGATTAGTTATTCATTTATTTATCAAGTTATTGGATTATTCACGTTTTCTTAAATTTTTCTTATTCTTTTTAGTAGTTTAGTGATATTATTATTATTGTTATTTTTTACTATTACTTGTATTTTTATTTATTTTATGTTTTTAATGACTTGTTTCTGTATCCTGTATCATTTTTATATTGTCTCACTTGCATATGGCCCACCAAAAACAATTTCTCTTTTATGTAAGAATAAGGCTGCGTACTATCGAATTTCTCCAGACTTCGCTTCGTTGCGGGATTTCGGACTTGGTGATGTATATAAAAGGTGGTAATTAATTTGAGATAGAAATCAAATAATTAAATGTTGTTGAAGCTTTAGGTCAAAAAAGTAAACTACATTTTCAAACATATTAAAAAGTGGAGGTAATTCACTTGATACATGTGAAATAGTCGATCCCTACCAAGGAGGAAGTTTGTTACACTTACACTACCTTGAAAGTTAATGCAGTTTAATGATCTATACCCAAAAATACAAGCAATTCGATATGGAATATGCCGAGAGAAAACATGAAATTACGCATACACCCACGTGTGACTGGTGACGCACAAGGTAAGGTTTCCTCGGTTGAAACTTGAAAGCCAGAACTAGAGAGAGAGAGAGCACAGCACCGTCCATGTTACTGCTTACTTGCTACTTCCCGTTTTATATGTATCCAACTATCAAACAAAGTGTTAATTAATTATAACCAGAGAGAAACACACCCAGAGAGAGAGGTGATCTCATCGCTCCGATGGAGCCAGAATCTGGATTTCAATCTTCTTCTCGCCATTCTCAGGTCACTTTCTACTCTCTATTTTTCCTCCTACTTTGGTAGGTTTCCTTTAATTGAAGCTTTAGTTTCTTTTTGCTGCTATTTGAAAATGAAAAAAGCAAGGGAACAACGTTTAGTTGTCTTGGCTTGATTGTAAAACTGTTCTGCTTGATCGGTGTTGTAAATCAATGGAAGAGTCTCTCATCACTTCTGTGTTTGGAGTCACTTGGTGGTTTTGAAGTTGGATTTTTTTGGGTCTTAAATGCCTTGTTATCTGATATCAGCTGTATCTCTTAGATCAGCTTCAATTCTTTAGTTGCCGCTTTCACTCAAACTCTTGATTTTTTGCCTATTTTCTCGTTTTTTGGTTGCTTCTCATTTCAAATTCTCATATGATTGTTTTATTATTTCTTAGAAATTATAACCAGGATTTCTTCACCCTGCTAACAATTTCCTTTCCTTTTTCAACGCCTTCTCTTCTATATCATAAAGTTTGTTTAATTATACGCTTAAAGGGTCTGTTTTTCAGGAGCAAAAGTGAACGATGTTGTTCTCTACCAGAGCATATTATAATTTTTTAATCCAATAAACGAAAACCCCTTTCAAGTTCTGATTCTTTGAACATTTCTTGATGCTTTTTAATTGTTAAAGAACAGAAATCAAAATGGACTAAAATTTTCAACTTTTCAAGTTATATATTTACTTTTAGAACTTGATTAGCCTGCAGAAAAGTAAAAAGATTACTAGCTTGGTTGACTCTGGCTAAGATTGCTAAAAACCACTATGGCTTGTCTTAATTTCATCGAACTGAAATATATCCCTTTGAAAACACCTTTTAGTTAATTTTGTTGTTTTGGCAATTGCATTTTGTTAGTGCTATATGCTACACGTTATCAGGAATGACTTTATGTTTTTTGTTTTCTTATGCTATTGCTTATTTTTGGCTGCTGTAGGTCTCTAAGTAAGGTTTTTGTGCTCCTAGGAAATTTAAATGTATCTCTCAATTGTATTTTAAACCAGATATATGATCAATGTTTTATGACTGCTGTAATCATATTTCAACTGGATCAACTTAGCTAGGGTGTATCTTTTCTAGGACTAGCCTTGTTGGTAGCTCAATGTAAACTAAAAAATTGGTGGCTTTTTGCAGTTTTCATGGGTAAATTTATCGAAGAATCTGCTGCTAGCATATCAGAGCTTTGGTGTGGTATACGGAGATTTAAGTACATCACCTCTCTACGTTTACTCAAACACATTCACTGGGAAGTTGCAGAATTATCGGAATGAGGAAGCAGTACTTGGAGTATTTTCTCTAATATTTTGGACCTTTACACTATTACCCTTGATTAAATATGTCTTTATCCTACTGAGTGCTGATGATAATGGTGAAGGTAAGACTAATTCTTCATCAACTGAGGTTTTCATCTTACAAATTCCAATTCTTACTCTCTATCAATGGATCTTAATTCATTCCAGGTGGCACATTTGCTCTTTATTCACTGCTATGTCGACATGCTAAGTTTAACTTACTTCCGAATCAACAAGCAGCTGATGAGGAGCTGTCAGCCTATAAATATGGCCCCTCAGCGAATGTTGCAACCTCTTCTCCATTGAAGAGATTTTTGGAGAAGCACAAGAGGTTACGTACTGCTCTACTAGTTGTGGTGTTGTTTGGTGCTTGCATGGTCATTGGTGATGGTGTGCTTACTCCAGCTATATCAGGTAATAAATTTCTGTATATTTATGGTGGGATGTGATATTAGTCTTTGGTTACTAACCCTTATAAAATCCAATTATTTGTGAGACATGATTTAACTTGTGGAGCAACAATTTATAGATTTTGGCAGACACAATTCCCTTGATTTCAGGGTTACTATGTGGGATAACTGAGACTCAAAAGTTTACATTTGACATGTTGATGAGATGACTTTAGTTGTCACATGAACTGATACTATTGGTGATAGAAGCATCTTGGCTTTTCAATCTCTGCATCCCATGTCTGGAGATTTAAATTTAAGTCCAGTGATAAGTAGAGGAATGTGTTTTGTGTGCTTGTGTGCATGCGTGCATAGGACAATTCCCTATTTTGGGGCTTTTGATCATTGAGGCATGTTCATTGAATTGATTCGATTATTCGATTATAGATTATAAGTTCATAACCCTAGCTTATCCTCATTTTGTTAGAACAAATCTACTAATTGTTTGATTCCAGTTAGTAAGAGTATCTTGAACTAAGTCATAGATTCTAGAAGCTAAGAAAGGGTATCTTGAGCAATTTCAATAATGGGGTTCTTTCATATTCCTGGTATTGTTGATGACACACACAAGCATACACAATTCGATGTGGTGTATTTTTCTTACATTTTTCTGTTGCATTATATAAACTTCATCTTGAAATGGCACGGGTGCATCTTCAGTTACGATTTAAAATTTCTGATAATTAACTAATGCGGTTTTTTTGTTCTCGCTTGCAGTTTTATCCTCAGTGTCAGGGTTAAAAGATACTGAAAGTAAACTAACAAAAGGTAAATCCTGTATTTCTTTTTAATTTCTCAAATCTGTTTCTCCTTCTGTGTTTTTTTTTTTTTTTTGTTGATTTGTTTAGCATTTGATTCATACCTATATCATTAAGGTATCCCTGAAATTGATTTGTTTTACATATTAGCATTCACTTTTGTCAGGTGAACTGGTCTTGCTTGCTTGTGTCATTTTGGTCGGCCTGTTTGCTCTACAGCATTGTGGCACCCACAGAGTAGCCTTTGTGTTTGCACCAATTGTAATCATCTGGCTGCTGTCAATCTTTTCTGTCGGGCTTTACAACATCATATATTGGAATCCAAGGGTTATATATGCATTATCACCTCATTATATTATTAAGTTCTTTAATCAGACGGGTAAAGATGGCTGGATCTCTCTTGGAGGAGTTCTTCTTAGCATAACTGGTATGTTTCTTTTTAATATGTTGGTTGATTTTTGCAGCCAATGCTCGATTATCGGCTGGTTTATTGCTTGAAATTTTACGAAGTTGTAAATTAGAAAGCTGAAACTGCTTGTTCACTAACCATGAGTTGGAACTTGGTTCACTTGATATATAAGCCACAAATCTGTACAAATTGCTGATAATTTGTGAGACCAATTATCAGGTGCTGAAGCCATGTTTGCTGATCTTGGTCATTTCACTGCCATGTCTATCCGGGTATGAGACATTAACATATGTTTGGCAATAAAGTTTTGTTGTTTACTGAATTACTTCTCTCAGTATCACAAGTGAGAAATTCTACTTATGTCTTGTCTATGCAGCTTGCTTTTGCTTTTGTTATATATCCCTGTTTGGTAGTGCAATATATGGGGCAGGCTGCTTTTCTCTCCAAAAATGTTCAATCTGTTGCAAATAGCTTCTTCCTCTCTGTTCCTGGTATTGATTTTGATTTAAACTAATAGATCTCCTTTCTAAAACTATATGGAATGTTTTATCTTTTTCTTTTTAACGTCTACCTGTGTATTGCAGATCCAGTATTTTGGCCTGTTTTTGTAATCGCCACTCTTGCAGCTATTGTTGGGAGTCAGGCTGTTATAACTGCTACTTTTTCTATTGTGAAGCAATGTCATGCCCTTGGTTGTTTTCCGCGTGTTAAAGTAGTCCACACATCAAAACATATATATGGGCAGATCTACATCCCAGAAATAAACTGGATTCTTATGGTCCTTACTCTTGCTATAACTCTCGGATTTGAAGACACAACTTTGATAGGCAATGCTTATGGTAGGCCTCCCTCCCGCCCTGTCTCTCTCTTGCCCTCTCTTTCTCATTACTTGTTAAACAAACACACTCGCTGCCTGGCTGCTAAAATGCAAAGTACTTTCTATTTGCTGTAGCTTCTGCCTCTATTTTTTTTCTGTTTTCTGTTCATACTCCAAACATTTTGCATTGCTGATGTGACATTTAAAGAATTGTAACAAAAAGGGGCCTGTCAAGTTGATGTTAAGTTTCATTGCTTCCTCTATTCCAATGTGATTTTACTTGAAAGTGGTAATCAATTTTAACCCTCGTGGTTTACTTCCAGGACTTGCGTGCATGACGGTTATGTTCATCACGACATTTCTTATGGCACTTGTCATAATCTTTGTTTGGCAGAAGAGTATATTCCTGGCAGCATCATTTCTTCTAATATTCTGGTTCATTGAGGGAGTCTACTTGTCAGCAGCGCTAATTAAAGTACCCCAGGGTGGGTGGGCTCCTCTTGTGCTGTCAGTAATCTTCATGCTTGTTATGTATATCTGGCATTATGGTACTCGCAAGAAGTACAATTACGACCTGCACAACAAAGTTTCCTTGAAATGGTTACTAGGTTTGGGCCCTAGCCTTGGCATTGTTCGTGTGCCTGGCATAGGCCTCATTTACTCGGAGCTGGCAACTGGAGTACCTCCAATCTTCTCTCACTTTGTGACAAATCTCCCTGCATTTCACAAGGTTTTAGTTTTTGTTTGTGTAAAATCAGTGCCAGTACCATATGTTTCTCCTGATGAACGCTTTCTCATTGGCCGTGTATGCCCAAGACCATATCGTATGTATAGGTGCATTGTACGGTATGGCTATAAGGACATTCAGCGGGATAATGGGAACTTTGAGAATAATCTTATTCAAAGCATAGCTGAGTTCATACAGATGGAAGCAGTTGAACCGCAATTCTCTGGTTCTGAGAGTCCATCACTTGATGGTAGAATGGCTGTTATGAGCACTAGAACTGGCCAATCGAGCTTGAGTTTGGTAATATCTGAGCAAGATTCCTTTCCTCTTGATGGTTCAATTCAAAGCAGCAAATCGTTAACCCTTCAGAGTTTAAGATTAGTTTATGAAGATGAGAACCCTCAGAACAGAAGACGTCAAGTGAGGTTTCAGTTGCCACAAAATACTGGAATGGATCCTTCAGTTAGGGAAGAGCTGCTCGATTTGATCCAGGCAAAGGAAGCAGGAGTTGCGTATATAATGGGGCACTCTTATGTAAAAGCTAGGAGGAACTCCTCATATTTGAAAAAGCTTGCAATTGATATTGGGTATTCATTTCTTCGGAAGAACTGCAGGGGACCTGCTGTGGCACTAAACATTCCTCACATTAGTCTCATTGAAGTTGGCATGATATACTATGTCTAGGAATTGTGAGGATTCTATCACATTGACCAGCAGTGGCTCATATATTCAAACGCCACATCAAGAGGTGGCTGATACAGGGGACATGTGAAGAGTATATCTTGGAATAGGTCATGTTCATGCAGATGTTTAAAATCTTGGCTTCCCTTTTTTGCATTCCTTCTCGTACATATGAAAATATTTTCGGCATTTATTATTACTGGATGAACTTATTTAGGTTTATCATATGACAAGTTTGTGAATAAAAATTCCTTTCCAGCTCTACTTTCCAAACCCTACGCCCTTTCTCGTACTCCCACCCCCAACAGGAAATGGAAAGCAATGCTTAGAATTGTCTGCAACACATCGTAGTAGTGGCCTCTAATCCACTTGCCCTGGCTTCCGTAAGCTAATGGTGATAAGATCTAGGTAGATATCTTAACAATCATAGCTGACAAAAGGTATTTTCATTGAAGGTTTCTATACATGTACATATGTATAACAAGAAATAAACTGACTGGGGAGAAAAGAGAAGCAAAAGAGAGTAACAAGTAGGTGGGGGTGTATTTTTCTTTTTAACACAGAGATAGTCGGTTACGTGTCCATCGACCATTCCCTCCTCCAAACTGTCCGAGGTCCACTCCTAAAACAAATTAACAAAATTGAAAAAAGAAAAAAAGGAACAAGCCACAAGTTGGATGACCCAACTCCCACCTGGTTAATGCTGATCATCCCTAGCTCTGAATCTCCTTTATGTGCTTGCTAGTAGCAGCCATTTGAGATAAATTAAAAGACTTAGGGAGGCAAGCGTACTTGAACAAAAGAAGCAGTACGTGTGAGATGCTGATAATAGTAATACCTGTGGTTCTTTCTATTGAGGGCTGAGGGAAGAGAACAAGGCAGATCATGATCGGCAATATTTTCATATGAAAACCATGTGGTGCCATGCTTAGAAGTGAACAAGGCAGATCACGATCGACAATATTATCATTTGAAAACCATGTGGTGCCATGCTTAAACTATCTCAACGGAACAGAAGACGTACCCAGCAGTCGTTGTGATGCACTGAAGAGAGTGGTTGAATCGATCCACAGTGCATTCGTAGAATGATGAGTAACCATGGCGCTGATCATGCTCGGCAGTCTGGTATCGACGTCACCCAGGCTCAGTGGTTGCTTGGTAAATGTGAACATGGTTTCAATCCCATCTCTTTTTTGAAAAATTGTATTAAAAGAAACAAGGGGTACAAAACGAACCACTTGCAATAGTGGCAAAATGCTCCATAGAGGGGTAAGCCAACACATCAAGTACGGGGAATAACATGGTAAGTATTAGCAAAGGTTTTTTTAGACACTAAACTTAGTAGTATCTATTTCTTTGCACGACAATCTCATTTAAGTTAGATTGAGTAAGACTAACTTAGTCTTGAGCATCGCATAACCTTTGTAATGTTTACTCTCACACCCTTACAAGAATACTATGTAAACCATAAATAATCAGAGGTAACAATAAACACACAAGAGCTACAATAAAAACAAACATTTGTTACTTCTCTAAAAGTATACAAAAGAATGCTCTCTTTCAATCGATTCTCTTCTCCTCTATCTCTATTTTTGGAGCCACACTCAAATAAGTTATTTATAGGTATATTTGGCTTTACAATTCGTCCTTCTATCCTTATTAAATTATATCACACCAAATAATTAAAAGACACTCTCATTCAAATAGGACTCTATCTAATAGGATTTAGCTACATTATAACTAATAAGATAAGATATTATATTTAATTAGTAAAGATATATCCATATCCATAAATAACTCTACTATCTTCAAATGATCCTCCCACACGGTCATTATCTTTTAGAGTTGATGCATATCTAATGTGATCTTACTCACCACATCATCTAAGATCTCCCCCTGATCTCTATTCATTGATGATGAGTCATCCAAGCTCAAAGTCTTTCATAATGCACTGGTTCAAACCAATGTTTACTCATATCAAGTCTATTTGTCATGGTCTGCCTATTTGAGTACACATTATGTCCTTAGAGTTCTCACGTGCCTCCCTCATACATGTGATCCAACTAACCTTCAACAAAAGGTCCATCTCTAGCTCATCTTTTGGTTTAACATCTGAATCTTACATCTAGTCAAAGATTTTTGCCAATGTACACCAACGCATGCCAACACTAACCTACTCTCGAGCTTTCATTGATAATGCCTCTTTTCCTTATCTACTCGTAAGTCTTTTTCTTATTCTATTATCCCAAGTGTCAAATATTGATTAAGGCTCGCTAATGTATGCACGATTTAACAATTAGGACCTAGGGATCTAACAGTAAGCCAACTACAAAGTTAAAGACATCACAATTTACTAAGAAATCTAAGAGAGAATATAGAGAATTAGTATATCCTTAGTAGAACTTCAAACATTCCATAGTTGATATAACATGAGCCTCATACAGTCCTGTAGGTTATGAGCAGAAATGAGTTGTTAAGTCCAGTTGGTGGTGAGTTTTGTCACTGCATTAAGGTTTGTATGTTTGTTTGAAAAATAAATGAGTTCCTTCCTTGCCTTTAGATCACCATGATGAATGAATTTGAAGTTACTAGCCCATATTATGTATTCAGTATTGGTTTATATCCTACAATCAGTCAGTTGTAGTATAGTGACATAATAATTTAAAGACATTCTTTATCTTATACATATTCAAATGTATATGATAAAGTCAATATGATAAATATACATTGTAAATGAAATTATGATGAAATTATAATTATAAGATTTATATTACATTGATGTATGATCCTTAAATTGTTCCTAGTTAATATTCTATTAAGATTAGACGTTAATAGAATTTTAAAAGACTATCACTTGTTATATTTTTTCTTATGAAGGACATAGTCGATCTTATGGACTAAAGTATGAAGATACTTAAACAAATATGTGGGTACTTATTACAGAGCAATTTCATTGAACTAACCCCACATAAGAAATTCATTTGCAACATTATTTGTATGTCTATAGAAATTCTCATTGTGATAATTGTATAAATGATCATTTTACTTGAGATCACCAAAGTTATCTTATACAAGAATTGGTATGTTTTGATATTATTTATGACCTATTCTAATCAAGGTTAACTCAAACAGTAGTCATTGAATGTAGCATGAAATATATGGAGGTAATAGAGTAATCAATATATGATTCATCACCCTAAAGTAATTAAGGAGAATGATTCATTATTCTCAATTAGTATTCATTCGGGAAATACTTAGCCAAGATGGAATGATACTTTGTAAATTAGTTTACAAATTTCATTAATTGAATCAATTACTAATGGTGGAGAACTAACACGATTGAACTCAAAATATAGTAGACATTAATTCTATTTTCTATGTCTAATTAGAATATTCGATGAAAATATTAAACTATACAAAAAATCATTCGCAAGAAGGTTAGTTAAAACTATATTGACATTCATAAATATTTAGGTCATCATGATGTATTGCTAAATGTCAATATTGATATATAGTTATAAATTATTTAATTAGAGAAATAAAGATAAATTAAAATAGTTTAATTTATCTAATCATAAATATAATTTAGGGTTATAATTTATATCCATTGTCAATATATTTGAAAACAAATGGGTCACACATAAAAAATGGGTTGAAGAGAAAAATATTTTAATCAAGTTAGATTTGATTGTAAAGTTTGAAAATTTTTATGATTAAATATGAGATATTTATTAAATAAGAACCTCTTATATTGGTCTTATTTGATCATCATAGGAATTTAATTAGAATAAATTTTAATTATAATTAAAGTTTAATTACAATTAGGAATTTAATTTTAATTAAATTACTAAAATGTCCAAAATCTACTATAAATAGGCTTATGCTCTAAGGGAGTTATCACTCCTTACCTAACACTCTTTGTAATAGTAACAGAGTTCACTAAACTTATTCTGTAGGTATCGTTAGAAGTTGGATACTAGAACTAGAGTTGGTAGAGATGAGTCAACTTTAGGAACAATTTGAGGCATATGATAAAAAAAAGGAT
This sequence comes from Erythroxylum mucronatum, assembly GCA_027563825.1. Taxonomy (NCBI): domain Eukaryota; kingdom Viridiplantae; phylum Streptophyta; class Magnoliopsida; order Malpighiales; family Erythroxylaceae; genus Erythroxylum; species Erythroxylum mucronatum. The sequence continues at coordinate 14,517,532 of JAOSBP010000007.1, read as the reverse complement.
CAAGCTTAAAAATAAAGGACGAATTATGATTCATGCTTTATTAAGATTTATAAGTTAATCAATTTATAGAATTTAGTGATCTTGGATTTGAGAAATTAAAATTAAAATATTTTATAATTATTCTGCCACGCATGAGATCAGATGTCGACATGATTTTCTAAAAGTAGTATTAGAACTAACTTTAATTTTGAATGAAAATATTTGATTGTTATTGTTTATAAATTTGGAATTGAATTACAAATGATTTACAAATTAAATCTAATTTTTCTAACAATATGAAAAGTTCATATTAAATCATTACAAAGCCTAAGTTTTAATATTAGATTAGATCTGAATCATAAAAACTTGTTAGAATATGGTTTGCTTGAGTCTAAAATAAGACTATTTAGTTGATTGGATTAGTGTAATATAAAGTTAGAATAAGGGTTGTTTGAGGATTGAAATAAGATATTCTAAACCTAGTTTTGAGCTTGTTTAGCTCTTGGATTGAGAGTAACCCAATTCTAGAATCAGATTTTTAAATTCAAACTAAATTCCAAAATCATATTAATTATTTTTATTAATTTGATTAAGGTTAATAATTATAATAATTTCTAATTAATTTTTTAAAACTTGTTTTTAGAATAAAATTAATTATTTTAATTAGATTAAAATTAATTAATTAGACTCCTTAAAATCGAAAATGGCAATTGGGCCCGAGTCTCCTAAAGTCTATGGGCTAGGCCTAGGTTGATCTGGCCTCAGGTCGAGCTTATTCTCAAGCTCTAGCTCGGGCTGTCTAGGCCCTACCTTTATAAGCAAAACGATGTTGTTTTATTTAAAACAACTTAATTTTTACTTTTTTAAATTTAAAAAATTGGTCGGATTGAGTCAGGCTCTAGCTAGGGCTCGAGCTTGGGCTTGGGCTTAGGCCTAGGCTCAAGTTTGAGCTCGGGTCGGGACCGATCCACTACCATCAATTAAATATATTCATTTCAATCTGATTGAGATAAATTAAATTTATGATTTTACTTTTTTTAGAGAATCATTATTCTATTTATTTATGAATAATAAGTTTCTCGATTTATTAGAAAAGTTAATTTTCTTGAATAAATTTTTGAAAAGGTGTTTTTATTTATTAATTGAGAAAATGTATACTTATGTTTATGTGATAAGATACGGGACAGTTAAATAAACGCTCAATTACAACAAAGTATAAATGAAGTGGAGTCACATGTGCATTTACATATGCATCCTTATTTATTAAATGATTGAATGGATATACCATATTAACTAATTAAATTAACATGCCCATTGAACTGAGATGAAATACTGAACGGTTAAAATCAATGAAGTATGTGATAAGATGTGAATTATTCATTTATATGACATATTTGGTAAATTGGACTATATATGTGTTATTAAGTGCTGATATAAGTGCGCACATCGATGATATTTCACTCACTGAGTTCACAAACTCATCAAAATTTCAATGTTGTTTTTCAGGTTCAAAGGAGTTCTAACTCCTAAGCAAATCAATTATAAATCTATTACTTGTGTTTTGGAGTAAGAATGGCTCAAAGGTCAATCAGCTAATGCTAAAAAGTCTAGATAGGATATTTTGGTTTAACATTCCACTTTATGTAGAACGTCTTGTAAAGAGTAGCAAACTCTTAGATGTTGTTGGTAATGTATATATGTGGATTATGTACTGTAATGACAATGTATACTTATGTTTATGAATGAAATGAGAGAATTTAGTTTTTCTGAAATGTTTCTATTCTATATGATGCCACGATAAGTGATGTGACTGCTCTAACATGCCGCTTCTGTAGGGTATGTGCTCGAATGTTCTCTAGAATGTCAGGTACGTGCTCTATGGAAGTGGGATGTTACAGTTTATCTCCAAAAACACTTTAAATAGTGATTTTGCACGGCTTGGGAAAAATACAGGGGGTGATGCATGGCCATTCATCCCTTTTGTGCTTCGATTATTTGTTTTATGTCGTAATTTTGTCCGAATTCTTCTCCTTTAAGTCCGTGAAAAAAATTATACCCTATAAACACACTTGGAGTTAATTAAGTACTAAATATACAAAAAAGAAAAACATCAAGGAAAATACATCAAATATAGGTGTAAAAATATAGTTAAATATTCATCTATCATAGAGATAGTAGAGGATTTGAACTTCTTTAAATTAAGTCATATGTTCTAAGTCTTTAAAAAGGTTCCATTATATTGATTTGTCATTAAAATGTAAATTGAATATAGGGAGAAATCTAACAAAAAGTAAGTTAAAAGGAAGCAGTAGTACCAAAATGCATATGTACATATACGATTAAGAGTAATCAGAAAATTGAAAATAAAAAATTAAAAATACAGTAGATAGATCATTAATCTTATGAAGGAGGTGAAATTATATCTGGTGGCACATAAGTAATTATTATCTGTTGGTTCTCTATATCATCAAATGAAATCATCTCTATAAAGCTCCCAATTGAGGACTCTATAGCCATTGTACTCGTATCGTCAGTAGGAATAGTAGTCTTCTCTTATATCCGTGTGAAAATCTCTTATGACTCATTAAAATTTCCATCTTCAACATTTTCCTCTTTGACTGACTCCTCAAGGTCTTTAGCCTCATTTGGCACTCCTCCATCATCCTCAAACTCTACGTGCTAGTGTTTTATCTCCTCATGCATAGCTGACTCCCTTATTTATACTGGTGAAGGTAGAATTTATACTCCTAAGTGTTGCGTGATCCTTACTAATATTGTTTTCCAATAAATACATTTAGTTCTCCATCTATATGGTTTTACAATAATCCCAAAGTTAGCTTGATAAAGCCAACTCTTCCTCTAGCATATGGATTAGATTAGGAAGACGTCCCTTTTACTCCTCACTTTAGTATTCTCCCTCCTTGCACACAATGAATGCACTAAGAACTTGTGCAAAAATTGTATTGTTAGGAATCTAAATCTTAATATGTTATATTTGGTAAGATGGTAGGGATGCATAATAGCCATTGACTACTAATAGCTACCTGAATTTGTATCTGATTGGTCCTAGTCTGAGGAGATCCTACTTGGTGTCAACGTCTCCACATACTTCTCTATATAGAAACTAGTGTAGACAAAAACTTAGTTATAACTAAAGGTATGTTCCATTACTCCTAATTTGAACTTAAAGATATATGTGTCCTCTCATGATGTCTTTGTGTCATCAACCTCCAGCGTGTATATGAACTCTAATGTTAGTTCCTAATAGATTGGATCATATAAATCAAATATGTCAAATTACCCTTCAAAACACAAAATCTAGTGTATGTCAATAATGAGATTCACCTTCCTCATCACATATGAATCAATGAATATGAGTGGCCCAATCTGATGTGCCCATAAGGTCTAGTATATCTTATATTGTGGCACCATCTCAAAATGTAGTATCAGGTGATCTAGCTGCTCTTATAGCTCTACTGATGCTTGTGGCTTTATTGGAGGTAGTAGTTGTGTTGATGGAGCCTGTGCTAGCCTATGTTTCATCCTTAAAACTTATGTCCTCAGAGTAGTAGTGCATGATGTAGAGGTAGTAGAATCCACTTTAGCCCTCTTAAATAATAGTGGTTGTGCATATCTCCTAGGCGGTTTTGATGGTCCCTAAATCCTCGTCATAATGTGATATTTGAAGACAAATATTAATAAGCCCTCAAAAAATAATTATGAACATCAATATATATATATATAGTGTAGAGTATAATGTAGAAAAATATGAAATGTAGTAATGAACCACTAAATGAGATATTAATAAAGCCTATAATATTCTCATATTTGTGTATTCGTTGTTCATGCATAGTATAACCATCACTAACTTCCTATAATGTAAAACTTTGAACTTCTGGTATCCTTTATCCTAGTCCAGAGACTACACCAATCAATCTCGTAAACTAAACATACTAAAAAAACCTAAATAAGTTATACTAAGCATCTTACACCCTATATAACATACATTTTCCTAGCACCATAAAAATAAGATATAATGGATATTTAATCAACAGTTACGCACAAGACATAATTCATAACTTTAAACTATTTTTAATGCATCAAAATGATAAAATTAGGGATGTAGTAGGAAAAATACCAAGATGATGCTAAAAAATATGGTGAAGAAAACTAAAAGCAAGCATTAGAGTGAACTATATATGGTATGGGAGGGGTTAGGGGGTTAGTTATCACTCTAAAAACCTAAGGGAAAATTGGGAATTCAGATAAAAAAAGATGAGGAACAAAGTGGAGAATGAGAAAATATAGGCTATACACGCTTTTATAAGGCAATACATAAATATTACACAATACATGTAAGGGTTGCGTACTAAAAGAACAGGAGTGCATGTTAATAGACACGATGGCATGTTATTCGAATTAAATACAAAGGGATAAATAGAAAAGGTAGGGTAGGAACACGGGGCTTGTACAAGTCTACGTAGGCCTATATTAGCCTAAAAACCTAAAAAACTAAAAAATACCCTAACTTTAAACACTTAGCATGAGATTTCAACAAAGATTTATCAACATAAGATTAAGAAAATAATAATGACACTAAAGAAATAAATAAATAATAAACTAAATAGCTAAGAACACCAGATTCTAAAGCATAAAAGGTAAAAAAAGTGTTCAATTACCTTCCAACAAGTGCTTGTTTTAGATTACAAGCTCAACCCCTTTTTTCTTCACTTAGGATCTATAAAAGAATCAGAAAGGACATATTTAGCTCTATTTTTTATTGTATCTCCTACCATATATACCTCTATAACTCTGTAGGGAAAGACCGTCTGCTCTTGGAATGGTCTAGACCTCCTTGACTTTAACTTACATGAGAAAATCCCATCTCCTTTGTGAAACTCCTTATAAAGGATCTTTTTTTGTGCTAATGTTTAGTCATCTCCTTCTAGACCTTGGCATTCTCATAGGTGTCTATTCTCAGCTCATTAAGCTTATAGAGTTAAAGTAGTTATCATTGATTGACGTCCTTTAAATCAAAATTAAGGGCCTTAATTGCCCAGCAGAGTTTATACTCCAATTCAACTAGAAGGTGATAGGATTTCACATAAATCAACTTAAATGGTGCCCTAACGATATGAGTCTTAGATGCTATACAATATGACAATAATGGTTCAACGAATTTCATTTCCCAATCTTTCATTAACATAGTGATCTTCTTCTCAAAGATACTCTTGATTTCCTAATTAGAAACTTCCATTTAACCACTGATTTAAGGATGCTATCCTAAGGCAATCTTATGATTCACTCCATACTTTCTCAAGAAGGCCTTAAGTTGTTATTTAGTGAAATGTATCACCCTATCACTTATTACAAGTATAGGAACACTAAAACTAGGGAATATCACTTTCTTAAAAAGCTTTGTTACCACCTTAGCAACATTAGCTGGTGATACCATAACTACTACCATTTGGAAACGTGATCCACCACTACAAGAAAGTATTTGTTAATATATGACGATGGAAAAGGGCACATGAAATCTATTCCCAAAATGTTAAATATCTTAACCTCTAGATTTTGTTAAGAAACATCTAATCCCTTTTGAAAATATTCTTGGATTTTTGGCATCGATCACATATAAATGCATATATATGAACATCACTGAAGAGAGTAGGCTAATAAAAAATCGCTTGTAGAATCTTAGCAAATATTGTTTAAGAACTAACATGACCATTATAAGATGAAGCATAATAGTGAAAATTGATACTTTGCATTTCATCTTTGGGTAAAGACCTTTTGAAAATTCCATTAACACAACTTAAATAGAAGATGCTCATCCTAATAGTTAATTTAATGTTTGAGAAGAACTTCTTCTTTTATTGGTAGCTCAAATTAGGTGGCATGATTCCACATGCAAGCAAATTCATGACATATGCATACCATAAAACTTCCACCTTTGAAACAATAAGCAATTAATCATCTAAGAAACTGTTATCTATTGGTTTCTTATCTTATTTATCATCATCATATTCTTGTTTTAATATGGAAAGATGGCTTGGCCTCCTTCTTAGGGATGGTAAATTTTTCCTAACCCAATCAACCTAGCCCAAATTCAATGGGCTCAGCTTGAGATAAATAGGCTTCATGCTGATTTGGGCTTTTTTAGTTTTAAAGCTTTGGGTCAAGCTAGAGCTACCTAACCTAACCCAAGCCAACACCTAAAAATGTCAAGCAAAATAAAATTTATGTCGTTCTAAAAATTTTAAATTAAAAAATAATTAATTAGGATTAGTTTGGGCCCAGTAAGGCTTTGAGCCACTCATGCCTAAGCATGGCCTCATAATGCTAAGCATACTTCTTCTTACATAGGATGTACTTAAAGGCTAAATGATCAGCATAGACAATAATTGGTCATACTTACCTGGAACCATATAAATTAGGCCAGTCATATAAATCTAAATATATATAAGATAAAGAATGCTTTTAAATTATTATATTACTAAGCTATAACCAATTGATTGGTTATAGAATATAAACCAACAATCTTCTAATTGCACTAAGCCAATCACTTAAGTATTTAATATCATATCACCATATTACAATCATGCTACTGTCGGGACAGTGGTTTGGTGAGAGATTTCTACTAGGTTCTCTATAGTGAGCACTTACTTAAATCTTGTAACTTTCATCTTAATTATTATCATAATTAAGAGAAAGTGGCTAAATACATATTTGGATATTTGATGAGGCCTTAGCTTCTTCCGCATTCCTAATGGGTAATGGCTCTAATATTCTACAGTACATTACTATGTAAACAATGCAAGAAACTATACCAAGTTCATTACATAACTTATTGCTCTAATTAATCACTTTATTAATTGAAAAATGATTATGGCCTGATTAGCAATTAATGCTACATTGGAACATTTCTAATCTCAAAATAATATTGTTCCAAGTAAATTATATATTAACTAGCATTCACTTCTAAAGTTAATCTCCTTATAATTTTGAAGCAAAATATTAACTCATGCATAGAATAATTGATATCTTTAATAATTCACAAGTACAAGATATCTCAAATACTAAACACCTTTAGTACATTATCTATGTACATGAAGTAGAATAGGTAAAAACTTCTATTCTATCTCTATACCTAATTCCCATAATTAAGTTGTTATCTTTTTCATAACCAATATTAATTGTTCTCGAATAATTATATTTTTAACAATTAAAAATACAAATTATATGTCTTTACATACTCCCACTGATGAGGACAATTATGTTCCCACTAACCTTTTTGTAGACATGGTAAATTCACAATCATCTCTAAAAGAAACTCTTTGAATTTATCTTGAAAGTGAATCTTTAATGTCTCGTAGCCTTTTAACTATAGATCAAATGTATCAACAAAGGGACTAGTTCTAATTGGATCTATTATCGTGAGATTTGAAAATTTCAAACTTCTTGTCACTCCCACTACTTATTATAAGAACCATTCTCCTATAAATGTAAACTGAAATAAATACTTTACTTAATGGGTATGTAAGATTATATCTAATAGATATCTCACAACCTTCTATTATCTAATTTAGTTTTAAACTTAGTGGATAATATATACTTTAACTAAGCATCACATCCCTAAATCACTAACTTTGACTTTTTCAAATTCTTACAATTTCATATCTAATATGAAATCTTGTTAATTGATTTAATTAAAACTATCAAAGGTAAGTTATTATACTAGGCTTAGCTATAGAAGAAATAAATATTGTATTATACAATATCTTATATTGTATTTTTCCTTCTTATGTAAATCAATACTCTTATAGAATTTATTTGTAAAGATATTCATTAGAGAATCTCATTCCCTGTAGATAAATAAAAAATTTAAATCTCATCGAAGTGCTTCAGCATTCTTAATGCTTAATTTCTACTTAGATTTAAATATTTAAACTTTTCAAAATTTTAAATCAATATTTCATTTAATCACATGAGTGTATCACAAAAAGTCATTGTACTTCTAATGAAATATAAGAATCATCCTTTTATGAATTGTTATTCCATCCAATAAATCACATATATATATTTAACAATTTAATACCATCATCATTTTTTCACCAAAGGTTGATTTAGTTATTCTTCAACTTAACAAGCTTCACAAGTTTCATATGATTCATAATCAAAAGGATACATATATCCTTATGTGTAACTTTATGATGCTCACCATGTTGATTTAACTAATGTGGCATAAAAGGATAATATCGATTATCTAACTTTGTATTATAGTCACTTATGTTAACTTTAAGTCTACCTTGGTCTAATATATACAAACTATTTATATAAATCCAGATTAACTACTTTTTTCAACATTCTATTTCTTGTCATGCTTTAAACATTACAATAATGTGGAATCAAAATTTAGTATCAAATACTTATAAGTATGAAATAGAAATATATATAATCTCTATCATATTTTGTATAGGTAAGAAAATTCATGCAATCATTTCCTTCAATGATAATGATAACTATTAACATTCTATAGCAAAGTCTTTAATTGTAGTTTATGTTTATGCTTTTAGTAGGCTAAATTGATTGGAACAATTTCATCAATGTACTATACCATTTTTACGCATCCTCTTGTATTATGCTATTATGGTGTTGACATACATCGTAAATATTATCATTAAATTTTATAAGACATTAGTCAACTCAAAATGTCATTACAATTTGACATCCATATGATTTTGACATATCTTTAAAACTTTTAACAATAAATCCTCAACAATTATTAATAGCAAATTGCATAACGGACATACAACTTTTCTATCAAAGTTTAAGAACTCTTCTGAAACATAACTCATGTTTAAGAAATTTGGATCACTATTTTAGTATCAACTATGCTAAACAAAGGTAATTTATGAACAAACTATAAACGTAAGAAACACAAGTAATAGGTTTAATGTCATGATTACCAAATAAGATTAGGACTTTAATCATATATTTAGTTACTCCCACTATTTTACTCTAAATAATAGCCTTTATTACTATTCGATAAGAATACTTTAATCTTTCTAGTGGGGTAGAATCTTATTTAAAATTTAGATGACCTTAAGTCACTCAATAAACTAAATAAACTTAAATTAGGTAGATAATAACTTTATTTATTATCATAAGGTGCATCAAATCAAGTCAGAGGAATAGTGTAATCATCAAGAACTCCTTCCAAATAGTCATTTATTCCATTTGGAGAGAAAGGAACAAGAGATTATACAAGAGTGAGGAATTGTGCTAAGAAAATTGTGAACTTGATCAGAGTTGTTATTATTGCCAATGATAAGCAAAACACAACTAGCCAAAACTTAGAGTAAACTGGTTGCTCTAATGTAAATTTTTGTTTTTTTTTATGTATATCCTGTTTAGTTTAGCTTCACTTGATTCAAGGTGTATGATTCTGATAAGTGCATAATTGTCCAATATTTATGTTTTAATTATCCCTTTTTATTCCTCTTATTGATTTAATTATTGAGACTTAATTTGATTTAATACTTCTTTGTAGGAAATTACAATTGGAGACTTAATTTGATTTAATTTGCAATCAATTGTACAAAAAAAGAAGAGAATAAAATAATACAAGGAGCAGCCCACGTTAGAGACAAGCAAGGAATCAACAGCAACTGATTTTGGAGGCAAGACTAGGAGGACAGCAGCCAGTGAACGTGTGTGACGCAAATTGGGTAGGACAGCAAAATAATCAAGGAATAAAAGGCTATCAGGAACGTAAGTGATGCAAAGGATTTTGTGGGCTGACTTGACAATTAATTGGAGAGGAAATCACGAAGCAAGCACCAACAGTGAAGGGGGAATTAAACACACAAGAAAAACATGACAGGTGGCCAACGCATAGGAAAATCAACAAAGTGGAGAACATGTGGACTGAAGCAATTTCAATAGAGCATCAGGCGTGAAATCAACAGAAACAAAGGGCTGGAGAAAATTAAATGCAAGGAGGGGTCCACACATGCACGTGTCCAGCACAAGAGAAGGAATAAAAAGCAGCAACCAAGGGTTTTAACGCAGAAGAGAATAAAGCATTTACACAAGGGATTGACAGCAAATAATTGAGCACGATGGGCAGCGACTTTTCTCCTATCTTTAAATAGAAAATCACGTAAGTCAAGGACAGGGGAAGCAATTTCAATGGGCCCAAGCATTAACCCACTGTGTTTAATTGTCATATGGCCCACTCTATTGAAAACCTAGGGATTGGAAACATATTTAAACAAGAGACAGCAGCGCAAAAGGGGACTTCTCTCTGGACTTTGGGAAGAAACGCAGCAGTGAGGATACGCAGCCGCCAGGGAGGAGGATCGCAGACGAATTTCCATATTTCAGTTTTATTAGTTTTTCTTTTGTTCCTTGTTTATTTTAGACTATGTTATTTAGGAATTTTGTCTGGTTTATTTCAGTTATGAGTAGCTAATTTATTTTTAGTCGGGGAATTCCAATTATTATGCTTTGACTTGTGAGACCTTGTTTGTTCTGAATATTTGGTTTATAATATTCGTATTGTTTCCGATTTACTGTCATTGCTTATTATTTGATTCTGCGATTAAGGCCCAATTGTAGAGTTGATTAATTTGCATATAGCCAACTGATTTACTTGGTGGAGTCTAACTGGGTAATTGGTATTTGTGGCAATTGGCACTAGG
>JAOSBP010000007.1:14495246-14506747 GCA_027563825.1 Erythroxylum mucronatum | reverse complement strand
TCTCATTTTGAGCTTGAATCTTTTCATTTTGTGTTTTTGTGATTTCAGTAAGTCTTGCAACTTCATTGTCTAAATCACTTGCATGTTTCTTTGCAGCCTCAGCTTCAGCTAGAATTTCACTTTTTTCTCGGCACTTAGATGTTATCCCTTTAACACCTAACCCGCGTGAATAACTTGACTTTCTTTCTAGGACAAGACCAAAATGCTCAACGAGTGGTAGAGGTGCAGATGAAATCTTTTCTTTATTTTTCTCTCCCTCTTCTTGAAGCTTATTCTGCATATTTAGATAGAATTTGAAAATCTAGTAAAGTAATTTTTAAAATTCTTTTTTTAAAAAATCTAATTTGACTATACTTTCATACCATTATTTCTTCTCCATTTGGAACAGACCAAGTTCCATTTGGCTTTTGTCGCGATACCTTCCAAACTTTAACAGCGTCGGGCCACTCATCAGAATCTTTATCTTTCTAAAAAAGAAAAAGAAAAGACAAAGAAAATTAATGATTAATTGGAACTTATTTTTTAAGAAAAATATAATTATAATTTTAAGTAAATAAAATTTAACTTTACCATCCCATATGCAATTTGTACAATTGACTTTGTACCAGAAATTGATTTCATCTCTTGATTTCCCCTATTACTTGTGTTTCTTTCACTTTGTTCCTATAAATTCATAAATAATTTGTTTTTAATAAAAGAAAACCAATAACAAAATAAATTAAAGTACTTAAATTTTAAAATTACCTTAAAATTTGGAGTCTCCCATTTATTCTCAATCAACCAATGCCAATCACCTTCCTCCACATCATTTGGGCAATCTTTACTCTTCAGATAGCTTTTGCGCAAATGATAATGTCGATTTTTATATTGTGCATGCACTTGTTGCATCACATAAGATTGCACCTGATTTGAGAAATTGAATTTATCCTAAAATTCATAAAAAAATATTTAGGAAAATTATGAAGCAAATTCAATGCAACAACAAAATTAAACTCTATTGCAATTAAAAAAAGTGTCATACCTTTAAAAATAACCACATTGCCTTCTTATCGTCCTCAGAAATCTCTTTCCAACTAGAGACACGAAGTGGCGCAAGTTGCCGAATGCATATAGTAACTTCCGACTTAAAAAGGCTAGCATGCTTACCACATACCTTATAATATGGAGGAGGAAATTGAACATCAATGTGTTTTCCTTCAGCTTTCTTCTTGGCAAGTCTAGCATTAATTGTTAGTCCTCGTCCACGTTTTTTAGAATTTAGATTTCCTATTTAAAAAACTAAAATTAATATATATATATATAATATTATATTAAAAATTTAAATGTACAATGATATAATTTTGAAGATCACATTACCGGTACTAATAACTTGTCCTTCTAGGCTAGGCGCATTGTTTGAAGTTCCAATTGCATCGCCAGACTGTTGATTAAGAGCCTCTATAGCTTCTAACTCCTCTACCATACTAGGTTCATTTTGTTCATCATCCATATTTGATAAAGATCTACCATTGTTAACCATCTTGCGGTTTTGCATATAATTACCAATTTTAACCATCTTGCACTTTTAAAAATAAATACATATTAGTAACAAGTAACATAAGTACTTAAAACAAATTGTAAGAGAACACGTATTCTTCTGTAAGTTTCCTAGTATGCTATGACCATGTGTAATTTCATAGGGATAAAAATAATTAACAGATATTGAAATATTGAACAAGTAATGGATAGATATTGAAAGTGCAACTTTATTAACATTGCAATTTCATAGGGATAAAAATAATGAACAGATATTGAAAGCAGAAAATTTTGTGTACTTGAATAGTTACAACTATTTCATATTACAAAAAAATGAACTAATAGATGCTGCAACAAGCAAGTGTAGAAGGATATGAACTAATAGACAGCTAATGGACAGATATTTAAAGTGCAACTTTCTTAACAGTGCAATTTCGTAGGGATAAAAACAATGAACAGATATTGAAAGCAGAAAAATTTGTGTAATTAAATAGTTACAACTATTTCATATTACAAGAAAATGAACGAGTAGATGCTGCAACCAGCAAGTGTATAAAGATATGAACTAACAGATATGAACCAACAATTGAAGATAACGGCAGAATTTTCATGGAGGCATGCAATCAGATTAACTGCAATGATACGGTATACTCACGAAATAAGGACAGAGCTGCACAATATTTTAGCTGAGAAGTTGGAATGAAGCAGAGTAGAGAGCTGCGCAGACTGTACCCAAAGATATGGCAAGCACCAAAGCAGAGTGAACAAGTGCGAAGCAGAGTTGATAAGTGCGTAGAATTTATTCACAGCGACTGTCACGATTCATATTCTTCCACCATATTTACTCTTTGGTAATTACTAGAGTTCTTACGTAAATTTAGTTGTCGTTATTAAATGTTTAAATTTTGTGTTGGGAGGCACAAACATGAAGGAACTCACCATGCAGCAGACGGCAACGCATCAATTTTCCCTCTATTTCATTTTCTGACCATTCGTTTATGAGGCCATTTCTAATGTTTTATTCACTTTTTGTCGATTATGATGATTGAAATCTCGGACGCATCAATTACCTGATACTCACTCTCAAGCTTCTGGATTTTTTTGAAGACGCTAACCAAACACAGCACAAGGGACATGTCCTAGGTGGTCAGTCCTACTTTTTTTTTTTGGTACTTTGGAGAGAAACTAATTCCTCAAGAACGTAACTGATCCAGCATCGTACTGGAAAAGCAAACTAAGACGTAGCCCAGGGAAATCTCAAAAAGTCTAACGTAAAAAGCCAGAAGACCCATATTTAGTTAGAAAATCTGCGCTCTGATTCCCCTCTCTAAGCGTATGTTAAAGAGAGCAATGCCACGCTCTCTCAAGCAGGCACTCCAAAAAATTTTACATAAAAATGATTATTTTAAATTTTTAACTTATAAAAAATTTAAAATTTTATTTTTATTAAAATTTTTTCTCCACTAAATTTTTTTTTTACCTCCAATAAAATTTTATCTCTATTTAAAAATTTTTTTAGATCAGTCCCTACTCTCTTGTTAAGAAAGGGAACAATAACTTAAAGCGGCTTCAGATGCAAGTGCTGTACGCGCTGACGAACCATTGAAATCATGACAACAGTCTCCTTCTCCAGTGGCGTTGACACTTTCTCTCTAGTCACAATGACATTGAGTACGAAGGAGTTGTAAATTGTCATGTTTGTAGTTGTAATTTTCTATTGGCAAGTGCGATCATGGCCAATTGGTTTCTATGCTCACACGATGATGCTAGTGACGATGGCATTCGATGACTAGTCAACGGTAGCCAGTTGGTGACTTGGTGCTAGTGGTTGGCTGTGGTGGATAAGTTATAGGTGATTACGTGTTTATAATTTCTTTATTATTTAACGTCACATCAACTTTTTTAAAATTTTTGTTATTATCACTCAGTCTAAAATTTCACAATAAAACAGAATCTAGGGAGGTCCGATAATACACAGCTTTACCTCTACATAATAAAGAGGCTATTTCCGATGAATTCACGTACAAATGAGACAAATTTATATCAAATTTAGTATTGGATTAGATTTTGGTATGATATTATACCGATATCGGTCAATAGCAAGTATTATTTTGAGTAATTTTTTAAATTTATAAAATAGTTCCAAATTTTTTAAAATTTGCAAAATAGTTCATTATTATATTATACATTTGTACTGTATAATTTATAAGTTTACATCAACCTTGAATCCAAATTCATAATAAATAATAACTACAATTAATATAAATTACAATAATTTTTAGATATTTCATATATAAATAATAGCTATAATTAATATAAAAATAATTATTATCGTACAAATATAAAATTAAGAATAATATAAAGTATTTAAAATATTACAATTTTATCATATAATAAATAATAATTGCATTAAGTCATCAAATAAAAAGAATAATAAAGATACTAAATTTATAAGTTTACATCAACCTTGATTCCAAATTCATAATAAATAATAACTACAATTAATATAAATTACAATAATTTTTAGATATTTCATATATAAATAATAACTATAATTAATATAAAAATAATTATTATCATACAAATATAAAATTAAGAATAATATAAAGCATTTGAAATATTACAATTTTATCATATGATAAATAATAATTGTATTAAGTCATCAAATAAAAAGAATAATAAAGATACTTAACTTTCTAATTATTACAACTTACAATTTTGTTCGTGATGAGAAAACAACCAATTAAAAGTGAATCCTAATTGAAGAAAAATTCTTTGAAAATTTTTAAAAAGTTCTCTAAAAAGTCCTTCAATTTTTTAAAATTTACCTTATTGATCAGTATTCGACCAATATTTACAATTGGTATTTTTGAGCATAATTTTACCATTTTTTGGCCGGTACATTACAGTACAGTACAAAATTCAAATCTTTGATAATGTCATGGTTGAGGTACCAGCTTAACTATTTTAAACTCACATAAACTTGTGACTTGTCTTGTCATCATTAGGGTTAATACTCTAATAATACTATTTTGTAAACGTTTAAGATGTAGTATAATTCTATAAATAATAATAGTGACTTATTTAGAACTTTAAAAAATATTAGAAGCGATTTAAATCTTAGTCTAACTTTTGTTATTAACTTTATTAATGTGTATGGTCGTATGAGTCAGGCTTTTTAATACTAGGTAACATGTGAAATTAAATAAATTTAAAATTGTTTTAAAAAATAATGAATGGGTGTATTTTTATTTTTAATTAAAATATAAAATTTACTTTTAAGTTTACACTAAAATGAATGATTTCCACGTCAGAAACTTATGACATGAATTAAGTGAGTTAAAACTTGAATTATATGAAGTTACTAGGAGGATAAGACCAAGAAACCTGATTATGCCATTCCTGGATAAAATTAGAACCACAAGTGTCCAGGATGTTGGAACAAGAGGACCCATAAAAGATAGCTTCATTAATGATCGACATTGCAGATTTGTGTTTATTCTTGAAGATAAAATCATTCCGGCTCTTCCATAGAATCCAACAGCAAGACACATACAACTCAGGCCAGCTAACTTCATGAACAACAAGATCCTGCAGATTTAAATTGAAGTTTTACCAAGAACGAAGATCAATTAAATTCTGATGCCTCGGTTTTGTATTCTAATTCAGCAGCAGCTTGTGGGGGAGTTTTTAGAGATCATTTAGGTAGGTGGTGCAGGGGATATGTTGTTAATATCGGCCTTTGCCCCATTTTGATGGCTAAAATTTGGAGAGTTCTTTATGGTCTTCGACAGGTTAAAGCATTGGGGTTCTCTAACCTTATTGTGGAGTGTGATAATAAGGTGGCGGTGGATATGATCGTTGGAAATTGTGTTGTCAATTCTTGCTGCGCCTCTTTAATTAAGATGATTCGTTCTACTACTAGGGAGTTTGTAGCTTTCTCTTTTGTTCACATTCATAGAGAAGCTAATTTTGCGGCAGATTTCTTATCTCATTTGGCTCATGATCATGCTCCTGGATTTCATTCTCTTCCGAGTATTCCTTATGGAATGAATTCTTGGCTTAATCATGATTTAGTTGGTGTTATGTACTTGCGCTAGTTTGTTTTGTTTTGTGAGCTTAGCTCAACTTTTTTTACCAAAAAAGAATTGAATTATATTTGTAATAAATCAAAAATTTTAAATTTTAAGTGAGACCGGGTATTGGGGCCGGATCATGTACATGACAATTAAATTTGGGCTTCACTCTATCTGGAGTAGAGCGAGTTAGTCTAGATCATAGATGACGACTTGATTTGATATGACGGGAAATTCAACCCCCGTATCCCTAAACTTGTAGGAGTAAGAGGAACATGGCAAATGATGAGAATTGAATAATAAACAATCGGTTCAGGTTCAGGGTCGCGATCGTCTCAGTTACAGGGAAGAAAAAGTCTGAAAAGTCAGAGCGCGCACCGTTCCTTCCCTCTTCTTCCTCGTCCGTATTCAACGTAGAGGAAAGAAAACGCATGATAGAGAGAGACAGAGTTAGAAATGGCGTTGTTGCTTTACCAAATGCTCTCATCACTACCCCTTCTATGGCTGGGAATCTACCACCTCATCTCCGCTACTGGAAACTACCTCAAATCTCCACAGTCTTACTCCGCCAAACCCTATCACCCCCTCTCTTCTTCTTCTTCACGTCTCAAACACCTCCAACTTTACCTTCTTATCCTGTGTCTTCTCGTCGCCGTCGCTCATCAAACCCTAATCTCTGCTGACGCCGACCCTCTCCTCAAAGGCCGCACTCCCGTCCACCGCTTCACCTCCCTCCAGTCCGCCGCCGTCCTCTTCCTCTTCTTTATCCTCACTCTCGCTCTTCTCATCTCTGACTCCACCTCCCTCCTCCCTCTCCCCCACGATCTCTTCTTCGCTCTCGCCTCCGCGGCCTTCTTCCTCCAGTACTCCGTCGCCTCCTCTGCCGCCTCCGTCCAGACCTCTGATCTCCAAGCCAAATGCGACTCTGTCTCCGCCCTCATCTCCGCCCTATCCTCCCTCCTCTGCCTGATCCTCGCCTGCCAGCCCAGGTTCTTCATGGCCGACGTGGCTCTGGCTGGGTCCCTCTGCCTGCAGGGTCTCTGGATCTTTCAGACTGGACTTTCACTCTGCGTCGAAGCGTTTATTCCGGAAGGCTGTCACCGGTTGCTGGATGTTGTGAACGGTGTGGAAGGATCGACTCAGTGTGATCTAGATGAGTCTAGATTGAGAGCTGTGGCTATTCTGGATCTGTTGTTTGTGATTCATGTTATCTTTGTCGTGGTCATTGTTATCGTTACATATGGTGTTATTGCCAAGAACGTTGGGGTGAGGAGGTTGGGATCCTACGAAGCTTTGCCTACCAGTGCAACTGCTGATTCTAATCACATTCAAATGAAGGCTTTGACTGGCACACAGGCTTGATCTTTCTTTCTCTCCTTCTTTTCCGTTTTCTTTTCACATTTTCTTCCTTGACAGATGTTATGAAGAATGTAGTTGGTAAAAAACATATGAGGAATCATTTTGATTTTATCTGTTCAATTAGTTCTCTTCAACACTGTAACGTCCGTGAATTATATGGAGTTTTGTGCATACAAATATCTGTCTTCATTTTCTGGCGTTTTTCTCGTTTTTGCTTTTATAAAAGTAATGGCTTGCAGCTTACTTGATTCGTTGGTTTCTTTTGGTCCACAATAACACCACAAAGATCATGTTTAACATTTTTTTTCTATTGGCCTTTTCTCTTACTCTATCCCATTGCAGCTCGTTTTAGACTTGCTAACTGTATTTTGGGTTGTTTGTTCAGACATTCCTTATATCCTCATGGTTCAATCGCACATTTGTACTCCCCTTGTTGTGTCCGGATATAATACTGCAATTCCTGGATACCAACATTTAAATTGGTATAAAGCGTTATTACTCTCACTCCGTGTGGGATTTATTTTGAACTTGTGACAGATGGGGACAAGCTTGTAATATCTTAGAAATGGAATAAGTGTTTGGAAGATTATAGTGACTAAGCTGATTTTATGATTTTAAAGTTGGTGAACTTTATACCGTATTGTATGTTCAATATGTTAGGCACCTGTCCAGATAACTTAATTGTTTGCCTTTTCTTCTACCTATTGCCATGGAAACTTGACTTGATACCATTGTCTACCATGACCTAGTAACCAATGGGAGGACTTTTAGGTCTATCAGGAGGGTCAATGGTTAGTAGATAATGAGGTGAAGATTGTTGTTGGATTTTCCTGCAGTGGACAGATGTAATGGGTAGGAAATGAACATCCTGGCTTGACATAACTGTATTAGGAATGACATGATTACATAAGCATATCTGATATGCAATGAGTTTCAACTTGTGCTCAAGTTAAATTCATACCTGGATGGAGACTATCACCGGTTTCTATTCACTAATTTGATTACATGTACTGACAATAAAATTTACCTCTGGATTTTCTGGGTCTCTTGGACCCTAAAAACTGATCACGTTCCATCTTGTGATGGTAGTGATAGCTACAAATTATGTCACAAAGCCATTTAACTTTCTTTTGGCATTATTGATTACTACTCTTATATCCTCCACCATGTTTGTTACTTGGAGACTCAAGGGGACAGCAGAGTTTGTTGTCCCTTTTAAATGAAACCTTCAAGAACTGAAGAAAGCAGGATTATGCATTATCAGTCATAATTTGCTTTCCTTATGGAATCGTATAGAAGTGAGAGGCAAGCCAATGCAGTGGTACCTTATTCGGATAAGGAGTCCAAAAAACTTGACTGTCTGTATGGATTGGTGCTTATGGAATCGTATAGAAGTGAGAGGCAAGCCAATGCAGTGGTACCTTATTCGGATAAGGAGTCCTAAAAACTTGACTGTCTGTATGGGTTGGTGCTTGGCAGAAATGACTCATGTAGTATTGTTCTGATATTTAAGTTGGGTAAGTAGTGGAGATGGTAGTGAAACAAGAATTCATATGGAAGGTTGAGTTTGACTATTTATTTTTTTAAGAGAAATAATATGCATTCTAAACAGATCATGTTCTGTAGTAAAGCAGAGGAGGCTGTTTAAACCAGGGGAGGGTGTTGATCATTTTCCATTTTATTGTCATTTAGCTAGAACATGCAGTGTATGGCCTCTTTCCTGATTTGCAATGAGTTGAGAATGTGGATAAGGAAAACATAACATGGAGAGTTTATAGATAAAAAACAAAAATTGGTAGGAATGTAGCCACAAGAATAGTTAAAATTTGAACAAATAGAAAATACTTTTTCAGTTTTGTTCTGAATCTAGCATGTTAGCATATTTGTTTTGTATCATATGGCCTGAAGTTTTACTAATTTAGAATGGCCTCATTTGAACTTGATAAATAATCTGTGTAGAATGTAAAAAGTTTTACAAATTGTGGCGAATCATGTTAATGTAGATTTCTATTGCACTGTCCTTTTGACTTTTCTTTTTAATTGTTATTTCTTGATTATCACGCACTGCAGAAGTTGGTTAGAATACAGATAGATACTTTATTTTGTTAAATGTGGTTGCTCCTGATATAAACCTTTTTCACGCTACTGTTAGACATGTTGGAT
Source organism: Erythroxylum mucronatum (assembly GCA_027563825.1). Lineage (NCBI taxonomy): Eukaryota > Viridiplantae > Streptophyta > Magnoliopsida > Malpighiales > Erythroxylaceae > Erythroxylum > Erythroxylum mucronatum. The sequence continues at coordinate 14,497,634 of JAOSBP010000007.1, read as the reverse complement.
CAGTGGCGAAGCCAGGAATTTATTTTAAGGGGGGCAAATTTTTTTTTTATCCAATCCATTCTGGGCAACGACATTCTTTTAAGTGGGCAACCTCTATATATATATATATATATTCTTTAATAAAAAAAATTTGCCCACCCTCACATAGCTGTAGCTTCGCTACTGTGTTGGATGATCTTTCCTTGGTTTAGGATTTTGAATACATGTCCTATACTTGTATCCATTCTATGTTTTTGACCCCTGAAAAAAGATACTTGTGGAAAAAAGAGGTCTTATGAAGAATTGAACTAATTAAGAGTAAGATGAAAACTGGTTGGAATGTGGTTTTATTAGTATGCGACTCTGATTAGTAATCAAGAAATAGAAGCTATTTTGAAAATTGCATACAGATTGTGGTTCTTTTTTTGTTACCCTCTTTTTCAAGTTAAGAATTATAATTATAGTCAGAAATTAATATATCCTATTTTGGAATTTCTAAGTTTGTTGAACAGACTTCCAAATAGTTAGGGAAACATATTCCTTTTTGAACAAATCTCTCCTTAGTTCTCTGTATGACCACTAGATAAATATGTCGCGCTGAGTTTGGACCATCTTCCAAAAGCAACCTATGACACTCAAATTTAGAATCAGAAGGATAGGATGCAATACACTACACACAAGAGAGGCAAAAGAAGACAATCAATTAATAGAAGAAAATAGTTCAAGTGATATATACTTTCACAAGATTGAAGATAAAACATGCAAGAACTCTTTTCAGGGATCCTTGAATGAGGAAGAACATAACTTTTGAACATTAAGTATCCGCATGTTCTAGGAAGAACAGTTCAACAAGAAACAAAAAATAACATAATCATGGTCTTTAAATACAAAAATTTTGAAGTTGAAGAAGTAGCCTTGCAAAGGAAATTAAACAGCAAGTTCTAAAGTTAATCTTGAAAAGAAAAGGAGGAAAAGGATTAAGACACATAAATAACCAAGTTGGCTTTATTATACAAGTTTTCGAATACTATTTGAATCCCAAGATCACAAACTGAACACTTAATCATTAGACACTTAACAATCCAAAGATAAAGACAGAGATCCTCGAAGAAAATACAAGAACTTTCATCAATTATGGGCATAAGGATAATCTACTCCAGTTTGCACCAATCCAGCAGATTCCATATGCCAAAATAAACCTAGTTAATAAAGCAAAACCTAAAGAGAAAGTACTCAAAAATTCTGAATTGAACTTCGGAGGAAGCACAGGATTTATAGAAAACCTTATAGAAGTGTAGTGGTTGAGATCGAACTCCTCTGCACAACTTTAAATTAAAAAGCTAAAGTCAACATTTAACAGTAGAAACCCTAATTTAGGATCATTCTAGTACCAAACATACACCTTTAAGATGTTGAGAATAGAAAATATGAGAAACACCCAGAAGTTGAAAATTAACAAGAAGCGCTAAAAAGCATCGATTAAAGAACCTGTAGATATATAATCAATCACCTGCTTCTAAATCCACAGCTGATTCTAGTCTGCCTTCCAATTCCCCTGGTGAATTAAGTTTAGCCTTCAAGCACCTTAAAAACCATGTGCAACAACAAATTGATCAGTCAGACGTGAGTCTGTTTCAACTTAACAAGAACCCACTTCAATAAACCCATCACTATTTCTTACAAGATCAAAGCTTTCAGATTGAGAGAATCGTAGGGCGACGTTCTTATTTAGGAATGTTCAAGTGGTTTTGAATAATTTTTCATGCATGATTTTTCGTTATAATTCAATCCTTTCATCATAAAATATTTCAATTAAACATAGAATGCATTATTAATACCTACTCTATTTGAGTTCAATCCTTTTAGTTTTCCATCATTAGTAATTATTCAATTAATGACATTTATAAACTATTTTACAAAGTATTATTCTACCTTGATCAAGGATTTTTCGAATTAATACTAACCGAGAACGATGAAACATTCTCCCTAATTACTTTAGGTTGATGAATCATATATTGATCACTTATCTATCTTCATATAGTTTATGTTATATCCAATGACTACCAACTAATCTATCCTTGACTAGAACAGGTCATAAATAGTACCATAACCAATGTTATGAATACCGTATCGGGCTCAGTACCGGATTGGGCTCTGGAACGAAACTGTACCGGTACCGGTCGGTACCGGGTACCGTTTCGAGATATTTTTTAAATTTATAAAATAGTCCCTAAAATTTTAAAAAATTGTAAAATAGTTCATATTGATATATTATATAGTTGTACTGTATACTTTACTAGTTTACTGTTTACATCAACCATGCTTTCAAAATTCTTAACAATAAATAATAATGATAATTAATTTGAAATAACAATAATTTTTAAATATTTTACATATAAATAATAACCA
>JAOSBP010000007.1:14479064-14490457 GCA_027563825.1 Erythroxylum mucronatum | reverse complement strand
AAATCCAAGGATATGAAAAATAAGATTTTTCATATAAAAGGAAAAATTAGAAAAATGGATGCTAGCACTTCTTACAATTTTTCCTCTCAAATTCGATTTGAGTTTTCTCTGAATAGATCTGTGGATACCGTTAGAGGCTGGACGATTGAACAGCTCGTGGAATTGATAGTTTCAGAGAAATAGGAAATTGTATTGGGAATCGAAACAGGTTCGTATAGCTTTATCTATTTCTTGTTTTATGTTTCTAATTTAATTATGTTAAAGTAGATTATGTGGGAAATTTTATTTTATTTCCGCTATACTTAGATTTGATGTTGTGTTATTTGCCAACAGGAACCTTGTAAATTTAAGCATTGCCTCCCGATTCTGTAAAACTCTATCAACTTCCACAACCTTCGAATCACCTGTGATATATGGAGTATACACTGGAGGTGGATAACCATACAAAACTTCGAACGTGGTAGTGTTGATGGTGGCCCAATAAGTGGTATTGCACCACCATTCCGCTAACGCCAGCCACTCTCCCCACTTTTGAGGTGTTTCACCGTAGAAACAATGCAAATAGGTTTCCAAGATCTTGTTTATCGCCTTTGTCTGCCCATTCATCTAGGGATGGTAAGTCTTAGAGTATTTCAGTTTAACCCCTTGTAACCGCAAGAGCTCTTGCCAAAACTTGCTCAAGAACACCGGATCTCTATCTCTGATTATAGACTCAGGCATTCCATGTAACTTGAACACGTTATTAAGAAATAACTCAGCTATGTCACAGGCGGAATAAGGGTGCTTAATAGAGATGAAGTGGGCATATTTTGTGAACCTATCAACTACCACCAATATCATAGACTTACCTTTCGAGTTGGGTAAACCTTCCATAAAATCCATACTCACCTCCTTCCAGCTTCCCTCCGGTATTATGATAAGATGCAGTAACCCCGGATATGAAGAATTGTCGTATTTATTTCTCTGAAAATTCATACAATTTTGAATGTAAATCCTCACATCACGATCCATGCCTTTCCAAAAAAACATTTTCTGTAGTTTCTTCGTGGTCGCAACTGCACCTGCATGGCCACCCATGGCGTCGTCGTGACTAATGCTTATAATTTGTTGGCGGAGGCTTGAATTGGCCCCTACAACTAGACGTCCCTTCCACCTTAGTAACCATTCCTTCCACTCGTATACACTAGTTTTAGCATTGCCAGCTTTTTATGTTTTGATCAATACCCAAATGACTTCATCTTCTTGCCAACTCTTTTTAATAACCTCTAGGAGTTCACTCTGCATTTGCGACATGAATATCATCAACATTGCAGCACTTGTAATTCTCGAAAGAGAATCTGCTACTGCATTCTCCTTACCACTTCTGTATTGTACTTCGAAATTATACCCCAATAGCTTTGGTGGTCACGATTGCTGAAACAATGTCGACAGTCATTGTTCCAGCAAGTACTTTTAAACTCTGATGATTCGTTCTAACAATTAATGGTCTGGGGGTCAAGTAGTGATGCCATTGTTTAATGGCCTTTATTACCACCAAAAACTCCTTCTCGTATGTGGATAACCCTTGATGTCTCCTTGCTAATGATTTGCTTAAATAAGCAATGGAATGACCTCCAGTTGCAATACCGTTCCAATCCCCTGTCCACATGCATTGACTTCAATTATAAATGGTTTGGAAAAATCGGGTAATGCCAATACCAGAGCAGACGTGATGGTCTTCTTTAATGTTTCAAACACTCTCTATTCCTTCTGTTGTCAGCTCCAATTAGCCACATTCTCCTTCGTAAGCAACTCCGTCAGAGGTTTAACAGTGGCTCCATAACCTTTAATAAACCTCCTATAATACACCGTGATTCCTAAGAAGCCCTGCAAATCCTTAATACACTGTGGTACCGACCATTCCTCGATTGTTCTAACCTTCCTTAGATCTGTGGCTACGCCTTCTTCAGAGATGGTGTACCCTAAATAATCTACCTGTCGAGCTCCGAAAACACACTTGTTTCCTCGTAAAAACAGTTGATTATCCAATAATGTTTAAAGGGCCACTGAGATATGTGATAGAATATGTAAATATAGCAGTGATTTCTCAATTTCCTGTAATTTTGTAAAGAGTATATTTCGTCTCCTTGATTATATCCTAGGATAATGTCAATCTTCTTTGTATATAACATTAATTCCTATAGCAATACAGATCACAGAATTGCCTTCTTTCATGGTATCAGATTAGGGATGATTCTCTTCTTTTTCATCTCATTCACCATTCTTCTTCTTCTTTCTCCTTCTCCTGTACTACTTCTCATCAACCATGGCGCCTGAACAATCAAACATCGAGTCCCACTCCACTTTCCATCCTGTTTTGGCTATCTCCAATATCAAAAACCATGTCCCCATCACTCTTGAGATGGAAAATGTTCACTACGCGATGTGGGCCAAATTGTTCAAAATTCACGCCAAATCTCACAGGGTTCTTCACCATATTATCAAACCTTAATCAGGACAGGAAATTGTTCCAACAACTGCTTCTGAAAAAGCATTATGGTCAACTCTCGATGCCACCGTCCTTCAATGGATTTATGCTACTATCTCTATTGACTTACTGCACACAATCCTTGAACCTGACTCAATCGCTATGGCTGCGTGGGAACGACTCTGTGACATCTTTCAAGACAACAAAAATTCTCGGGCTGTTGCTCTTGAATATGAATTCTCTCAAACTAGCATGGCTGATTTCCCAAATGCTTCCGCATACTGTCAAAGGCTCAAATTTCTGTCAGACCAACTTAAAAATGTTGGCGCTCCAGTCAGTGATAATCGACTCATCCTCCAAATGGTCGCGGGTCTCACTGAAGCCTACAAAGGGGTGGGCACCATAGTCCGTCAAAGAAATCCCCTTCCTCCCTTTTATCAAGCCCACTCCATGCTCACTCTAGAAGAAACTGGTTTTGCCAAAAACACTGCCACAGGGTCTGATAATGCATTGCTTGCTCGAGAGATTGATGAAAGCTCCTCACATGGCAACCAACAATCCAACCGCAATCAAAACAATGGTAAAAGCCTCAACAACGCAACAACAACAACTACGGCAAAAACCATGGCAAGGGCAGAGGAAATCGGGGCAGCAGCAATAACAGGGGTGGACGCCACCGTCAGCCACAACAAAATCAGCAACCACAACAATGGCAACCATGGACAGGAAGTGGACAGCCATGGCAATGGCCCTTTATGTCGTGGGCTGTCCCTCCTTGCCCATACCCTACTGCTCCTTGGCCTCGCACCGCTGTTCCTTCTAGACAAGCCGGCATACTTGGCTCTCGTCCACCACAAGCCTACTCCACACAAGTGCAGCCCACACTGACATTGAAGCAGCTATGCACACTCTCGGGCTCACTCCACCAGATGCTAATTAGTATATGGATACCGGAGCCACATCTCATATGACATCTAACCAAGGTAATCTCTTGTCTTATTTCAATATGAGCAATAATTGTGGAATAATTGTCGGAAATGGTCATTCTATTCCAATTGTTGGTTATGGTCATACCAAATTAATTTCCCCCAACCCACCTCTCACTTTAAAAAAAGTTCTCCATGCTTCTCAGCTAATCAAAAACCTAATCTTAGTTCGAAAATTCACTACCGATAACTCAGTTTCTGTTGAATTTGATTTGTTTGGTTTTTCTGTGAAGGATGACCAAACGGGGATGCGTCTAATGAGATGTAATAGGCAGGGCGAGCTTTATCCTATCAACAACACCACTACACCATCGTCTTTTGCAGCCTTTACTTCATCTTTATGGCATGATCGCTTGGGTCATCCAGGAGCACCTATTTTTGCCTCCTTTAGGAAGAATAAATTTATTGAATGTACTGGACCTCTTAACTCTTCTGTTTGTCGTTCTTGCATTCTAGGCAAGCAGGTTAAATTGCCATTTGTTGCATCTCATTCACAAACATTTATGCCATTTGATATTATTCATAGTGACCTTTGGACACCACCTGCTCTGAGCTCTGCAGGTTATAAATGTTATGTTTTATTCTTGGATGATTACTCTAATTTTTTATGGACATTTCCTTTGTCTAAAAAGTCTCAAACTTTATCCACCTTCTTGGTTTTTCGCAATTTTATCCGGACTCAATTTGAAAGGGACATTAAAACCATTCAGTGTGATAATAGTCGAGAATATGACAATGGTCCATTTTGGGAGTTTTGCAAATCAAATGGCTTATCATTTCGTCTCTTTTGTCCACATACATCCTCACAAAATGGTAAAGCCGAAAGAAAAATATGAACTATCAACAACATGGTTCGCACTCTTCTCTCCCATGCGTCTCTACCTCCTTCTTTTTGGCATCATGCATTACAAATGGCCACCTACCTGCTGAATATTCTTCCTCATAAAGGCTTAGCCTTTAAATCCCCTCTTAAAGCTCTCTATCACAAAGACCCTTCCTATTCTCATCTTCGGGTGTTTGGTTGTCTATGCTACCCTCTCATCCCATCCACTACGACTAATAAACTCCAAGCTCGTTCTACTCCTTGTGTTTTTCTAGGGTATCCATTGCATCATTGAGGTTACAAATGTTATGACCTTTCATCCAACAAAATTATCATTAGTCGACATGTCATGTTCAATAAAACCCAATTTCCCTTTTCTAAATTGCATACTCCCTCTTCTCACCGCTATGAATTTTTGGATGATGGTTTTTCTCCATATGTAATCCAACACTTAACCTCTCAACCTAACCCCTCCTCTCGCCCACTTGATCCACCGCTGAATCAGACAAGCACTTCACCAGGTTCCCATACCTCTGCTAGTCTACCATCTAACTCACTATCTAGCAGCACTCCTACCCACGCTGCAACGTCCATACCTGAGCAATCTGGCCCCAACCCGCCAGCCACCACTCCTCTTCCAACCCACAGACCAATCACCAGAAGCCATCATGGGATTGTCAAGCCTAACCCTAAATACGCCTTCTCACTCATACTTCCAAATCTCCCCTCCCACGTAATCCCGTGTCTGCCCTTCGTGACCCCAATTGGAAAATGGCTATGGAAGATGAATATAATGCTCTTATTGAAAACAAAACTTGGGATTTGGTGCCTCGTCCTCCTAATATCAATGTCATTCGTTCTATGTGGATTTTTAGACATAAAGAAAACTCTGATGGTTCTTTTGAGAGGCATAAAGCCCGACTTGTAGGTGATGGCAAAACTCAACAGGTTGGCATGGATTGTGGTAAAACTTTTAGCCCAGTGGTGAAACCGGCAACCATTCGCACTTTTCTCAGTCTCGCCCTCTCCAAGTCATGGCCTATTCACCAGCTAGATGTCAAGAATGCTTTCTTGCATGGTGAACTCAAGAAAACTGTATACATGCATCAACCCATGGGATTCCGTGACCCAACAAGTCCTGACTATGTATGTTTACTGAAAAAGTCGTTATACGATCTCAAACAAGCCCCACGGGCTTGGTACAAAAGGTTTGCCGATTTTGTCTCCAGCATTGGTTTCACCCAAAGTAAAACAAATCATTCTTTTTTCATCTACCGAAAAGATACTCACATGGCTTATCTTCTCCTATATGTGGACGATATCATCTTAATTACCTCTTTTGCTGATCTCAGCAAGTCTATCATGACTCTTCTCAACTCAGAGTTTGCAATGAAAGATTTGGGTCCTCTTAGTTATTTCTTAGGGATAGCAGTCACTCGCCATGCAAGTTGCTTATTTTTGTCTCAAAAAAAGTACGCCCAAGAAATCATTGAAAGAGCTGGCATGTCCACATGTAAGCCTTGTCTCACTCTAGTTGACACCAAACCAAAGTTAAGTGCTACTTCTAACACACCATATGCCGACCCTTCTCATTATCACAGCCTGGCAGGCACGCTGCAATATCTTACTTTCACAAGACCAGACATTTCATATGTCGTGTAACAAATTTGTCTCTTCATGCACAACCCAATGGCAGTGCACATGAATGCACTCAAACGTATTGTGTGATATGTTCAAGGCACTCTAGATCATGGTTTGCACCTTTATCCTTCTCCAACCACTACTCTGGTCTCATATACAGATTCCGATTAGGGTGGTTGTCCGGATACACGGCGTTCGACATCGGGCTATTGTGTCTTTCTCGGTGACAATCTCATTTCTTGGTCTACCTAGAGGCAACCAACTTTGTCCCGCTTAAATGCAGAGGTTGAGTATCGCGGGGTAGCCAATGTAGTGTCTGAGTCGTGTTGGTTGCGAAATCTACTTCTTGAACTTCATTGTCCTATACGAAAGGCTACCTTAGTGTACTGTGATAATGTTAGTGCCATATATCTCTCCAGCAATCCAGTTCAACATTAATGCACTAAACATATCGAAATGGGCATTCACTTTGTTCGTGAACAGGTTGTTCGTGGCAATGTCCGCGTCCTTCATGTTCCATCACACCATCAGATAGCAGATATTTTCACAAAAGGCCTTCCTTTGGTTCTCTTTGAAGCTTTTCGCGACAGTCTAAGTGTTCGAAAACCTCCTGCTTCGACTGTGGGGGTGTGATAGAATATGTAAATATAGCAGTGATTTTTCAATTTCCTGTAATTTTGTAAAGAGTATATTTCGTCTCCTTGATTATAGCCTAGGATAGTGTCAATCTTCTTTGTATATAACATTCATTCCTATAGCAATACATACAGGAAATTGAGAAATCACTACTATATTTACATATTCTATCAATGTGTTCTACGTGCAATGTTAACGAAGGGTTGTATATCAATATATGTCGAAGAAAACCAAAATGAAGCGACGTAGAAAAGGTTTAAACAGTTCGTTCATTAGTCGTTGAAATGTAGAAGGCGCGTTTATCAGACCGAAGGGCATCACCAAGAACTTGTAATGCCCTTTATGCATCTTAAAAGCCGTCTTTGGAATGTCCTCGGGTTGTCTTTGGATCTGGTGGTAACTCGAGCACAGATCCAACTTCGAAAACCAACTTGCTCCGTGCAGCTCATCCAGAAATTCTTCAATTAGGGGTATCGGGAATTTATCCTTCACTGCGTATCTATTCAGCTCTTGATAATCTACGCATATCCTCCACGAACTGTCTTGCTTCTTGATGAGGACAACAGGTGATGTATACGGACCGTAGTTATGGCGTATGAATCCTTGCCTTATTAATTGTTTAACCTCCTGTTCAGTGATATCCTTCTGTGCCCCTGAATAATGATACGACCTTACATTAATCGTGTTGACGCCATTCCTCAATACTGTTAGTGAATATATAAAACCAATTAAGTTGGTCTCACACAACAGCTTAAGCTATTGTGGTGAAACGATCACTTAACATGGTATCAGAGCAGGTTGCTCTTATGTTAGTCGTTAACACCTCCGAATGATGGATTAAGTCACGTGTTAGACTCACACGTGAGGGGGTGTGTTGAAATATAAGAGTGGGAGTTTGTCCCACATTGAAAAAAGAGAGGAAAGAAGACCAACATATAAGTCTAGTGGGCTACTCCACCTATCACCAATTGGTTTTAGGATGGAACCTCACTTGGGCTTATATGTGGTCTAGCTTTCCTTCTCATGTGAGCCCGTAGGTCCATTGTAAATTTTAACAGAAAGCCTGATTAATTCGTAGCTCAAGCAAACAAGTGGTCCTGCATATCAGATTCTGGTTTTCCTCATATAGTTAGAAATAAGTAGCATTTAATGTATGGCAGTGACTGTTTTGGCATGTTTTTGTTTTCTAGCTGACTAAAAGACCATGAGACGTGTATCACTCTTGTCTCTTGGATTTCAAGTTCTCAATTCTTAGCCTTTGATTTTCAGATGTTCAAAATTTCATGTAAGAACTGAATATAAAAGCTCAATGTTTTTTCCTTCATTAGAAATCAATCAAGAAACCTTCATATTTGACAAATGCTTGTCTTCTATTTTTCTCTTAGCTTATATATCGAAATTTGAGTGTTAAGCAAAATATACAAACATTGGTTCTGTAATTTTGTTCCATCCAAAAATTCAAACAATACAATTACAACAAAAGCCTACACTATTTACAGTTGAGAGGAATCAGATTATAAAATATACACACTATATAGAAGTCAATTCAACAACACAAAAACTCAGAGCTTCAGTTTCCTAAAGGTGTGCTGCTGGATCCATCGAGTAGCTTGAAGCTGCACAACTAGCTTGAACATCTGTTGATCAAGTGGAGGAGGGATTTCTTCATCTTCCTAGAAGAAGTTCACCTTGAATAAGTGTACGTGTGGATTACGTTGTTGTGGATGAGAGGATATCATAAGGTAGCTGCAGCAGATTGGGTTAGGAGTGTGCATGACTCCTTGTGTGAGTGACTTCTGGTGTGCGTGACTCCTTATGTGCATGACTCCCTCCTTGCGTTGTTTTTGTTTGGTTGCAGGTGGTGTGCGAGGTAAGGCTGTAGGTCTTTTGGTTTGGTGATTAAAAAGAGATTGAAGGACTGATTCGATCATTTATCATGTTAGTATAATTCTATCTTGGGCAGCAACGCTTGTCAATTGATTTCCTTATGGGTTGCATATATTTTGGTTGGTGAATGTATTATCAGCACAGCTGTGGCTTTGTATTGGTGTTTATGTGAATTAATTTAGTATATTCTTTAATTCTCCAACATAGATTGGAACTTGGGAGCTGATGTATTGTCTAGACTAACTACGATAGTATCATTGGTGAACGACTGTAAGATTTATCTTTGGAAGAGCTGAAAATATTAGGAAGTTGTTCTTTTTCTATCTCAAGTGTATTCGTTTTTGTTCTTAGCTATTTTAATCACTTGAGTTATTCGTTTATTGTTTTTTTATTAAAAGATTATTGAGAAAAATCCTTTATTGAAATTAGTACGAGGCAGTCGTACTAGTAGTTGTGAAATTCTTTTCACGAGCTGTGAGGACAAAGGATAGTGTCAAGGATTGAGTAGTGTCGACTCAGTAAAGTCTTGTATAAAACTATTGTTGTTAGTAAAAGAATTAAGCTGAGTGAGGGCCCCGCAGACGTAGACAAGTTATGTCGAACTGCATTAATAAATTTCAGTGTTGATTTGTTATTTTGCTTTTGTTTCTTTAAATTTTCTAATTTTTTATTGTGCTATAAATGACTGCGGAAAAATCTAAAAATTTGCAAAGCCATTGCAACCTATAGTTTTTCATCTATCTATACCGGACATATGATTTTCTCCACCCAATGACGTAAATTTTCAAGGTTGAATGGTTGTCATTTTTGTTGGGAAAAACGATAGGTGTTATATGACTTGAAAGCTGGGATTTTTCGGGCAATCTTAGATTGTTTTTGTAGCTGATTTCGTGGAGATTGTATCTTGATTTAGTGCTGCGATTTTCTGTCAAGGTTTGTGATTTGAAAACTACATTTTTCCAGTTTTTAATAACCAACAGAGGGTTATGTGGTTGTTGATTTTGGAGCTATGGTTTTGATTGATTGCGTGATTTTCTGCAGCTCATTATTCTTCCATCCTTGAGAAACAATTGAGTGTGGTCTAGCATAAATTTGTGGTTGTCGTTTTTGGTATTGGTGTGCGAAAATTTCTGAAGTTTTCATGACTTTGTAGCTACTATCTTTGTCGTTAGTTTTGTGTGAAAAACTTTAGTAGTTGTCGTAGTTGTTGCAGCTCTATTGGGTTAATGTTTCGGTGATAAAACGTTTGTTGATTTGAAAAGTTTTGTGGCTGGTGTGCATGGGATATCTCAGTGACATTATCGAAGGTTTACAGCCGCGTTGTTGGTAGACAACTTCCCTTTTTTCGTTGATGAAGCGACATATTTAAGAAAGTTGCTTTTTATCTCAAGTGTTGTCTTTGTTTATGTTAGTTATTATTTAATCACTTGAATTGTTTATTTCATATCGTTATCGTTAAATATTGTTGAGAAAATCCTCTGTTGAGGTTAGTACGAAGCGGTCATACTATTGGTTATGATTTACTTTCATGGGTAGTGAGGACGAAGGATAGTGTCAAGGGTAGGGTAAGTCGGCTCTGTAATGCTTTGAGTAAAACTATGAGAAATAAGAAATTTTAAGACTAATTAAATACTTGTCACTTAATTTTATAATTCAATACCGTCAAACTATTCACATTATACTTATTTTCTCATTTATTATATAACAGTTTGCAAAAGGGTTTTCTATTAATCTCATAAAAAAAGTTTTTAACACTTACGAGTACTAAGAAAACGAGGTTTAACAGAATTGATGTGGTGAGAAGGAAGAGAACAGTTAAGAGTAGAAAAACCCTTTTCGAAGCCATATTGCTCCTTATAATCATTAAACAAAAGCTCTTAATGATTTACTTGCTTAGAAAATAAATTCTATATATAGACTTTTAAGAAGACTTTGATGTCGACTGGCTTTGTCAGGATGCCTAGTCACCTTTCATTACATACCATACATTTTGATTTTTTTGGATCGTAGAGACTAATCTTACTATTTGGAAAACTAAGTGAGACGTTCAAAGCTTACCATCAACATCATAAAAGTATTCCCTAAGGAGTGGTTTAATTGGTGAACTTGTTTTCATGTGCTTATCAAAAATTTTCCTTCAACTTTCCACATGTAGGGACCAGATTTTGTGATATCGAAAGCTGGTTCAAAATGCGTATAATTGACTATTGACCTAAGTAACTAACGTGTTGAACAAATTTGGATAGTGAAGCGACGATTGTGGTGCAGAGACTAACAGCGCCAAAACTCTTTGACCAAGGCAATATTGTGTTTCATACTTTAGGTGGGAGGCATCATAAAGATAATAATCAAATGTTCAAGATACTATCTCCAATCATGCTGAAATTGCTTTGCCTTTCATCCGATTATAATTTATCCGACTCAAATTAAAATCAACAGATCAAATGCAATTAATTATAATTTAGGTTTATTTTTTTTTTTCGTCGGAACTTCCATAATCAATTTGTTCGGCATAGGCCAAGTTAATCAATCATGTGTCAGTAAATCGAACCAGGTTCTTAGGAGTCAATTTCGGACTGAATTCCAACTTTTAAAAGAAGACTTGAATACTATTTCGAATAAATCATATTTGGTAAGTTCAAGTCAATGAAAAACCTTGAGGCTACTTCATTGATGAGTATCACTAGTAATGGATGATTGAGTGAAAACCTACATGTAGGCTAAGGAAGAAAGTGGACAAAATGGTTTTGGCAATCTTCAAACATTCACTTAGACTGTTGCTTTCGTTGTATATAAAGGGTAACAATTAATGATACTCAAGGTCAATGTAAAATAACGTAGTTTTACAAACTTATACCAAAACAATGTTATTTTATGAAGAAAATTAAAATCATTCAAGTTCACCCTCTAGAGTCGAGCTCATCTTGAATTTCATCAATCAATTCGAATTTGA
>JAOSBP010000007.1:14450965-14467358 GCA_027563825.1 Erythroxylum mucronatum | reverse complement strand
CCCATTAATGCAACAAACCAAACAATATTATTGGTATTAATACAGAAACCCAAGTTACAAACCAAACATCATTTTTTTTATTTTTCATACTCATTCCCATCCCCTTCTACTATTATACCCATATCTATACCCAATCCCGTGCTCAAACCAAACGACTAGTCAGATTGCTTGGACTTTCTTCGCAATTTGTATAGAATTTGTATACTTTCAGGAATATCAGGTTTTCTCTCTGTCTCTCTATATACCTTACTGCTTTTGTATTGCTTAATCAGAAAAAGTAAGTAGTATTGAAGATCTAGAAGCAATTCTTCTGCATGATGGGTTCAAAGTTCCATTTTTCTCTGGCCTCTAATTCATAAGAACTTTGACTAAGTACTTATCTGGCACAGCACTCAGCTATTTTGATATTTTGCATAAATGCAAAAATCTCATTCAATTGCTTGTCCTTGAAATTGAATGAAGTATCTCATCATATGCGCTAGTGGGCATTTAAATCGAAAGTAGCACCTGTTCATGTAGGCACAACCAGGGAATCCCTAGCTGAATGATGATCCAGAAGAAGGCAATTTACGTTCTTTATTTATTGAGATCTTGATGGTGCTACATTAATTAACAGGGCATTTGCCCTCTGAATAGCAATTAATTGTTCTCATTTTAGGTGTTTGATGCACTAAGGACAACAATGTTCATACTGGGAATGATGTCTGTTTTTGTTGGCATATCTCTGTTGGCACCTGACGAGTCAAAAGGTCATTATGATCAATGTTATTTCAAAATTCTGGGACTGCAGATATGAACACTGAAGCTTGTTTGAATCTTCTCAGGTGTTGAGGGCAGTGGTAATTCATCCCTAGGTTCTGTAATGTCTTCAAGTACTGCATCTGAAGCAGACAGGTATAGTTTGATATTCTTGGACATCTGATTTCATTATCCAATGACACTGAAGTTTGAAAAGGCCTTGCATTCCACTCATTTTTAGATTAGTGAAGGAAATGCTGGTATAGAAGAGCAACAGGATGCTAATACTGATAGTTGGAGTTCTAGAGCTTGATCATTCTTCAGATTTCTGCCTTTACACTTCTATTTATTGATCATATCAATATAAGTGCAATTCATGTTAGGATATGAGCAAATTTTTGTGCCACATTTTGCAGATGTTTCTTGTGGTGTTTAAATGCCTTTTGTCTTGTTGATATATGTTACAGGCTTGTCATTGCATCTGAAGATGCCCAAAATAAAGAAGCTAGAACACTTGCCCAAGGAATAATGCTGAAGGTTACAGAGATGATAGCCAAGGCAAAGGTGAATTTGGCTGAGCCAATCTTACTTCATGCTCTTCTCTTTTCTTTATTTTCTTCATTCTCAAATAAAGCATACAACAGAAGTTTGACAAGCTTTCAAATACAAGCTATTAACTAAAAATACTAAATCTGGTCCATGGCAGACTGCTTGTTCTGTATCACTAGGTTTGGGAGAGGATTCAATCAATGCATCTGCTGTTCTTGTTATGCCTATGGTTTCATCAAAGATGGGCTTCAGAGGAAATGTACTGGATCGTCGGAAGATTTTCTCTCTGAAAAACTATGGTTGGAGCAAAAGCTCGATAAATGAAGATGCTGTAAGTATTCTCGACTCAGACAAAGGGCTTCCCCACAGCCCTTGATAGGAGCAGCCATGAGGAATTTACTTCCCACATAATTTTTTGGGATTTGGTGGATGGTAGCTGTTTAGACTTCTTATATATGTACGAATCATTATTTTCAAGTATTCTGGAAAAGGTGTAACACGTTTGCAGTCTGTATATTATTGTTGCACAGTTGACTCTAAGTAAAGAAAATGCTCTAATTCATGTACGTAATGAAAAGGAAATGAATCATTTGTTCATCTCATGCACTGTGTCGGAGTACACTAATCTTTCTAGCTAATGTCTTGAAACGTCTAATTTAAATCCCATTTTTTTAACTGTCTCCTAAATGCATATTTCCCTCGTAGTAGCAGTAGCAACGTTGAATCTTAACAATCCCTAAAGGTATAGTTCCTTGTGTTAAATCATAGCTTCATCTTTGCGTTGGACCCTAACGCTCCCTTATGTTGTATCGCACACCGCTTCTTGGCCTCACACCCATCTTGTCTTGGTGCCCTTTACTTGTGTGGTAAAACCATGCACTTTCTTCTTATTGCATTGATTTTTTTTGGCTAAACATGCTTGTTGTCGACGGGTGTAGTTATGGTGATGTTGTCTTATTGGCGTTAATTTCATGCAATTTTCTTCTTGTGGACGTATTTTTATCTTTGTGAATTAGTACTATTGTGTTTGTTGTCTTGCTGCGTTTGTTTTCTTCTTGCGTTAATTTCATGTAATTTTTGGTTAGACAGGCCAATTGAGCTTTCTTGACTTGATTTGTTTGTTATTGAATTAGTTTCAAGCAAGGAAAACTTGTTAGATGTATTTAAGTTAAATGTCAATCTCTACATATGCCTTTGTTCAACCATAACACCTTTTTCATTTGCTAACTTATCCACCTGATCTGAAGCATTATATTTGTGTTTGAATGGCCCTGTAAATTACTGCCCACCCCTTGTATGTTTATTAAGATTGTTTTGTTTATTCCTGACTTTGAATAAATATAACATGAAGGTTTATGACAATTCCATTTGCTAATTATCCATCAAAGTTAAGGCATTACATTTGAGTCTGAATGGTCATGTAAATTGATGCCAACTCCTTGTATGTTTATTATGTTTGTTTTGTTTATTCCTCAAACTGAATAATATAACATGACTAGATTATAGCTACAAAAAGATGGAATATACATAAGTTAAGTTGGTTATTCCAAATTATCATAGTCAACTTGGTCATAAAAGGGTAATTCCTTTGGTATTGTTTTCTTACTAGGAGAATTTTAAACTATTGAACATAAGTAATTTCTTCATATCCATTTGTTAAAAATTGTCATATCCATTACACAATTTTGAAACATTTATACAATATAAGTTGATCAAACATAATATGCTTTCGTATTGACAATGAAAATAACAATAGAAAGAAAAAAGTTCATTATGTTATGCTTAATTTAATTATGACACTTCATATATAAATTGGAGTGTGATCATTGTAGCTACCACCTAAAGCTACGGATGTGATGTCTTTAACTAATACTACATTAATGTCAAATGACGGTTATGTGGTTTGTTATAGTTGTTTAAAAGCCCTGCTAAGAATTTATATAGTGATAATAACCCAGGAAGGAAATTTTATGGATGCCTTAAATACCCTAGAAGTGTTTTTTGTTGATATATATGTTTAATGTTTATTTTATTAATTATTAATTTTCTTTCATGTTAGAAGATGCAATTTTTTAAAATGGTATGATGAAAATTTTAGTTGTAGTAATTCATAAATTAAAGAAAAAAATATGTATATTGAAGAAGGAAATTGAGGTACAAATAAAGCTAGTGAAAGAAGACATTATTTTGAAATGAGTTGAAATTTATTTTAGTCACTATCACAATAGGGTTTGTTTTGCCTATGGTGAGTGTTATAATAAGGTTTGTTGTGGGAACGTGACACTAAATTGTAATATTTTTTTTCAAACTTGAATTTTGATGAATGATAGAGGACTTTGGTTAATCGTCTTATGACAATATTGTTTTGTTATTCATGAAGATGCCTTAATGGACAATTGGACTTATGTTTATAGGATATAAATATGTTTTGACAATTTCTACACAAAGATTAAAACCACTTGTAAGAGAATATGAAGCCTAATTAATACTTGTAATAATTATTAAGAAGTATATTCTATGAATAATTATTAAGAATTATATTCTATGGTTTTATATCACAATAAATAATAAGAGCACTAAAGAAGTAAATAATTACACCACAACATCCACCCATTTACAAAAGTGATTGGATCCATAAACAAAATTGCCAAAAATAAAAGTATTACAACACCCATTTACTCTTCCATATACAAAAGTGATCGGATCCATAAAGAAAAGTACTAACAACTGATCAGTTTTCTCTGAACTGTAAAGAATCGGTTTCATGTTCTTGTAATATCTTATTTTTCCATAACATGCTTAGGATTTAATCCTAGATTAAATATTGCATATACATGCATAACATTAACATTCATACATGCATAACATTAGCATTCATATTTGTGCACATTACAAGTTAGCATATGCACTCAATTGACTTATTCCGGGGTATGAAAAATGTCAAGTTAGCATATGCACTCAATTGACTTATTCCGGGGTATGAAAAATGTTAAGTGATTATGAAGTGAATTGTGTTTTGATGTCTTGAATTTTGGTATGATTGGATTTCAATTAGGAAATTTGGAATTAAATTGATATATGAAAAATTTGGATGATTTAGCCGATAATTCAGTGACATTTGACATAGTTAAATTGGTGATAAATGGATCAATTAGTATGTGAAAAATTGACCGACTATTGTGTGACATGTGGACTAATTATAATAAGACATATGGACTGATTAATTGGTGACTAATGGTAGCATAGGAAATGGGCAAATGTATTGCATGCCTGAAGACATATGGTGAGTTTAGACGTTGACACCTAGCGTATGATGCAACCAGTTTTGCAGCTGAGTTTTACTGCTTCTTTCCTTTTTTTCCTCACCGAAATTGCTTCAACTCTTTCTCTGTACTTTTGCTTAAACCTTAGCCAATTTGTTGCATGAAACCCATACATATATTCTTCACCAAATTTCCATAAAACTAGCTGAATGTGATTATAAGTTTGCGTTAATTTTTGCTTGCTTGGGAGGACTAGTATAAACTAGAGTCTCATATGCATTTGCTTCTGTATATATATGATTATGAAATCTTTTCTAAAATTGTGATGATAAAGTGATGTGATGTACCATGATAATGTGATTGATTGGGTTATTCATGTTCTAAAAGAATGTTTGTGAAATTGGTTGATTGTTTGATAATTGTGTATTTGACCTGAGTGAGATCATCAGTGATGATTCACTCATTGAGTTCGCAAAACTCATCAAAAATTGCAACGTAACTTTTCAAGTACGAGACAGGAGATCTAGTTCCTAAGATTGTCTAGAGAAACATTTTAGATTAAGATATGGCTTAAAGGTTTGTCAGTTGGCATCAGAGGAGTTATAGTTTGTATTTTTTAGTTTCTTTGTCATGTAGAACTTTTATACAAGGATTGTAAATATTTGTTTCAATGAATACAGTGCAAACTTTTGTCAATGAATAAAATGAAGTGTTGAGGTTTTTAAGTATTATATATTCTTTATGATGTCATTTAAAAGATTATGTTTGCTCTAGCATATCATTGTCATAGGATATGTACTTAAATGTCCTCTAGATGTTCGGGCATATACTCTATGGTAGTGGGATGTTATAGTTCTCCTCCTCCGAGCAACAACAACATCTTATTTACTTCTCTCTTTAACTCTGGACCTTCCCCTCAAATGTTGTTTGAATGCCAATCGTCTTTCACATCCATGGATTTTTTAACACTCAAGAACCCTTCTTTCAACTCTTTCTCCTTCAACTCTCTACTTCCCAGCCTTAAAACTAAACTTCTCTACAACACACAACTTTAATCATCTATCCTTGTTATAGAAATCCCAAAACTCGAAACCTAACATGCGATGTTTACATATTTTTTATGAACTCGTTATAGGATTCGATGAAGGGATTAGCTTCATCGCAAGGTAAAAAGTGGGTTTTGAGATTGAAAATAGTCTCTTAGAAGCAAACCGAACCAAGAGAAAGTAATATCTCAATCTCTCTCCGTCTCTCTGTTCTACTTCTCCAAGAAAGAAACATGGAGATGCTTGAAAATAGTCTCTCAAAACCCTTGAACGCAAGAATAATTGGTTTTGGTAGATTGTTCTTGCTCATGGCTATGGAGGAGACCAGTTATAGGAAAAGATTGGTCATTGCTTGTCAGACATTACAGGCTTCTCATTGAATTACTATTTTCCCTCTTAATTTTATTATTATTGTTCTGCTTCTCTGACAACTTAGTGCTTTGATATAATAATGGAAATTGTATCAACTTCTTGTTGTACTTCTATTTACCCTCTTTACTTTTGTTATTATTGTTCATATTGTGGACTTAGTGCTTTCATAAAATAGTAGAGAATGTGTTTAAAATAAATTGTAAAATTTTAAAATAACAAATGAAGATATAAATTTTAATTTTTGTGATATTAAAAATATTAGTGTTTGTTGATCAAATTTTAAAATAATTTATTTTTTACTTACTCTTTAAATTTTAGTTCTTATTTATTATATATCGGTTTTATACGGTTTATCATTAGTTGAACATTTAAACCTTAAACCTTTCTTTTAACCGATTTGATATCCGACCCGATTTTTAAAACATTGGGATTTATCCCTTCTGTAACAAAAGTAGGCCAAAAAATTGCACCCCTAATAGGTTGCAATGCAACCATATGACATGAGGAATTTTTCCTTATAGCAATCATCTACAAATGCCTCTACCCTTTACTTGGAATGGTGAATAACATTTATAATATGCTTGCAAGGATACCCATAAAGCTTCCATGCCTAACAACTACATTGATGGTATTTACCAATCTTTACAATATGTTTGTCATCACCCTTTGGCACTTTATATGCTTCATCTCCATTCCAAACTATTCTCTATTGCATTGTGTCTTTCTTGTTCTTATCTAATTTTTTCATAATCGTCAGTGCAACATTTGACTTCCAAGCGTGCAAAATTCTCTCCTATCTACAAGCCTCTTAATCACCATGATTCTAATGGTCTAGCATATTGATAACTGACCTATCTTTTGTTGGTAAAATCTACCCATTAAAGGTTTTACTCAAAAAAATTTTGAAAATTAGGACTTTTGACCAATACTGACCTACCTCTCCTTACGATATTTAACTAATACTGATGCACATCCAAGTTTTATAATATCCAATTTTTTAGCTACTCAGTGAAATCTTCTACGTATATTGACCATGTACAATTAAAAAACTACTCCCATATATCCTTTCCCTTCTAATTCACATATTAATTATGGTATATTTGTCTAGCACACATATGATGAGTGGCATATGGTAATGTCTCTTCTACAATCCTGATCAAAAGCGATGGCAATTTTGGCCCAGCCTAGCCTGACCTACTTTTGGCTCGGGTTAACCGTGCCACGGGCCAAAATGGTTCAGCCAGATCGGTCACGTGCAGGGCTGGGCATGCCCGTGGCTTGACCGGAACAACAAAAATGGCGTCGTTTTGTAAATTTTTTTTAAAAATAAGGATGGGCCACGGGGCATCCAACCAAGGGCTAGGCTGGGTCAAGAGCGACCTGGGTCCAACCCGACCCATTGATATCCATACTGATCAATACAATTAAATATAAATATATGAAGAATAAGATATCTTTTACATATCTAATATAAATGTAAGCCCTTCATCACTATCTAATTCCAAGTCAGAAGCTAACAGATTCATAAACTATGTCCATGAATCAGTATTCTCTACTTCCATAACTGCCGAAACTAATGGATGCATTGCTCCATCATTATACCTCCCAATTGCAATTAATAACTAGCCTTGGAATTATGTTTTTAGAAAGCAACCATTAATACTAAAAATTTGCCTCAAATGACTCAATCCTTCTTTCATGGTTATAGATGCATATTTGACTATAATTATAAACTCATATTTGATGTATTTTTCTTGATATTTTGTAATTTTCTTATATTTTTGGTACTTGATCCTCTTCAAGTGCATTTATAGGTTATAATTGCCTTCATGGACCAAAAGGAGAAAAATTAGGATAAAAACATGGCATAAAACAAAGTTTCGAAGCAATTTAGTGATACACGACCATGTATGTGCCTGTATAAGTCTTAGTGCTCGTGTAGAATTGATTATACATGGTTTTTTATATGCCTGCGTAGCAGACCATGTATGTCTCAAAAATCCTAAATTTTACTATAAAAGGACGCGTGTGGAGGCAAACAAAAGAGAGTCGAATTTAGTAGTAAACTTAAGATGTAAAACATCCAAAGAGGTTATGGTTTTGATCCAGAGATAAGGAAAACATAAAATTAACATTAAAAGAGATCTGATAGAAGGCTCTATCAAATCCAATCTTGCAATAAAGTTAAATATAATAGAAAGGGATATTTAGAATTATGAATTATTTGTTTTCTATTGGTTTTTCTACATGTTTATATGTTGGGACCCAATTTTGGAACCGGACCCCAGCCGAAAAAACAGAAAACAGAAACAAAACGAAAGGCGAAACAAAAGAAAGGATCCTAAACCCAAAGGTGGGCCAAAACAAAATGTGAAACACAAATCGAAAGCAAAAAGCGTGTGGAAACGAAAGAAATCGAATTCTTAATGAGCCATAGAAAATCAAAAGGCTCGAAAATCATAAAGCTGAAACAAAAAAAAGCGGAATCTAAAGGAACGGATTCACAAAATTCTGACATCCGAAACGAGTATCTTAGAAAAACAAAACACCGCGTTGGAAACCATACGACACACTCGGTCTAAACTAATCCATATCGGTATAAATTTTTTTTCATTTTATTCATCTTTATTCAAACTCATACAAAGCAACTCAATTTCCCAATTGAATTCATCAATTCATAACCTCAATTCATTGTATCCCTCATATGCAAATCCTAACCATCAATTTAAACAAAAACTTATTTTTCTTTTGCCATCAAGACGCACACATGTCTATATATCACCAATTCAAACCATAAACAAAAGCACTTCGATAATTCTCAAACATCAGTATCATCGGACCTCCTGTCCGGAACCCATATCACATTCAATCACATTCATCCATATCCAAGTCACATTCATATTCAAATTATATATATCTCCATCATTCAAGCCCATGTACAATTTCAGAACTCATTTCCATCATAAAAAAATAATTGTTACAAACCTTCATGGCATTCCAAACCATATACAATCCCAATATTAAAATCCAAAATACAAAAGATACAAAAACCCCCACAAAAATCAACATATGCCTAAGCTCTTATTTTTACAAAGATCTAACTTGAAAATACAAACATAAACATAATGAACGAACGTCTTGACTTTCTTTCATCTGATCTCCTTCTTGATACCTGGAGATAAGGATGAAAGGAGGAGAGCTTTACAACTCGTGGATAACATGTTTATAACAGAAAAATAAGCAAAAATTATTTTTCCAAAACTTTTGCCATTTTAAAATTTCACAGTAGAAAATTGGCAAATTTCTTATTTCTCAAACTTTTCACTTTTCAAATCATTCATAATCAATTTCAAAAATTTCACAGTTGAAAACCCCAAATGTTTATTTCTCCAGAATCTCAAAATTTTCACAATTCATGTACAATTCCAAAACATGAATGCAGCACATTATAATACATATAAGCATATAACACATCACAAATTTTTGGTTTGGGTCGGTCCAGAAATAGAACGTACTACACATTCCCTCATAGCGGTCATGTGCAGTCGTGAACAGAACGTACTACACTTTTTCACATAGCGGTCCAGTGTAGCCGTGAACTTATGGGAGTCCGTAACGGAGCTCCAACGCCACTAGCGGGCAGGCGGGCGAAGCCTAGACAAGTGCACTTGACCCTCTTATGGGACCTAACCGAATCCACATAACAGATAATTTACACATGAAATCAAACTGCCCGGAGGCATCTTTCAAAAACTAAATTCTTATAATCATATCATATTTCATACAAATGTCATTCACAATTTCAATTAAAAATTCACATAACAATATTTCAATCACACAAAGAATACAACATTTTAGTAATAATTTCAAATCAATCAAACAATCATTCAATTGTATCAGTTTTATCAAAATATTCAAAACAATGAATTTAACCATTCGAAAACAAAAATTTGAAAACCCTTTCACTTTCTTGATTTTTCAAAAACATATACATAACTTATAATTCAAATTATAAACATGGCACCCACCTTAATTCCATGCTTAAAACTTGTCCAAAGCCTCAATTTCTCCCATGCCTTACTTAAATTTCCTAATTCATGACAAAAATTCCTAATTAATAAACATCCAAAATTGAACACATATAGGGCATAATCACCAAAATTAATCTTAGAAAACTTAAACACATAGGTTCCTTAAGCTATCTAAACCAAGAAACTTTCAAAATTCTAAAATCTTAAAATCCAACTTACCTTGAATCCTTCACCAAATGAAGAGTTTCTTAGCCTGGATGGAAGCTCTCATCTTCTTCCACCTTTTTCCTTCTTGAATCAACTTAAACTCACTCTTAAAATCTACAAAAATCGAAACCCTAGCATCACTTTTCTTCTTTCCCATTTTCTCCACCGAAAGCTCTCACTCTTCTCTCTTCTTTCTTTTCTTTTCTTCTTTCCTTCCTAATTTTCGTATTTCTCTTCTTCTTATACGAAAGCCCACCCTTCTTATTTACCAACTTGCCATTAATGAATGAGAAAAACCCTTATTCCCTTACATATAAGCCTTATAACTTAAAACCTTAAGTAATCTTCCAACAATGCCCTTCCTTTTTGCCTTAAAAATTGACATTTTGACGCCTTATTTTGATCAGGTAAATGAAGCAATTTGACAAAACTTCCTTCTAGAAAAATGTTCATCTATTTCTCATGTTCCATAGACACTAAAATCTCTCAATTTGGTTCAGAAATTAAGAAATTATGGCCAAAACACTTTCAGACCAAAACTAAACCAAGACTGAACAATACACCTAAATTCACTCCAGAAATTGAACATCTTAGGGGCTAAATTGAAATTTGATTCCTTCATCTAATTTGTAGCTCCATGTCTCTAGTTTAATTTGAAACAAACATCAACTCAATCGAAGCTCTATAGATCAAGATATCGCCAAAAAACTGAAGTCTATTCAGAAAATATCCAATTCTAACCTTTTATCCAATCCTCTCACTTTGATTCAATCAATATTTTTTAAATCAATTCCAAAAATCATAAATTTGGTATGGAGAGATAGAGGGATGTCTTAGAAAACCAACGCTTTAAAAATCAGATCAATCGGATGTCGGACGAAATAGTTATAAGCAAAATAGTGAAAGAGGGTCTGCTGAGCTGGCGAGCCGCGTCGCATACGCGACGGCTCGCTATCCGACTCGCGACCAGGAGCCGATCGCGGCTCGCGGCCGGCTCAAAAATATCCGGTCGCGATCGTGAAATGGCTCTGGCTTCGATTTTCTTTTTTTTAATTAAAAAATCATTGAACTTCAAAAATGCATAACTTTTGACTCAGAACTCCAAATTTTACAAATTTGGTATCAATGGAAAGATAAAAGGAAGCTCTACAACTTCCATGAAGGACTTGAAAACAAATTAGGTCTCTAAAAAGGTCAAAATCTCAATCAAAGTTACTGTACAAAAATGCCATCCTAAAACAGCAACACAACTTCTAAAAATCTTAACTTCCTATTTTGGACCGGAGGTCCGATGATTATGATGGTTGGTCTGAATTATGGAAGTGTTTTTGTGTATGAATTGATGGTTATGATAGAATTTGAAGAATTAAATGAATTGAAGTTAGGGAATTGATGAATTTCAAATGGGACATTGAATTGTTTGAATGATATTGAATGAAAAAAAAAGAAAAAAAAGCTTAACTTCGAATGAGCATAACTTTCAATCCCGATATCAAAAAATGTCATACTTTATAGCAATATGAAGCTATCAAGAAAAGCCTAAATTCCAATAAAGGACTGGGGTCCAACAATTACAACTTGACTTTTTCAAAGAAACTGTAGCTCTAAGTCTCTAGTTTGTTTTGAAGCTAGAATCATCTTAATCGGAGCTCTATAGATCAAGATATGCTTAAAAAGCCTAAGCATGTACATACCCCGATCATGCTCTCCCAACCGACCACTCACTTTCTCTATATCAAACTTTCTCAACTTAACTCCAAAAGATACCAATTTTTATGAAGAGATAGAAACACATGTTAGAAATCCATTTCTTCAAGAATCAATTCATTTGGAGGTCGGATGAGGAAGTTATGCCTGAAAGAATAGAACATGTTCATACCTTCAATCAATTTGTACCTATCTTGGCGCGATTGCAATAACTTTCACTATAAATGTCTTATTGAGTTCGTTTTTGACTATTTGAAAGAAGACCTATAGATCTACAACTTTCATGATGACCACAAAGTGAGATTATGCGTCAAAAAGGGTCAAAAATTGTAATTTCCTGAAGTTGTCATGTGAATGTCCGTTTAATAGACATATATCGGGTTTAAGAGCCAATTTGTCCCGAGAAGGTCCGTTTAATGGACATCCAGTCCATACGGACATGGACTAGTCTGGGGGTGTTTTTATAACTGAGAAAGTCTGTTAAACGGACCTAAAGTCTGTCTAATGGACATAGGGTTTCGCCAAACCCCTCCAAACCCCTTCCAATGCTTCCTACATCCAATCTAACTTCATATTCACTCAATATCTCCCCAAAATCAACTCTTCTAGTACCAAATCACTTCATAATAACTCAAACACCAAATTTATCTCACAACATTCTCAATTCTCAACTCATTTGGTTCATCAAAACCACAATTTTCTATCATTCATCATAGTTGTCCTATACACAAATCCTATACAACATCATAACTTGTAACAATCATATCTTTCCATTCCGATATCCAAAAATTACAAATTTTATGTCGTTGGAAAGATAGAAAGATTATCTACAACTTGCAAGAAGACAATTTCTACCAATTCTACCTAAATAATTCCAGACTTTCCCTTGAATTCAGAACACAATCCTACCCTTATGAAAATTTGGAAATAGCAATGTAAAAACTTGAAAAGTCATAAACAAACATAATGCATATGTATTTCATTCCCATCAAAGGTAAGAGTTTACAACGCTTTAGTGGGCATTTCGAGTCACAACTACATCATAATCCAAAATACAAGCTTTGCAAAACAATAATTTCTCAAAATGCAACTAAAGCATTATTTTACAAATTCTAACTTCAAAAGAACAAAAGTACAAAATGGAGTGATGCCTTGGTGCTCATCTCGATCACTCGCAAACTTACTCATTGCCTGCGGGTGGGAAGGAGTGGGGGTGCGCTTAACGCGCATGGGTAACAGTTTTATAAATAGTAATAAGCAAAAACCATTTGAAACTTTCATAATTATAGCAAAACCTCATTGAAATCTATAAAACATTCATTTCTCAAAATTGTCCACTTGTCAAGCAAATTCACACTTCACACAAGTCAAACAATCATCAAACTTATCAACACATGAAAACAAATAAACACATCATAATGGTTTGTGTGGGTCCAAAAACAGAACGTACTACGCATTTCCCATACGGGTTCTGTGTAGCCATGAACAGAACGTACTAACACAATCCCACAAAATGGTCTTGTGTAGCCGTGAACTTATGAGAGTCCGCGAGGGAGATCTATGCCACTAGCGGGCAGGCGGGAGAAGCCTTTAGACAAGTGCACTTGACATACTTAGGGGACTACCACAAACCCACATAATCATGCATCTCATAACTTGCAAACTATTTGCCCAAATGATACATTTTGAAATCTTGTCTTTCATGAGCATGAACTATTTCATATACTTGCTATTCTTTCAAAATCATTTCACAAATCCACAACCAAAATTCTATACCATATATATAACCATTTCCCCAAATCAATCAAAAACCACAAATACAACAATTATAGAGCAATTTGAAATCGTTCCCATATTACTCAAAATTCATTCACAAAACTCATATACAAAAAGCATGTAGCACCTTCTCAACCATTTAAAGATCAATAAATGCTCTTTTATAAGGTAGTTGGAAAATCAATTAATTACATTTATTGAAGAACATGTAATAGCTTATTAACTCCATTATAAAAATGTCACCCACCTTAATTTCCTTGCTTGAAAACCTTGCTCAAGAAGCTTTTACTCTTGCTCCTCTTGCCTCTCTTGATTTTCTTCAACATTAACAAAAAGCCCTAAATTAAAACGAATTCCAATTGAAAAACCCAAAGAAATATACTCATAAAATTGACCCTAGAATGCTTAAACCCATACATTTCCTAAGCCCTTTGAACCAAAACCCTTCCAAAAATTCAATTATTGAAAACACGATTTACCTTGAATCTCCACCAACCAAAGGATTTCTTGGCTCTAATGAAAGCTTTAACCTTCCTCTCTCTTTTTCCTTCTTGAATCAACTTCAAAAACCCCCCCTTGAACACTAAGAAAATGAAGAAACCCTAGCTTGCTCTTCTTTTTCTCCTTCCTTTTCTCTTCATACGACACTCTCTCTCCCTCTTTTCTCTCTATTTTTGTTTTCCCTCTCTTCCCATGTAAGACAAGCCTTTCCTTCTCCCTTTTATACTCTTAATGAATGCACAATGTCCATATTGCCCTTCCTTTAAATCCTTAAGATTTTCCCACTTAAGTGATCTTCCTAAACTACCCCTCATGCATAAGTTACCACCTTAACACTTTAATCCCCTTAACTCATATCACCTAATCTCATTCACGATAACATGTCAATTAATTCCAACATAAATTTATCTAGCAAGACCCAAGAATAATCTAATCATGCTTATGTATCAAGCAAAAGAAATTTGCGGGCCAACATCGAAACTTCTACTCTAGCCATGTTTTTGACATTTTTCTTCAAGTGATGCAAATACCTATATTAGGGAATAAGGTTATTACAATTTAGTTGTTAAAACATGCTATTATTCAATTACAATCATTTTTGTTGAATTACCTCTCAAACAGATACATCTATCGATATTGAATTGGATCGACTAGTTTTGCCTCATATGTTAAATACACAGGCAAATGCTCCACCTAGTCAAAGAAGCTTGGAGGAAAAATCCCTTTTAACTTGCACAAAAATTACTGGAATTTTCCTTTCTAGTTTTACCATTTCAGCCAACTTGATTTCAGATGATGTTAAACTTGCAGCACCCCACTCCCGCAATGACCCGAACCCAACATCGAGGTTGATATCCGAGTCTGTGCCCCCCGAGGGTGGTGTGCTAGAGCACTTAATCATGTAAAAATTGGTATACTTCTTTTTTTTTGAAACAATAACACATTTTGTGGAAATCGATATTCAAATTGGGCCCACATACTTTCATAAACATTTTCACTTAATACAATTTTCAATAGCCATACGGGCCCTTTCACAAATACAAAACACTTGAGTTATTTAGAAATACAATTTTATAGAAAAGATGTGGAATCTATAACTCAATACAAAATGGAAAAAACATAAATGCAGATGCGAACTGATCCCGACCTCTATCCTTCACTTGAATCCTGTAGGTATACTCCTGCTGGCCTAGCGGGGTATTCTTCTAATCCTAAAAAATATTCGCAAATTTTGGGTGAATTTTACGAACTCAATGAGTGACCATCATCGATGGCTCACTCATCACATAATACATACAATTCACACATCACATTTCATTTCAAATTTTCCAATATTTCACATGTTCATATTATTTCACATTCTAAACACTAAATTATTTATAATATGCATATGCAATGCACATGAGACTCACTTTCTATTTGTTATTGTCGTTATGACCAAGTGCCTTTTTATTCGCTCATATCCCTTAGTGGATACCGAGCCGTAGCATATAACGTCCCATATCCCTTAGTGGATACCGGGTACAGTTGCACTCGAGCCCGAGGCTCTAATCACATTATGAGCTTTAAGTCTTTATCCCGGCAACTTCGGTCATAACCTCCTTTATCTTTCATGCATTTATGGAATGGAATGCATCACTTATATTGCATGCACTTGATCACATTCACTTATCATCGGACCGTAGTCCGGCATTCATCATATAGTTGAGCATTCACTTATCATTTTGCATGCAATGCATATTCTGAAAACATTTTATTCATCTTATTCACATACAATGAGCACTTCAATAATTTAGATCAATCACAATCATCGGACCTTCTATCCGAAATCCAAACACAATCAATCACATTCATCATACAGAGATCGATGTATAAAAAATTAAAATAAAGCAAACAATGAAGTGAGAGCATCTATATCTACTCACCGTATGTCTACTCACCGTACGCTCCAAAATAGCATTTGCTTCCAAATTCTGGAATGCTTGAATGTGGACACTTGACCTGCATAACCGAGTTATGCAAAACACCCATTTTACACTCATCAATAATTGCACACGTATAAGCATTTATTTATGCATAATTGTATAAATGAACTATGTTCAAGGCATGCTCAATGACAATCCCGAGTATGTTTTAGAACACATATTATGCTCATTCCCATTTCAAAATTCATACATGTCTCATTGAACTTAGACTTGCACTT
>JAOSBP010000007.1:14409829-14422197 GCA_027563825.1 Erythroxylum mucronatum | reverse complement strand
ATATGAATGGGAATTGCGTATGATTATGATTATGATTGAATGTGACTTGGTTTTGGATAATGGATTGATTGTGATATGGATTCCGGACGGGAGGTCCGATGATTTTGATTTTGTGATTAAGAACTATTGAAGTGTTATAGGTCTAGAAATCTGTTTGTTTATACTGGGATTCTGGACAGGAGGTCCGATGAATTGTGTGGATTGGTTTGGTATATAGAAGTGCGTTTTAAATGATTTGCAGGTTTTTGAGATTTTTAAAATCCGACCGTTATGCTGCCCAATTTTGTGTAAATTAAGGGTTATGTTTTGATTATAAGGAATCAAATGAATTGAGATTTTGGTTAGGATTTGTATATGAGGGATAAAATAAGAATTGAGGTTTTGAATGTGGATGAATTTTCCAATTGGAGAAATTGGATTGCTTTGTATGAGATTGATTAAAGATGATTAAGAATTAAAAAGAAAGAGAAAGAAAAGAAAAAAAATTATACCGATTTGGGATTAGTTTATACAGAGTTTGTCTTAGGGTTTCCAACGCGACACGATGTTTTTCTAAGGTTTGCGCTTTCGGATGTCGGAATTTGTTTCAGTTCGATTGAACCGTTTGGTTACTTTGATTCTAAGCCAATTCGATCTGTTTGATCCGTTTAGCCGTTTGTTTCTTTGTCTCCGATTTTCCGCATCGATTCGCTTTCGATGTTTGATCTCCGTTTTTTCGTTTATGATACTTTGTATTCGACCTCGGATTTTTTTCGCTTTGATAGTTCCGATTTCTTTTCGTCGCTTTGTTTTCGTTCGTTTTCTATTTTTTTTTGGATTGGATTCGGGTCCGAGATCGGGTCCCAATAATACCACGTCGGATGATTAATAAGTTTGAGTTAATTACATAACTGAACTGAATAACTGATTCTTCAAAGATCAAGAAACAAGAAGAAAGAAGCAGTTACCAAGAAGCGGTTGAAGACGAAGGCTATAAATACGAGTCAGAGTCGAAGACTGCAGAAGTTAGACAAGTTAGAGATTTTCAAAAGAGTTAGTGAAATTCACAACAGCTAGAAATTTCATTGTGCTAAACTTAGAACTATTCTTATCTGTAACAAAGCTCGAAACATCTTTCATTTGAAAGAAGAAAAACAGATAGCCTGACGAGGCTAAGTGTGAAAAGAATACTTACTGTAAGAGACCTGAAGAGGCTCGAAGAAAAGAATACTTGTATCTTTGCAAAGTATAGTAAAATCTCATAAAGGATTCTGAGGACTGGACGTAGCCCACAGTTTGGGGTGAACCAGTATAAATCTGCCGTGTCGACTCTCTCTCAACTCTCAACTACCACTCTTACTGTTTTCATACAAGCACTTAGAAATAAATTGCAATATTTCATAATACTGATTTTCAATAGTTTTGAGAAAAAGCAAGCTTTACAAGAAGTTCTTAAAAAGGGGATCATTGAAAAAGAATACACAATTCAACCCCCCCTTCTTGTGCATTTTATATATCGAACACTAAGTTTATACTAACGTGTGATTTACTTCATCATTAACTCTATAACTATCAGTAGAATGGGCTTGAAGAATCAGGAAAAAGAGGATACAAATTTTAAGACGATAGCAAGGATTGAGAGGGAGCGTGCTGTTAAGCAAAGCTTGATTGAAAAAGTAACTCCCACAAGAAAATCAAAATCTCAATCCACTGGAAGAATGTCCACAAAAGGACTGAAGAAATTGTCAGATGATGCAATGAAAGTTAAGGCGATTTCTCAAAAAGAAGAAAGCCAGGTGCGACAGACAAAGACACAAGTGACCTTGAAGAGAAAGGGGAAAACACTCCTTTCGTAGAAACCCAAACAAGCAAAAAGGTCTCCTAGACTACGAACCCTGCGTTAACAATAACAGAAGAAAGCTACAGAGTTGACTCAAAGTGGAGACTCTGGAATGAAAGCATCTCAGGCAACCAAATCTTTAGTCTCAATCTTGAAGGAAGATTAAGCAAAATTGGCTAAAGAGACTAAGACTAAGAGGAAGTTAGAATTTGAGAAAAAGAAACCTCAACCTCAACAACAACCTTTTGGGATGATTGAAGAAAGTAAAAAGCAGAAAATCAGTTAGAAAAAGAGCACTCCAACTGCTGTTCAAAAGAAAAGGTTAGTTTAACACATTCCAGCACAGGTTAACCCTTCTCAACCAATGAGAAAAGAGGATCTGAAAATGAAGATCATTAAAGAAGTAGAATTTTTCAGGAGTAGTAGCTCTATAATCATAAGAGAACCCCTAAAAAGGTTAGTCAAGGTACATTTTGAACCAATTTTGGTAAATAGTAGTACAATTCATCTGTTGAATGATGGAGAGAGAAGGTTGTATAGTGTTCTGCGGGATGAGAGATCAGAACCATACCCAACACAGATGACCAAGCAGAAGTACACTATTTTCCCACTTACAAAAAGAACAGTGATAAAGATTGTCCTTGGCATTCAGCCAAGACCTTACATTGTTCGCAATGAAGAAAAGGGGAAGAAGAAAATGTATCCAGAAGGGATTACAAGTGATCTGACAGAAGATCATATTGAAGCTGAAGTGAGAAACATAGATGAGGCATGTTATGCATCTCATAAGAGAGGAATTTATGTTTCCCACCATATCTCAAAGGCATCAAGAAGTCATTGTGATCGTGTCACCACTGATGAAACTTCTCAGGTAGTTGGGAGAATAACAAAAGCGCAGTAGAGAACCATCAGAGTTGAAGATATTTGTTTCAGTATAAAGACTATTATGCACCTAATTATGCACATTAGACCCTTGAGCTTTATATCTTAAATTGGAGATGTACTACACCTATTTGGAAAACAAGTTCCAAGACTACTCAGACCTGATGACCTTGATCTCCCTGAAAGAAATTTATCTTTCAAACCTCCTGTTTTTATAATCATTGAACCAGATGTCATACCTTCAGAAGCATTTAGTATTACTATTGGTTTTGAAGAAGTACAACAGAAGAGTGATGATGCCTTAGTCAAAGAAATTGAAGAAATTCATGACAAGGATGATGATCTGCATGCTTCAATGGGTGACTTACATGAGGAAGTAACTCATATACGACAAGACCTTAAGTTACTCCGTACTGAAATGAAACAAATGTTCTCTGATATAATGAGGCATCTTCGGTCATGATTTTTTATCAATAACAAATAGGGGGAGAAAAGAATAAATGAGAAAGATAGGGGTAGAAAAGAAGAAGAGAAGAAGAAGAGAAGAGCAGAGAAGTGTCTAGAAGATAGTATAGTTTACATTTCTTTTCAATTGTATATCTTTTTATAAATAATACTTGACTATCTTTCTAAAATTATGATTATTTGTTATCATCAAAAATGGGGAGATTGTTAAGTCAAAATGACTTCACGATTAATAATTTTGATAAAAATCAAATAATAATAATATAAGAAAGTGAGACGAAAGCAGAAACTAAGACGAAAGAAAGTGAGACGGACGCAGAAAGTAAGACGAAGCGGAAGCGA
This sequence comes from Erythroxylum mucronatum, assembly GCA_027563825.1. NCBI lineage: Eukaryota > Viridiplantae > Streptophyta > Magnoliopsida > Malpighiales > Erythroxylaceae > Erythroxylum > Erythroxylum mucronatum. The sequence goes on along the minus strand of JAOSBP010000007.1, from coordinate 14,418,689 downwards.
AAGTAAGACGGAAGAAAGTAAGACAAAGCGGAAGCAAAAGTAAGACGAAAGAAAGTAAGACAAAGCATAAGCGAAAGTAAGACGAAACAAAAGTAAGATGAAGCAGAAGCAAAACTAAAACGAAAGAAACTAAGACGGAAGCGATACAAAGATGAAGACTTGATACTATGTCGGATGGTTAATCAGTTTGAGTTAGTTACAGAACTCAACTGAATAATTGTTTCTTCAAAGATCAAGAAACAAGAAGAAAGAAGCAGTTGAAGACGAAGGCTATAAATACGAGTCGGAGTTGAAGACTGAAAAAGTTAGAAATTTTGAAAGCTACTGATTTTAAAGTTAGCGAAAAAGCTTAGCGATTTGAGATAGTGATCTTTAAGTATTCATTGTGCTAAACACTAGAGCTATCATTTTCTGTAACAAAGCTCGCCATATCTTTCTATAAGAGAGAAGAAAAGTTGAGAGCCTGAAAAGGCTAAGTGAGAAAAACAATACTTGCTGTAAGAGACCTGAAGAGGCTCTGTGAAAAGAATACTTGTGCTTTTGAGAAGAATAGTGAAATCTCATAAAGGATTCTGAGCATTGGACATAGCCCACGGTTTGGGGCGAACCAAGATAAAACTGCTTAACTCTCAACTTTTAATTTCTATTGTTTTGTACAAGTACTTAGAAGTTAATTGCAATACGTCGTGATATTCTTACTCAATAGTTTTGAAAAAGCAAGTTTTCAAAGAAATTTAAAAGGAGATTGTATTCAAGAAAAAGGATACACAATTTAACCCCCCCTTCTTGTGCATTTTGTATATTGAACGTAAAGTCTATACTAACACGTGATTTACTTCACAACACACCTCCTGAGATTCAATATAATTCAAAACTTTTTCTATATTTTTAGGTACATTCATATATTTAATTACTATTTTAATTATGTCCTTATGATTAGTAGTTATATTAATATATTTTTTAATTTTTAAGATTGTTTAGGAGCAATAGATGGCACACATATTAATGTACATGTTTCGACCAATGAACAAATACCATACAGGAGCAAAAGAATTAATCCAACCCAAAATATTATGTGTTGTTGCTCATTTGACATGCGTTTTACATATGTAATGGCTGGATAGGAATGTATTGCAAATGACTCTCGAGTTCTTTTGGAAATAGTGACAAATCCAGCAAATCAATTTCCTATGCCTCCACAAGGTATTATATTATTTTAAATAAACATAGTAATTATGATTCATTTTTAATATTTTTTTGTTAATATTATGTTCTTTCTATGTTAGGTAAGTCCTATTTGGTTGACTCAGGCTACACTAATATCCCTAGATTTCTTTCATCGTACCGAGGTAAAAGATATCATTTGCGAGATTGTAGAGGCAGAGGAAGGCCTCAAGGTCCACAGGAATTTTTTAACTACAGGTATTCTTTATTAAGAAATGTTATTGAAAGATGTTTTGGTGTCCTAAAAGCAAGATTCCCTATACTTAAAAACATGCCGAGTTATGATAAGAATAAACAAAAATATATCGTTATTGCTTGTTGTGTTATACACAATTATATTAGACTGTATGGACAAAGTGATTAGTTATTTGACAGTTGTACCGAAAATGATGAACAAATTAGGAAAAGTGAAAATGAAGATGCAAGTTTTCAAGTGGAGTATAATATTACTCTAGCACAACTTCGAGATATGTCTTGGAAGCAAGATGAACTTGCTAGGCAAATGTGGAGTGATTATATTATTTCTAATTGATTTATGTTTCGTTTTGTAAATGATAATACTATTATGTTTTCAAGAATTATAATATGATGGATATCTTTTATTGATTAGAATGACTTAATATAATTTTTTAATTTATAGAATTTTATTATATACAATTAATGTGTAATTTTTAATTACATTTAATTTGCATATACTTTAATTTTAACTGTAATAATAATTAATTAATTTTAAAATATAATGTATGATATAAAATTATTAATATAAGAGTAAATTTACAAAAATAGAAACAAGATGATAAAATCAAACATGTTTTTGTTTTTGTTTTTAATTACTAATCTCAACCAAGCATTTTTTGTTTTAAGTTTTTATATTACAAATTTCAACCAAACATGTTTTTGTTTTTGTTTTTGTTTTTGTTTCTAAAAAATAGAAAACAAAAACAGTAAACAAAAATTAAAAACCACAACAGAAAAACATAAGTGAAACCAAATGGCCCCTTAGCATCAATATTATTAATGTTGTACCGATACTAGTATCAAATTTGATTACTAGCATCATATTTAGTTTTGGTATAGTGCAATATTGGTCAATGCTAGATATTATTTAAGTAATTTTAAATAATTAAAAAATAGTCTTTGAATTTTTGTAAAGTTACAAAATAGCTCATCAATATATTGTGTTATATAGTTTATAATTTTATATCAACTTTGTCTCAAAAAATCATAATAATAGAAATTTAAAATAACAATTATCTGTTTACCCGAATAGATACCAACTACTAAGTAAATTACCCAAATAATATATATAATATCAATCTATGAAATAAAACATTAGTTGAGCAACAGTTCTTTAAAATATAATACAAATTTGTTTATTTATTCTTAATAATGAGACTAAACTTGCAAAAAGTTTCTAAGCTCCATGGCTTGCAGTCTATCCTCATAATTGGTCTTTAGTTGAAAGTTGATGTATGAGTTGAAGCTAAGATAAGCTTATATAAATTAAGTCTGAGTATGTTTCGATTCAGCTAGAGCCTTAATATTGTTTTGCATTCTTGGATCTTTTACAAGCCTTTCGAAGAGAGTAGGTAAATTTCAAACTAGAATCCACTATTTATAAATTTTTAAAAAGTACCTGAAGACATGTTAAAGAATTTTTTGACAGACATTTAGACTAATTGTAATCAATACTTTTATCTACTGTCTTGAATTGAAACATATTCTCTCAATTACAAATTAAGAAGGCAATAGTTGTTGGCCCCGACGGAGCTACATGGGTACATTGGGGCCTCCAAAGTTTTTTAAAAAGAATATTTTTAATATATATATATATGTAAGGACAAAGTTATTTAAAGGTTAGTAGTGTACTGGGCCCTTCAAAATTTAAAAAAATAAATATTTAAACCCTCCTATATTAAATTTCTGGCTCCATCACTGATTGTTAGAGACTTCAACATTGCAACTACCATGTATGGGTTCAACAAAGTTGAGGTGGGGTAAAGAAGCGAATAAAATACATAAATAACAATTAAGTATGGATCGTCAAGAGTAGAGAACAACACAGAATCATGATGAAGATGTTTGGTGAACAAGGACAGATGGGTCTGTGGTTTGCTTTTCCTATAGATATCATAATAAAAATTTTAAAAAAAATCCAGACAGCGTGTAAGTGGGTACACAAAACACGTACTAGTGTACTTATATGAACTCAAATGATTAATTTTATATGAAATTAGATCTACTGTCCAAATTTATGTTAACAATAGCATTGCTATTATATATTAGTGTATCAACGTGCTGTTAGACAGTTGGAGGCCATTACTTGGAATCTATATCCTTAATTAGAAGAAACGTCAATTTAAGAACATATGCTTAATCTAAATTTAAGAACATAATCTTAATTAGAGTTTGGTTACGTTAACCAGTATGGATTCCTCATTTAATTGATTTAAAAATATAAAATTAATTGAGCTCACAGCTAAAAATGTTATTAAAATAGTTAGATAAGTAACTTGTTTGCTACCTACAACATCCTCATCTATCTATAGAGAAGAGAGGAGTGAATATATAGATGCCCCTGTGCTGTTAGCAGACAACTCATCACCACCTTGCTTCTGTGTTTAATTATTCCTTCCGTCCAAAGCAGAATAATGCATACGTATAAATATAATTTGCTCTACTTCAAGAAAGATGTACTAATCAATAAGCAACACCAACATTACACCATACCCTCCTTGAATTATTGCTTAATTAGTTGACATCAATCTTCAATGGTAACATTTTTACTATATAAACATGGAAATTATGTCCGGAAACAACCTCTCTACTATATAGGGGCAACGATGTATATTATCAGGCCTCCTCAAGTTTTGCTTTATTATAGGACTTCAGACTGTGTGTGATGCTGATGATAATGATGAAACATGAAAACTATTTAAATGAGTTTCCTGTTACTAAACGGGAGTTGTTCAATGTATTTAACCATGCCTAATTTTTGTTAAATAACTAAACATTTTAAAGCAGAAAAGAGGAGGCCAATTCCGTGATGGGTTTCTGTCTGTGAAAAGTTGGCAAAAGTATGGTTTTGTTAACGTTAGAAAGAAGAAACAATGGTGCGAGGTTGGTGAAAATGTTACAGTGGGGCTTAATTACTTGAAAGCCTAAAACAACTTTCATAAAGCAAAAGCAAAAGCAAAAGCGACCGTACATATTATTTACAAACACGAAACATGCGGCAACAAATAAAAAAGAAAATGAAAAAGAGACGACACCAAATGCCCTCTATGATGATTGACTGGCCACCCCTTCCTTTGTCGTCAAAGAAAAGACACCGCCAACGTTCTAATTTCGTCAGTATTCCTCTTCTGATCATAGATTTCTCAGGCCTTGACACAGTTGCCGTTGAGCAATTTTTGTAAAAAGGAACTCATGAAATTGCGCATTAAAATTGATGAAGTTTTATTACAAGGTACGTATAATAGCAATTATTTTAAAACAACGTCCAATACAATGAAATGGAAGGAAAGGAATGATCGTAACCATGCTCATCAATGCTATGCCTATCAACAAACCTTCATTCATTATTTATAGATCCCACATTATAACTTGATGCTGAAAACGATTAGGTCATGTGGCAGCTGGAAGAACGATGACGTTATTACGTTAATCATAATCATTCAGGCATCTCATCAACTATGTGCTTTCAAGCATCACGCAGCAATTGCATTCGACTTTGTACCCTTAGCTGCTCGTAGAACCTTTTAATGAACTCCTCAGCTTCATCGTCAACTTGTCGTCGACAAGTTCCAGTACCAACGTTATCATTCTCTTCAATATCATCTTCTGACGAATAATTTGACACCCGCACAGCGAGAGGAGATAGAAGAGGGCTACGCTTCTCTCCCGGAGCCAAATCAGAAGCATCAAAGCAAAAGTTGAACGCGTAAGGCTCGGGTGTCTTTGGAACTATCATGACCGCCTTATTTGGACCAGTACTAGAATAATAACCCTCTTCTTCTTCCTCCTCTTCTTCGACCACTTGAGGTAGGTTGACGCAAGGGAAATAATGATGAACCTTGCGCTTACCAGCTGGGACGTGGAAAAAAACAGGATTCGGACTGTTGCTGCACGAGAACTCGTACTCCTGTATGCCGAAGCCACCACGTGCCATAGTACTACTCCTGCTGCTGTAGTTGTTTTCGTGATGAAGATGATGGGATATGAGATTACTCAAAGACTTCCTTAGCAGCTTCCCTCTCTTCATCATGAGATTTAATTCCATTATCAACTTTCTCTTAGACATCAACCCTTTCCTCATCATCAGCAATGTCACTCTCACCACATTCCACAGCCTCTTCCCTACCGTGGAACTCACCCTGGAATAAGGCACCTGATGATCCATTTCTAGCTACACACACAAACTTAACAAAATAGTACACGGCAATATGGATGAATTAGTGTAGGTAGATATATCAAGCAATTGATATACATAAATCTAGGGGATGAACAGTAATGGTTGGGTTTTCTTGTTTCTGCGAGGTTTGTGAGACCTCACAGAAGAAAGAAAACCCTTGTGAAAGAAAACGAAGAATCCCAGGGCATTTATAGGAAGCATAAGCACTTACGGTAAGAAGCTATGGCTTCAGGTCTACTTTTTCTTTGTCATTTTTTATTAATTAAGTAGAGCTTAAACAAATTTTGATTCACGATATTCCAAAATGGGGACCCAATAGCCGCTCCCCGGGCGGCTTTTTCTCTCTTTTTTAAATGTTTAAAGATGTCAAGTATTTAGGGTCCAGATTTTCTGTCCAATATTATTCTGTCTCATAGAATTTCAGCCATTTATTTTGCGAGACCCACGTGGACCCCATGCGGGATCCATATAAATAAATGACTGAGATTTATTGGACACAATATGACACCATAATATTGGACAGAAGATCTAGACTAAAGTATTCAACCTATAACACAAGTCATTAAACCCTTTTGCAAATTTGCACAAAGTTTTGGGAGTTTGAAGGGCTAATTTCCTCACCAAGTTGATCAAAGTTTATCTTCATTTCATCTTGCTTCCCCGGTTTGAGTTGAGTATGCATAGATATCTGCCTAAAACTTGGTAATGAAAGGATTTAATCTTCTTGCGTAAAAGTTAATCTCAAGTTTCATGCCAGACGGCTAGCTCCTGACATAATCATTACTAAATATTATAGATGCTTATGTTGATGGGCTAAAGATGGAAGCTTCTCCTTAATTAATTAAGTAGCTTATCCAAGGTATAAACTCTTAATTTCAACACATAATACAAGAATCTTGTGGCAGCCTGTCGTACCACTAATCCTGATTTTATATTGGATTTGCATTTCACATGCTATTTTTAAGTCATTTTTATACCCTATCTACGCGTCTATGTGTTTTCATCTTTAGGCACGTTCACACGTAATTTCAATCAAGTGAAAATAGCCATTTTATTTGTTATTAAACGAGGATGACTTTGTACGTGGTGAGAAAGTCGACATTCTCGATCATAACCCCCCAAACATATGCGTTCAGCATGCAATTGAATCTTTCAATTCAATTTCAGTGTATAGTTTGGATTTTTTGATGCATTGAGAACCAGTAGTAAGTACACAGACATCATACTAATAAGGATGAATGTGCCAAGTTCTGATAAAAGGAAAGCCAAGATTGTCAGCAATTAATTACTATTCCTGTCGCATTCAACAGCATTAATAGCACAAGAACAGGCATGAAGACCCGGGGATTGCCCTTGTACTCAATTTAATTTTAATTCCATATATGTTAAGTCTCCGGAACATTTACTTTTGGGACAATTAATCTTTGCTTTCGGCGGAAACTTTGGAAACAAAGCTTTCAGCAGGAAAACTCTTGTTCTCAAACATCCATAGCAACAGTCATTCCAGCGTACAATTCAATTTGATGTTAACAATCTAGAAATGCGTATCATCAGGTAAAAAAGGAAACATAATGCTGTATATAATTTAGAAATGTATGATAATAAAAAAACGAATAGAGTACTGTTTTCACGAAATTTTAAGGTGAATAAAATTATATTTATATTTATATTCATGAAGTTCAAAATTAATTCAAAACTCTAAATAACTTAAGATAAAATTCCAAAATTTAGATTTGTATATTGAATAATAATAATGACAACTTTAGAGTTTGTTGATAACATAAAATAATTAATCTCATTTGGTTCAAAATGTAAGTTAACCAACAAGTGGAAGTAGCCCAAAAATGAAAGCCTAATAAATGTTCAGCTAAAGAATTCATTGGTAATGAAATACCAGGGAAGTGAGAGAAAAAGTGTTGAATTTATAGACGTCCAAAACATGAAAGTTAAGAAAATGATGGAAGACGTGCTACTAACAAGAACACGGCTAAACAAGCTAAAAATTGAGTAATTATAGGAAGTCCAAAACATGGACGCTAAGGAAATAGTGGCAAATAATTAGCTAAAATGTAGAGAAATGGATATTTATAGCAGAAAATAATTTAGGGATGAGATGAATATAAATTCATCAGCACCTAGACAACAAGGGGGACACTATAGACTTCATTCAATCGTAACACAATAAAACCAATCTTTAGATAGAACAATCAACCTACTTCACAAATACTTTTTTTTTCAGCTTTCTTTATCATGTGAATTTATCTTTGTTATCTCAAATTCCCTTTTGTAGTTTGTGATTCCATTTTTGCTACAATCAATTATTTTCTTTACTTCAAACCTCATTTCTAGGTTTTGCGAATCTCACTTATATCGTCACATGCCCAAATTTTAGATAAACATCTATAATTTGACATACCCGATGGGATCATGATGCCACTAACAAGGAATAGAAAAGAAATGATTATGCCTCTAGTCTTGGAGTAAGAAGTCCCTACAGTAGTAGGGAATGAAAGATTTGCATCCCAAATGATAGAGAATCTCGAGAAGGCAGTCTCATCTTCAACTGGCTTTCCTGCTAGTGAGAATCCAAAGTTGTCGCAACAAAATGACATCATCTTTATAAATGAAATTCCAAAATTGAATTCTAACTTGACCTCTACAGTTGATGTAATCAAGATATTGATGGAGAAGGTTGACAAAATGATTGTTCTATGAAATTGTTTGCTAGAAAAACTCTCTTGCTTTAGCAAAGCAAACCTTCGAAGGACTCGGGACATCTTGCTCCTAATTTAATCCTAATTTAATGGAAGTTAGGGAGACTAATTGGCTTCTAACTGCATCTTATACAGATGAAAGATATGTCCCTCCTTAAAAAAGAGAGGGTATTCCTATGGCACCTCCACGCATTAATCTTAGAAATGATCGATTGGAAGTTAAGGCCCAAATTGTTGATTGGCAAGGATTTAGTGCAAAGGCTTAAGCCAATAGACCACAATACAATTTAAGGGGTAACATTACAATTGTAAACTGTAATCCTATTATTCCCTCACCGTAAATGAGATTACAAGTTAATGTGGAAATCGTTAGAGAAACTATTCAGGAATTCTACAGACCTAGTTTAAGATACCTTGACTGTCCAGAATTCCACAAGCCTTATCCGGAATAGATTGATTATGAGAATTTGTATCCTTGTGGTTATAGAATTCTTGAATTCAACGTAAT
>JAOSBP010000007.1:14398098-14409729 GCA_027563825.1 Erythroxylum mucronatum | reverse complement strand
TGAAAATTGGGAAGATTGAAGTGGTTTTGTGCAGGTTTGTAGTTTGGATGAACAAAAGTGAAGAGTTGGCTAGAGCAATTTTAGGGGAGGTGCTGTCCAAATTTTTCTAAATTTGGGCAGCCACTTCGCTTAGGATTTAGGCTCTCTTAGTGAGTGAATTAGCTTAAGAGGTATTCTGGAAGTTTGTAGAACGCGTTAAGATTAGGTTTCCCGAATTACTATTCACTAACTATTTTGGGCTGAACCTTCGGATGGATTTTTCGCCCCTTTAGAGCGGGAATCGGAATTTTCATCCTTCATGAGAAATGTAGAGGGTATTGTTATCTTTAAAATGAGGTATGGTACGTCCTAATCGGAGTTAGGACTAAAAAGTTATGAGAGTCGGAAGTTGGTCAAATACTATTCATATGGTCAAAAATTTACTATTCATTTGGTAAGAAGCTAGAAAGCAACTTTGAACCTTCTAAAGAACCGAGCTAAGTTTTTAGTATGAAAATAGATTTAAGATGAATAAGATGAAAAAAATTTATCGGGATTTTCGGATTAGTCAAGGTTTCCAGCGCGGATTCAGGTTTCAAATTTGGTTTTTCGTTTGAGGTTGGACATCCGGTAACGGATTCCAACAGTTAGAGTGATGTCAACCCCGAGTTAATTCCTTAATAGTTGATGAAAATATTGTTATAGTGCTAAATCTATAACTTTTAGTGGCTACTGCTTGTTGTTAGAGGGGGTGCTAAAAATCCCTATGTTTATAAAATAGGTGTTGTTTGCTCATTCTCCATATTCTCGATCAACCTTTATAGCAGATAGATATAACTTATATTACTTTTCTCCATTTAGATATTTCAGAACTATACTTCATTTTCCTCTTTTAATAAGTCCAATCATCTTTCTAAAATCATCCTCAATTTTGAGTAGTACCATAAGACCATCCTTAAAGGACCTTGATTCTTTTCATTTAACATCAAGCCAATCACACTAATTTTATCTACCAAAAGCATCATATTTACCACCCTCACAAATTATGGTTTGTTTAAATCTAAAATATTTACAATATAAGCAATCAAATCTAACCATAAAATTGCCTTCTTTAGCTATTGAATTTGTTGCTCAAAATCAGTAATACTTTTAGACTAGAAAACATTGACATTGTTTTGTATAATAATTAGTTTTGTTTGCCACAATTACTTTAGGGGTGACTAATAAAGTTATTATATACTTGTAAAGTTATTATATAATTGCGGAGTTATAATGCTAAAATTAAAGGAAAGTACAACAATAATAACACCAAATATAAAATTAAAGAAAAATAATAAGGTTAAATATGATGCATATCAATCAAATAAAAAATTGTAGAACATTTCAATTAAACTCCCAATCAATCTTTTGAGTCTCAAACTAGAGGTTTACTATATATTTTTAGTTTTTAATTCAACAAAACTCTGACTCTATTTTAATTATAAATTTATGATTTAATATGTAGTTACATTTTATGATTCATGCATGTTTAAACTTACTATATGATTAAATATATAACTTACCATATAATTTTATAAAGTTATATCAATAATTATGATCTAGGATTAATATAAGAGTTAACTACTCATATTCTTATATAGTTTGGACAATTTAAAAAGACCTTGTTATAATTTACACGTAAGATGGGGTAACGAAATATGTCATTTTTTATGCCTTGATGTGTCACATAGTTGAATAGTAATTGACAGTAAAGGATAACATAATAATATTGTGAAAGTTTTAAATTATAACAAGGTCTTTTTAAATTGTCCAAACTATACAAGAATATGAATAGTTAACTTTTTATTAAGCCTAGATCATAATTATTTATAGAATTATATGGTAAGTTATATATTTAATAGTATAGTAAGTTTATGAGAGTGGCGACTTAGAGTATTTTGATTATAATTTTTTCAGTAATTCCTAAAAATGTCAAATATAATTTTAAAGGTAATATTTTTATTTTTATTTTTCAATTTGATTTCTTATTACTTCATAAATTTTATTTAGGTTTAATATATTCTTGGACCGTTCACCTGTGTTCTCGCTTCTTTATACAATATCCTAAGAATTATATAGTTTTGTTCCACATCAAGTGCAAGAAATTGAAACTAACTAGTTTACTCTTCACATATAACATCCTCCTCTTCTCCAGAGCAAATACAAAATCATTAAGCATGTTAATGACAACACTGAACTTGCTTTCCCAACTTTCAAGATTGTTCATTAATAAGAACAAAAGCAAATTGATATTACTTCAAAGTGCCCAGCACTTAGGGGATTGGCTCTTGTCCATCATAAGTCTAAAGACTATGACCCTCCCTTCACATAATATTCAATTAAAGTCATATGTGTCTTTCCAAAGCAGATCACATTCAACTTATAAATTCAGTGATTTGCGATGTACATGTATATTGCTTGAGCCTTGCAATTCCTTTAGACATGATCGAAAGAAGGATAAGATCCGTTCTATGGTCAACAGATCCCAACAGAAAGGCCTTTGCCAAAGTCGTATAGGGGAGATGGGCATCCCCTATCAAACATACTAACAGGATGCTTATGATCAAGATATTATGGAGACCGATGCAGGATAAGAAGCTCTTTAGGTTAAATGGCTTCATGTCTATCACTTAAAAGAACACCAATATCTGGTCCTTCAAACCAAAGCCAAATGCTTCTATGGCTTACCCTAGAATTGGCTTCAGTATATGGCTTACCCTTAAAGGCAAACTTCCTATAAGAGATGGAATTGAAAAGTTCTTGAATATCTCCACTAGATGTCAGCTCTGTAACTTAAAAGAGGAAAGCATGAAACACCTCCTTTTCAACCATGCATACTCTATTTACATTTAGAGACTGACTTATTCAAGCAACTCCCTCGCTCTCCTTCTTCATGGCCTAATCTCATTAAATGGTCAAGTAGATTCCCCATGCCCAGCCAAGGAGATTGCATAGCCTTCAGAATTATCATCGACAATGCAATTCCTTTGCTATGTAAAAAAAATGATTATGAGGGCTTTCCAAGGGATAACCAAACACAAGAATGATTTACTACATGAGCTTATTTAACTCTACAGGGCCATTTCCAACTAACACACTAAAACACCAAATTTGACTATAAAGAAAACACTAAATTTTAACACCAAAATGACGTAACGAATGCACCAAAAGTTGTAAAAAGATAACTTTGTCCATTATTTTTTTAACATATTCCTTTTATGTTCATCTCACAATTTGATTTATTTAGATAATTTATTAAGTAATTAATTTTAAAATATATATTACTTTACACAAAATATATCATTATAAAGATTTCATTGAGACATTAAAAATGACACTAATATTGAATATAATATTAAATTATTTTTAATATTTGTTTATAATTCTTATTAATAAGTGTTACAAATTCATTAATAAAATATATTAAGAATAAAAAATAAATTTGAAATAAAAGGTACATAAATTTAAACCACAACATTGATTTAAAAAAATTAAAACTCAACGAAAATATTTGAAATTACAATTATACTAAAATAAATTACAATTACAATCAGACTTGAGATTACAATCAAACTAAAATTACAATAATGAAATTAAAAGTAAAACTAAAGTACTTGAGAATATTAATTTAACATAAATAATTAATAGTTTGTGTATGTTGTTAATTTGTTGTTGCAATAATATTAATTATATTTATTAAATAATATTAATTTAATATAAAGTATATATTAATTAATTAAGAATAAATAAAAATCATTGTATATATAAATATAAATTAATTTAGTTAATAACTAAATTATTGTGGTATATTCCTTTAAAATAATTTGAATTAAAAATTTGGTGTAAAATGATTAGAGTAACACTAAATTTGATGTAAAAAATTATTAAAATATTCTCTTTTATACTAATTTTAGTGTCAAATTTTAGTGTAATAGTTGGAGATGGCTTAAGGAAATGAATTATTTGATAGAAGGTTAAACTATCATGTAGTAATTACATCATTAAAGTCTGGCCTTTATTAATTTTTTATTGATATAAAATAAATAAAATAAAAAGTTGAAGTGAGAGTTGACTTAATTTGTTGATCAGTTTTGTATTCTTCCGGATGCAGCCAAGAGCCTACAGGAAGTGGTAGCGTTGTAATTATGCCTTTTAGCTAGCTAACACTAGCAGTACCAGTGTACAACAAATAATCATGTTGGAATATCGCACACAGGGGACAAGATCCTCTGTTCAGTTTTATGGTATTTTATTGTGTTCAGTGAATCTCAACCATTTATTTATGCGGGTCTTGCGTGGGCTCCACATAAATAACCGTGGAGTCCGCATAAATAAATGACTGAGATTCACTGGACACAATAAAACACTATAAAACTGGACAGAAGATCTGGACTCCGCACACAAAGCCAGCTGCCTGTCTTTCAACTTTGCCTGCCAGCTACAGTCGATTTAAGAAAAGCGAATGCAAAACTTAATGGCTAAGAATTACTCAAAAAGACGGAGCGCAGAATCTTGGCATTTTCAGGCATTTGGTGTGGAAGTTCGGTGAAATAGCGAAAGAAAGAAAGTGCCCTAAGCAATAACTTCTTTGACTAGTGCTTTCTTTTTGTTCTCTTCAGTTTTATCCGCTCTAAGAACTACGAGATGTCCTTTCTCTGCTAAGCACGTGCTTTGTCTTGCTTATAAGCATCCTGATCCCTTCCCATTAAACAAGAAAAACCAAATCCATCATTAACACGCGTTTATTTTTACTTTTTCTTTACCTTAATCTAATGTCCCTATGACTTTTTTTTTTCTTTTTCCAATTTCTTGAATTACAAGTTTATACAACAGTTTATGCGTGGGGGGTATTATTCAATACCAAATCTTTGCACTTGCTTAATGAGCCTGCAGATATTGTCCTGTTCTGTGACATAAGCCTCTTTTGTTGAAATTTAAACAATCACGAAACTCCGACGTGGGCCAAAATATGGCTATGGCAAATGATTCTGTAGATAATCAAACCACTGGAATCAGGCCACGTGTCTCGACCTTTAGCCCTTTTGTTGCTTCAGACAACTTTGGCTTTCTCTTTTCACTTTCACTTTCACTTTCAGGTCCCCACCGGCCACCACTATTCTTTTCTTTTCTTAGTCTCTCTGTTTTTTCTTGAAGGTTCTTTAACATGTAAAAAATAATACTCAATTTGCGATAGCCACTCCATTGCAACATAATTTGTCTTTCTACTTAAACCCCTCCTCCCTTTCTTCACTTTCATGTCATTTCCGTTCTTCTCTTTTTATCTGTTATTTCTAGCTATAGCCACAGCGTCATTCATTAGATAGAGAGATTATATGCAGCTTCCATTTCTACTCCTCTTTAGTAAGGACCAAACAACCCCACTTACGTCCTTCCAAACTGAGATTTCCGGTTTTGTAGGTTCAGAACTAAAAAATTAACCTTCTCTTCGTTATATATAATTAATAGGTTATTCCTATCCCTCAGGTGTTGCTTTAATACATTTATTCGTGTGTTCCCATTAGTTCTTCACTACACATATTCAAGAAGCTGCGTGCACATTAGCTGACATGAAGAAAAAAGCGACGTGGTTCTTGAAGCGGGTGATATCCATGTTGACGTCAATGGGTAAAGCTAAAACCTTGGCTCTCAAAAGCAGAACGAATGCCTTGAGGACTCGCCTCATAATCTTCTCATTGCTCAGGGAAAAGAAAATTCTTATGCCCACCTCAATCTCTCAGAAGTTCCATGCATTATTGGGCCACCGTCACAAAAACGGAGAAGAAGAAGAAGAAGCAGAAGAACAAGAAAAAGAAGAAGAAGAAAGAGATGGGGTCAACCAAGGCAAGGGAGCCATGGTACTCTTTAACCATAACACCATGTCGTTTCACAATAATCCAATACATACCCAGTTCCCGGAGAACATCATAGAGGACCATGACAAGGACAATAACTTGAACGAGTACGACGATGATCAGGAAGAGGAAGAGAAATATCCAGACCTGACACACACGCTGTTTGAGTCAGCAGACGATATGGGGCTTGAAGATCGAGGAGGGTCGGTAATAGAAATGGTGAAGAATTCTAAGGAGGAAGCTGGAGAAGAGTTCAGGTTGGAGGATGAGATAGACCAGGTTGCGGACCTATTCATTAGAAGATTCCATCGTCAGATGAGGTTGCAGAAGCAGCTCTCCTTGAAGAGGCATCATCAAGAGGTGCTTCAAAGGAGTGGCTAATCAGTTAATTATTCAAAAAGAAAGGGTGTATTTGCAGTAAAGTATCTGTGTAATGATACGATGTTAAAAGATTGACTTTGTCAAAATACTATATTATAAATGGTAAAGCTCCAATGCAACTTTTGCAGAATTTTGTCTCTTTTCTTTTCGGTTTAGAGGTAATATGAAAAGCCCAAGTTTCAATTGGATTAAAATACATAAGCTCACTTCCGGTTGCAATGGACGGCAAGCTTTCGGATACCGTTCCATACCAGCTAGAGAACGAAATGATATTAACATCTTTGGAATCAGCTGCAGGAACAAGCTAGTACTGAGTGTTTTCGCCTGTACCAGCCGCTACTTAAAATATCGGTCATATATTAGCCGGTACCATAAATTTGAAAACTACCAAGGACCATTTTGCAATAATAAAAAATAACCTTAACAACCCCTCCTCCCGATGCTTGCCTGCCTTTGCCTCTCCTTTTTCATTTTTTCTTCTCTCTCAAACTCATCTCATCCTCTCTCTATCTCACCCACGCTCTCGTCCTCTCCACTCCCCGGCGGTGCTCTAGCTCCACCTACGTGACTCTCCAGCGGTGCTCCTACGTCCTACCTCTCTGACGGTCATCTTCGGATCTTCCTCCACCACGTGAACCCATCACCATCGAGCCTTATTCGAACGTCCATCAGCCTTCAGTTGTCTTCCACGATGACCACCAACCACCATTGTGTGCTCTCCAGTCTCCAGCAGTCCTGCGTCGCCCACGCATGTAGCTGTCAAATCTGGAAATAATACTCGGATCTAAACCTGACCCAACCCGAGCTGGAATAATACCCAATCATCAATGTGTGAATTTCTGTTTGGGTGTGTTTTTTTACTTTCTATTAGAATTTTTCTGTTTAATTGCATTTGTGTTGTGATTGTGAATGAGAAGTTGAAATGAAATTGTGAAGCATTTGTGACTTTGTGTGGCGTTGGTTGGAGTTGGATAATGGATTGGATTTAGAGTTGAATTGACTGAAAGGAGTATGATTTTGTCATTTTGGTTCATTTGTGGTTCGGTTGGTTTTGGTTCATTTGTGGTTTTATAATTGATGACTTAATTTATATTAAATTTTTTGAACATGCATTAAAACTTTAAATAGGATTTCAAATTTCAATTCAAAATTCAAGTCTCAACTTAACTTTAGAATGCATGATTTAAAAGTTAGAAAGGATTTAAAGTTTCAACTTAATTTAAAACTAACAAATCGAGAGTGTAAATTGAAAATAATTCAAATAATTAATTAATTGACATAATCTTAAAATTATTGAAATGGTATTTGAATATTGGGTATGGTTCAGCCGGATTCTGCTGAGGTTGAACGTCGTTGTTTTGATCCATGGTCTGCACGATTCTGGCTGTGAGATACCTGCAAAACAGATAACGGCGGGCCGAGAGTTGATTCCTGGGAGGCCCCTCCGACGTTCAAGTCAGTATTTTGGTGTAGGTTTTGGTTGCTGAAATTAGAGAAAAACAGGGTTGTAATCTCGTACCTGAATCAGGGAGGAATAGTACCTTATATACCTGGGGTTACTGCTAGGTTTAGATCTTTACGTGAGTCGTTGTATTTCCATGGTCGTTGGGCCATCGATATCCGGGCCTGAAACTGGACCTGGTAAGGCCGGTCCAGCCGACCCAACCACTTGTGATGTTCGACTTCCAGATAAGCTGGTTTATATTGTTGTTATTAGTAATAGATGGGAAGTATTGGGTAAGTAAATTAAAACCTCTAAAGGTACCAGACCAATTCACATCTGATATAAGAGATGCAACTTTGGCATTGAGAGGGATTTTATTATGAAGGTGGGTAAGATCAGGTCTATGTATCAGTAGGCCAAAATCAGTCTAATTGTCATACCATAGCCAAATGTTGTTGCCATTTCCTACTTTATGTATGATCCACAGGTAGATGAGGCCTCTAATTTTTAGCATGTGATTGAACATCCAATAACAGCTTGTAGTCAATGGTATCTACCAGAAATTATGAGAATATAGGTAAGTTCCATAGATCCATTTGATCCATATGGCTTGTTTATCGACATGTAATCTCTATATCTTCTTACAAAGTTGAACCTTCTGCACAAGGTTTATGGAGATAATACCCAGACCATCATATTTTTTGGAATTGTCACCTCCTCCCATTTAACTTTTACTTTCTTAGCATTCTTCATAGAGTTGGACCAGAGGAAGGCTTTTATAGTTCTATTCAACTCCTTGATCATTCTCTTTGGAAGAATCAAAAGGTTTAACCAGTGTGTATGTAAGTTACTAAGAATTGATATTATTAACGTGACTCGATCAACCAACGATAAAAACCTATTTTGCCAAGCTAGAATTCTATATTGGTATTTCTCTAGAAGAGGGAGATAGTCATGATAAGTGATTTTTGCATATGAAATAAGTACTCCTAATTATTTAAGGGAGGGGTATCGAGCTCCATTCCAGCTGCACTAGCAAGATCAGATGAGTTAAATACGTCGGATGAGCAATAAAAGCTACTTTTCTGTGAATTAACTTAGAGTCCAGACATAGAGGAGAATTGTCTTAGGATGTCCTCGATAATGTTAATTGAGATCGGCTCCAGAGAGTAGCAAAAGCTCATCGACAAAAATTAAGTGGGTAAGATGTAGCTGCCGACAATTATGATGATAAGAGAATCTGCCATTGGGATGTATCAGCTTGGTAAGCATTCTTGACAGACCTTCCCTAACCAATTTGAAAATGTAGGACCCCCTATCTAATGCCTCTAACACATGACACAAGTTTGGTGGGTATTCCATTGGCAAGTATACTCACTAAAGAGGTCTGTAGGCACATCATAACCCAAGTCGAGAATTGGGAAGGGAATTCCAGAGCATCCATGCAAGCTTGAATAAAGTCCTATTTGACTATATCAAAGGCTTATAGAAGTCGATTTTCCAAACGCAACTCTTTAAGTCCAGATTAATAGTCTTTAAGGAGCTATTGTATAAGCATAATGTTATGCTTGATTCAAAGGATTTCTTTCATCCATATAAGTCTGACAATTAAGTAACATATGAATTCTTGTGTTTTGGGTTTTAGAATTTCAAGACGTATTGCTATGATATCATGAAAATATTTTGTAGTAAGTTGAATCCTTTCATTCACTAAGTGCAGATATATATACAATGAAAAATACAGTAATTGTAAATGATTGCTTATATGCATGACATGGTATTTTTTATCTTTTATCTCCAAAATATATCTTATATTTGCATAATATATATTATCACCTTCTATTTATAAACTATATGTTATCTTCTCAATCTAATAACAATATTACAAGTTGCGGATAACAATTAATTACAAATTGTTATCTTGATTGTTTCTATTGGACCCCGTTTTCAGAGCCCAACATCTAGAGTCATAAAACGTGATCTTCAATACCTCGTATTTCTGGAGTCCAACTCTTTCTCTGATACCACAACTGTTGGGCACCCCGCCCTCGCTAGACGCATACCCGACATCCTACAATTTGACATCTGAATGCGCATCCCACAAGGGTGGCTTGCCTACACCATTCAGTCACCATAATTAAACTCATTTCTCCTATTTCAGAATAGATTTTGGGAAACCCCAAATTAGAATTACAATTTGACTTCTTCAGAACATTTGTTCCCCATTGTCTTAAGTTTCTAATGACACTGAAATCATTCAATTTGGTTCAAAAATCTGAAAGTTATAGCCCAAACATTTTTGGACTATTATTATACTGAAACAGTATACTATACTCAACTTATATCCAGAAATTAAAAGTCTTAGCGACTGAATTAAAATTCAACTTCTTCAGATAATCTGTAGCTCTATGTATCTAGTTTATTTAGAAACAATAATCATATCATTCGGAGCTCTACAGTCAAGATATCTTTAAAATACTGAAGTATATTCAGTAAAATATCCAATTCATACTCTTCCAATAGATACCCTTAATTTGATTCAATTAATCTTTTTAAAATCGATACCAAAAGCTATAAATTTTTATTGAGAGATAGAGAAATGTGTTAATAATCTATTGGTTTAAGAATAACTTCATTTGGAGGTTGGATGACAAAGTTATGGCCAAAATAATCAAACATGTTCAGATCTGGAAAACCTTCGAATGCCAAAATGTTGATGAAGTTGTGGAAGAAACAAGGTGCGATCGCACCTGAGGCTACTCCCAGGGTTCGGTCACACCTTCGCTTGTCACGATCAATCCTAAGGCTAGGTGCGATCGCACCTTTCTTTGTCGCGAGCGTTACCGAAGCTGTCCTGTATAGTACATCCTCTGTGACATTACTAACTTGAAATAGTAATTTATACCGATATCCAAAAATTTTATAAGTTATACCGTTGGAAAGCTACGAAGATAAGCTACAACTTTTAAAAAGACAACTTTGTCTAATTCAACCTAGATTAATCCATTTTTTTCCCTGAAGTCAGACCACACATTTTTCCCTTATGAAAAACTTGAAAATCTCCTCAATCATATTGTACCTATTTTGGGGCAATTTGCATAACTTTCACTGAAGATGTTAGATTAAGGTCATTCTAAGACGGCTTCGAAGAAATCTTCTCAATCTACAACTTCTGTGAGGACACCAAAGAGAGATTTTGTGAGACAAAACTCCCTCCAAAGCATCTCCCATGGTTCCTACATCCACTCTAACATCATTTTCACTCATAATCTTTCCAAATTCTCCTCTTCTAATGCAACATCACTTCTTAACGATTCAACTACCAAATTGATTTCATTAAACTCTCAAATCTCAGCTCATTTGACTCGTCACATTCAACTACATCTCATCATTCATAATTCCTATTTTCCTTTCCATAACATCTCACTTATGTGTATATATATATATATAACAGCAATTCATGTTCAAAATCATCAACTCAAGTTGATAACTTCTTTAAGTATACCTAATTTCAACTCACATCATCCATACACAATTCATATTTCATTCATCAACACCAAGAATAAGAGTTTACAAAGCTTTAATGGCATTCCAAGCCACATTACATCATCGGTATCAAAATCCAAAATACAAAAGATACAAAACCCAATAATTCTTGAAATGCTTCTAAAGCCTTGTGTTGGGCCCCAAACTTTTCTTGGAAGTTAGAACTATTAAATGAGAAATTGTTGGTGACTATTCATGTGTAAAGAAAAGAAAAATTCTTGAATTTGAAATAAAACAGAAAAGATGGTTTAGATACAGGATGGGTTATATGTGAAATGTTGGAAGTTAAAAGTTAGAAAATGTAATTGAAACATGTTTATTGAGGGGCTGTTTGGTTCCATTTTTTTTTCCCGTTTTTTGTTGTCGTTTTTGTAAAAAGAAAAACAGGTA
>JAOSBP010000007.1:14349438-14362050 GCA_027563825.1 Erythroxylum mucronatum | reverse complement strand
TCACACTTTTTCTTTTTAATTCTTGCTATTTAACTTCATTTAAATCAACTCATCCACTTTCTTCTCATAATCCATATTAGTTCACTCCAATATCAAAGTCCTCAAAATTAAACAATTTATTTCTCATAATTTTTTTTCATCACATTTTCTTAAATTCATAAATGGTCTCACCAATTTCTTTCTCATTTAATTTTATTTTAATATTTCTAATTTTCATCAAAAGTTCGGGGTCCAACAATAACTCTGAAAAAATCATTGTTAATGACTTGGTTAAGGTTAAGACTAAGGACGATATCATTGGGCTTTGCTTTTGATAAATAGGTTAGAGATATTGAAGTCTTTGATTAAAGTCAAAGAGGGATTTAAAGTTAACTAATATTTAATCAAAGTCTAGTGATTTGTTCTTCAAATCGGGTTGTATATGATTAGGAGTTGAAGGTGTAAAAATAGTAGCAGTCTTTCTTCTTCCTTGCCCATCATATTTTATCTAGTTAGAAAGTTGTTTCTTCATTTATGGAAAAATGCTAATAGAGGAATTCTATGGATATGAACCCTATAAACTACAAGATGATATTTCGATTCAATGTTTACAACAACAATAATAACATCCTAATAGAAATTTCGCTAAGGCACAAGGTATGGGAGAGTTCAATAGTACGCTACCATACTCCTAACTAATAAAGAGGCTATTTCCCATAAGAAAAAAATTGAGAACTGTTTAGAAAAAATCCAAAAATATAAACTAATAATTATATTAAAATTGATATAATAAAATAAGAATATTCAAAATCAAAATAAATAAATGATAAATAAATAAAATAAAATGATAAATAAGAAATACAAATAATAATAAAAATACAATAAGTTATAAAAACAATTATAAATAATAAAATAATAAAATAAAGATAAAAAGTACTAATAGAAAGTATTATAGATAAAAGTGTTTAAGCTAAATACAAGATACAAGAATATAAGAAAAGGTTCAAAAAGCCTACAAAAAAAGAGAAAGACTTTTTTTATATAGGATCTTTTCCTCGTTTCCTAGTTCGCCAAAGTTTCCTATTGAGGGTTAGGTCCTTGATAAGCTCTAGCAGAGCCATATCCTTCCAGATCACCTCACCCTAGTTTTTCTTAGGTCTTTCTCTTTTTTATATAATATTTAAGTACAATCTTCTCACATTTTTTCTAGGGCATCAGAATGTCTTCTATTAACATGCCCAAATCACCTAAATCTTGTCTCTTTTAATTTATTATCAATGTTAGACACCCTCAATTTATCTCTTACTACTTCATTCCTGACCTTATCTCTTCTTGTAAGGTTACACATCTAACAGAGCATCCTCATCTCCACAACCATAAAATTATGACTACGAACTTGTTTAAGGGGCCAACATTCTATCCTATAGATCATTGTCCATCTGATAGCTAAACAATAGATTTTACCGTTTAGTTTGAGTGGTATCTTATTGTCTGTTACTTTCTCCAAAAAAAAGGTATCTTATTGTCACGTAAAACTTTTGATGCAGCCCTCAATTTAAGCCACCTGATTTGATACGGATAACTATGTATTCATCTATCTCGCTATTGCTTTGGATGATGGATCCAAGGTACTTAAAACATTCTTTTTGTGTTATAACTTTTGAACCAATATTTATCTCCATATCTAATGCCATCTTATGGCCTAAAACGTTACACTCTAAATACTCAGTTTTACTCAATTAAAAACCCTTTGACTCTAACGCATCCCTCCAAAGTTCTAACTTGACATTGATACCCTTTCTTGTTTGATAGTTTTATAGTATTTTTGGTACTTAATTCACTTCAAGTGTGTTTATAGGTGATAATTGCCTTCATGAACCAATGGGAGAAGAATTTGGATGAAATTGTGGCATGGAACGAAGATCTAAAGCAATTAAGATCTACACAACATGTATAGTGATTGTGTAATCTCTATAAACATGTGGAGATTTGAAGAATATTGTTTTTGTTCATGTGAAGTTATATGCCCGTGTATGTTGATATACACGGCTGTGTATATTGCCCATGTAAGTCTCTGTGCCCATGTAAAATTATGAATTCAAGTGTTTTTGGATATACAAAGTCACCTACTTGACCATTTATGTTGATTGTGTATATCCTAGAAAGCCTAGTTTTTACGATAAAAGTTATCAGAGGCAAAAGGAGAGGAAGCGAGTTTTAGAATTTTAAGTCTTAAGGAACGACAATTCTGATCAAAGGATAAGGAAAATATGAGGAATACGTGACAAAATTCAATAGATAACAACATTTAATCCAACTTGGAAGAAGATTCATTAGAAGAAAAAGGGAGATTTAAAATTATGATTTCTTTTGTTTCTAGTTATTCTTCTGTATATTTGTCTTTGATTTTGTTTTCTATGAGTAGGAACTAAATGAGTAGGAACAAATTTGTTTAGTTCCTAGGTGTGATGAACCCTAAGTTGTGATAGCAATATGATTTGATGTTTTATTTAATGCAACTTTATTTCTTGGTTTATTAAGATTCAATTATGTATTATATTCTTTTTTTAATGTATCTAGAATCTTAATTCATGATTTGATTTCATACGATTGAGATTGAGAAATCTTTTTGTGTGAATAAATCTACCATAAGTGGAAGGAGTTTGCATGCAAACCTAAAGATAGTTTGATATAAGTCCTTCGGATTAGGGTTAAACCTAATAATGAAATTCACAAATTGATAATGCAATCCTAGGGGTCTTAACTAAAAAGATATTTTAGTTAATCGACTGAGGGATTAGTTATTACTGGTCTTGAAAAAGATATTAACGTAAGATAAGAATTTTCGCAGTCCAATAATCAATAATATAATTGCATAATAAAGGGTTAATATTTAAGAATTCTTACACGGATTCATAACCTAGGTACTATTTATTTAATTTCAACTTTTCCAAGTATTTTCCTTTGTCTGAGTTCAGTGTAGTTTCGATCCTAGTGTAGTTTGTTTAGTTTAATTTTTAATTAAATATGATAGTAGGAAAAAGGTAAATACTAGTGCTTAAAATCCTTATAGGATCGACCCGTACTTGCCTGTGTTATCTATAACTATTTCATGCATTTGTAGTTTAACATAGATAAAATTCTATAAGCTTAAGAATAAGTCAATAAAGTTTTTGGCACTATTACCGGGCATTATTAATATTAAGAAAACCTAGCTTTTATTAATCTAGTTATTTCTACTTTAGTTTATCTTATTTTGGTTTCTAGTTTATTTTATTTTATTGACTCTTTTAATTTTCTTATTCTCATAGATATTGACTCATTGGTCAGTTTATGAACCAAAGTGATCTAACGAGCTTAGTGAATGAAGATCTAGAAATTGAAAGAACAACTCGTAGAAATCTCTACAGAACATAACTTAGAGAGTTCAAGTTAGATCGTTAAATAAAGGACATAGGAAGTCAAATTAATTTTAAGGAATCACGAACCATGGCAGGCCAACCAAAGACGATGTTTAATTATATTAGATCAGATTTGATTGGAGTGAAGTCCAATATTATCAAACTGACTGTTAATGCCAACAACTTTGAGATCAAGCTGAGTATTATATAGATGGTACAACATTCTGTCTAATTTGATGGACTACAAGACGATCTGAATGCACATATCTCAAATTTTTTGGTGATTTGTGACACTTTCAAGATCCACAAAGCCAATGATGAAGTGATAAGACTACGGTTATTCCCATTTTCTTTAAGGGAAAAGGTGAAACAATGGTTGAACTCAATGCTAAGATCATCACTTACTTTATAAGATCAAGTGGCAGGGAGATTTTTATTGAAGCATTTCCCACTATAGCGAAGATCGAAAATTAAGGAATGATATCTTCTGCTACTCTTAGACTAATTCAGAAGCATTATATGATACATGGGAGCAATTTAGGAAGATGTTAAGAAAATGCCCACATAATGGTTTACCGCTTTGGATGCAGATCCAAATCTTTTATAATAGGCTACATCAAAAAACAAGGCAGTCAATCGATGTAGCAGCTGGGGTACTTTAAATAACAAGACACCAAAAGCAACCCACGACCTTATTGAAGATATGGCAATGAAAATTTATCAGTGATGCTCCTTATAAGCAATAATTAATAAGCCAACGGGGGTATATGAATTAGATGTAGTGGTGTAGTCAACGAACCTGGTGGAAGTGCTAAATAAAAAACTTAATAGACTAACGATGAATCCATAATGCTAAGTTATGCAATATGAGGTGTGTCGGCTAGAACATCCATGTCAAAACGTTCAAGTAGGATAGTGCTACCATATAGATGATATAGGGAATGCTCTTAGACTCCAAAATAATCCATATAGTAATACTTATAATCCTAGATGGAGGAAGCACCTCGCTTTTTCTTGGAGAAATCAAGGGCAAACAAGGAACAACCCTTTACTGGGATTTTAGTAATAAGCACACCTCAAGCTAAGAAGCTTACTTTATAATTGCTCAAGATTTTAGTGCAAGACATAAGTGAGAGAAGGCTTCTATATGTAAATTGAAGGTTTAGATCGATCAAGTTGCCAAATTAGTTTTTGAATGACTGTATAGGAGTTTGCCTAGTACAACTAAAAAAATCCTAAAAACGTGTAACAAAAATCAGGAAAAAAGCTCTAAGAAGAAGAAGGGGAAAAGAAAAAGGAGGATACGAAGAGTCAAGTAAAAGCTAAAGGTGCATGCGTGTTAAAGTTTCATAACTTAAAATATTTAAATTTATCCAAATATTTTTCATGTTGTACACATTTACAGAGAGCTACATGCTCTTTAGACACGCTTGTGTGAACTTATATGGTTAGATACATGCTCGTGTAATAGACCGTGTAAGTCCGCGATGTGTTACAAATTTGTGACTTATACAATTAGGTACAAGGTTGGGTAGTAGTCTGTGTAAGTCAGACAACAATTTTAAATTTGCCACACCTCTTTCATTTTTCTTATATTATCTTCTCTCTCTACTCTCTTGCTGTCACCACTTACCTTCTCCAACCCATTTTTAGTGTTTTTCTTGCAAATTTGTAACACCCAAGTAAGTATTCTTATTGATTTCACTTTTTTATGCAAGAATAATAAGGTATTTTGCAATTTTTCGCCTAAAAATGCTAAGGTTAGTGATTTGAGATTTTGTGAAATTTTGCTTAATTTCGTGGTTAATTTTAGTTTAATAGTTGAATTTTATCCTTACCTGTATGATTTATTGATTCAGTTCGCTAAAGTGCATGCGTATTGGATGAAATTTCAATTGGAATTGAGAATTTATGCAATTTTGCTCACTAATTGTTAAATTGTGATAATTTCCATGAAATTAAGGTTAATTAGTTGTTTTTATAGTCATCTGAAATTGTTTTCTTGTTTAATTTTATGTCAATTTCAATTTTATGAAAATGTAATGCCTAATTTTGTTAATTTTGGTAGTTGTTAGATTAGGTTTGTAAATTTCAATTTTAGGGTTAATTTTTAATTTTTAATTTGATAATTAGATTATTTTTATTTGTTAATTACGATATTTTTAATTTTAGTTCAATGATGAATTAGATTATTAGTTAATTTTCAAAATATTTAATGTTAATTAATTAATTAATTTAATTATTTATTTGCGTTGGAATATTTGTTTGTGATTTTGATATGTATTTAATTATCTTTTTTCTAGTTCATTTTCACGTTTAACAATTTAGTGAGCATAAGAAATAAGTGTGGGGAAATAGTTATTTTTCATACTTTATCGGTTATGTTCTCATACTTATGTAAAGTTTTAGGCATAATGACGAGACCAAAACATGCAAATAAAATACCAAGGAAGCAAAAATCAGGTGAAGGGTCATCTAGAGACCTAAGGGGAGCTCGTATAGTCAAGCCACCAAAGCAACCTCTGGTGATATTTTTTAATGTTGCAACACATGAGGAGCAATATCAATAGCTCAAAAAGAAGCTTTTGTAACAAGTTGTAACATTAAATGGGAGGCATTGTGGCAGGTCAGTTTGGTCCAGCATGTTTGAGACCTTATCGATGCTAAAGCAAGGTCCCGATTTTTTAAGATCGTGAAGCCCTCTTATTGGGAATACTTGAGGTGCTCTCCACATTCTTTGTGGAGAAAGGATGGCATGATTGGAACTTATTGAACACTATTTAGTTTTGGCTGCTAGGAGAGATGGTTTGAAAGAGCTATTCAGAGTTGTCCGTCACAATGGGGTTGTATGACCAAGAGTTTATGGGGAAACAAGCTTATTTAGCCTTATAGATAGACTTCCAGTATGGGATGTCCACTCGGTAAATTTAGAGT
This sequence comes from Erythroxylum mucronatum, assembly GCA_027563825.1. Classification (NCBI taxonomy): domain Eukaryota; kingdom Viridiplantae; phylum Streptophyta; class Magnoliopsida; order Malpighiales; family Erythroxylaceae; genus Erythroxylum; species Erythroxylum mucronatum. Next base: position 14,355,736 of record JAOSBP010000007.1, on the reverse strand, counting down.
ATGATCAGCGAGCACAATGATTACAACTTGAGTAGATCCAAGGCCTCATCTTTACAACACCTAATGATTAGATTTATGTATGGACCATTGAGTCATACATTAAGCGGATGGGGTCACAGTTATGTTGCCGTAAAAAATTTGGATGTGTTATACCTTCGAAGCATGAGTGAGAGGATGGCAATACAATTGGGTCATGCATTAGCCCATTTTATCCGACATTAGAGTGAGGAGAAAAAGGTCAGGACAATCTGTGTCGGACCTTATGTGACAAAGTTTGCACACAAGATGAGGGTTTTTAACAAACCACTAGTGATGCGACTAGTGGGTACTAAGAAAATTGTATCTCAAGGTGATAAAGCACATGCATATGTGAGCAGATAGCAGGGATCTACGGGTGACATCTACCACTTAATTGGAGCTCCCAACGAGTCGGTCACATTAGGAAGAGCTAGGGAGGAGCCACATTGACCGCCATATCAAACAGGAGGGGTCGCATAGGAGGAGGATAATGCGGAAGTACCCATGGTGTAGACACCATACTAGGACTAGTTGAAGATAACTCAGTTAAAGAGACACATGGGACTGCTTATAAGTGCTCAACGTACTATTTGAGTACAACAGGCAAAGGTTACAGAGCAAACGGGATAGCTTTAGACCTAGACTAGATGGATGGGGGATCTACTAATGTAGACGGCGAGCCATCAGGGAATCACCACCATATCGAGCGACTACATCGTCATCAGCTCCTCCCCCGTTTGAGGATGTACAACCTGGGAACCCTTCATTGACGGACATTCCAGAGTCACAACATGATTGAAGGATGTTTCAGTTTGATCTTTTCTTTTTCTTTTTCTTATTATTTGTGTATTTTTCTTATTTTCTTCCCTTTGTTATTTTCATCTTAACTAAACGTTAATGCAATGATATTTCCATTTATGTCATTTTTATTTTCATATTTCTTAGATTTTTTTGTAATTTTTATTTTGTTATATCTTTTTATCCATTTGTATTTATATTTTCCAAGGATGATTGTATCTCATATCAGATGGATCCCTCATCAAAAGCAGAACTTTTAAATTCTTTTTACTCAGGGAAGTACCAAATTCCAACCATTTCTTACTTTTTATTTATCTGTGCTTATATTGTGTACATTGGAGATAATGTATAATTTTAAGTGTGGGGAAGGATTTCTTAAGCGTATTATAATCTGTGTTATTAAATTTTGTTAACTGCTCTTCTGAATTAGTTCAAATATGTCCAAAATACTTGAGATCATTATTTAATTAAAAAAGTATGCAAAAAGATGAAAGTTAGAATAAACTTGTTTTTTAAGACATATTTTTAGTAGTCATTGAAATAGTTAATTTGAATGAAAATTTTATATTATTTATAATCATAAGATCCATTTTGTGAGCTTCTGTGCCTAAGAACAAATACACTGATTTTAAAGCTTTTTTATTCTTTTATGTGTATTATCGTGCATAGTTGGATAATTATAGAAATTGCTTTTCTTATTCATATTGAGACCACATTTGTTAAATTAGAAGCACTAAAGTTATAAAGGCATTTTGATTCAACATTTGTTTAGCCTATTCTCTTGAATATTACCCTATCATATTTTATCCTTTAGGAGTAACCATTTTGAGCTTTAGCATTTTTCATTGATTATAACCACATTAATAGCCTTTACCTTATCTTTCTTGAAGCCTTTTTAATTTGAACCTTGAAGGCCATTTACATTGCTTGATTGTTTGAAACTTAAAATTTTTAAAGGTCTAACATTTCTTTAATAGTTGGAACATGATGAATGCTCGTATTATTGCGAAAAGAATGTGTTAAAGTTATGGTACCAATGGATTTAAAATATCAAAGACCTATATTATAAAAGAATAAGTTTCTTGTAATGTTGTTTCTTATAAATTTCCTTCAATTTCATCACCATTTTCATTATCCCAATCATACCTTACCTAAACCCCATTAAAACCTTATGACAAGACCTTTTGATTTTTGTTTCTAGTTTACTTATAAGTGGTGTAGATATGATAATATTGCAAGCTTATGGTTAAGAGTTCTATTATGAATTGATTTAAGAGTTATTATACTTTAAACTAAATAATTAAGTGCATTAAATGATACCTTGGTGAGGGCGTAAAGCTTTGTGCTTTTGACTTCAAAAAGATTAATCATGTGATTATTATTGGTATTGACTTATGAAGGTTAATTATAGGATAAATCGAATCCCATTGTATGTTAATTTGATTGACACGACAGGATGATTTAAAGTGCGGATGGACTTGTTGATGTTAATAAGGGATGGATGTTTGCAAGATAAATGATTTTGATTATGAATTGTTTGAGGACAAGCAAAAGCTATAGATAGGTTGACCATATATATCCCAAAAACTCTAGTTTTTACTATAAAAGTACATGATAAGAGGTAAAAGGAGAGGAGGTGATTTTTAAAGAGTTTTTAAGTCGTAAGGAAAAATAATTCTGATCAGAGGACGCGAAAAACACGAGGAATACATCACAAGATTTGATAGATAGCAACAGTTAATCTAACTTGCAAGAAGACTCATTAGAAGAAAAAGTGAGAATTAAAATTATGATTTCTTTTGTTTCTAGTTTTTCTTTTGCATATTTGTCTTTGATTTTGTTTTCTATAAGTAGGAATTGATTTGTTTAGTGCTTAGGAGTAATGAACCTTAAGTTATGATAAGAATATGATTTGATCTTTTATTGATTGGTTTATTAAGATTCAATTATGCATTATATGATTGTTATAATATATCCTAAGTTTTAGTTCATCATTTGATTTCAGATTATTGAGATTGATAAATTCTTTTGTGTGAATAGATATACCATAATTGGAAGGAGATACATGTAAACCTATAGATAGGTTGACATAAATCCTCTAGATTACGGTCAAACCTAATAGTGAAATTAACGATTCGATAATGCAATCTAGGGGTTTTAACTAGAAAGAGATTTCAGTTGATCAACTGAGGGATTAGTTGTTAATAGTCTTGGGAATGATATTAGCATAAAATAATAATTTTTAGATCCAATAGTCAATAATATAATTGCATGATAAAGGATTAACATTTAAGATTTCTTAACGAGGTTCATCACCTAGTTACCATTTATTACTTTTCCAAGTATTTTCCTTTGTTTAAGTTCATTATCATTTCAATCCTAGTTTAGTTTGTTCAGTTTAATAGTTAATTAAATCTACAATCTGATTTGATGGTTAGATCATAAGGAAAAGGTAAATAATAGTATTTACAATCCTCGTGGATCAACCCGTACCTACTTATGTTAGCTACAGTTACGTGGTATACTTTTGGTTTAACATTGATAAAATTCTTATAAGTTTAAAAATAAGTCAATCAATATTCTTGGTAGACTAATCCATTACTATTACAAATAAGAAGGGGCTCAACGAGGACCTTCAGTGTAGCAGATATCGATAAAAACATGCTCTGTATCTCCTCATGTTGTCTTTACTTTAGTATTAAAACCTTTATACATATCCCTAATAGCCTGAACATATGTCATAAAAACTCTTTTAACTTTTAAACACCTCCTTATGACTTTCCTAAGTACCCTGTCATAAGTCTTTTCTAAGTTAATGAAAATCATAGATAGCTTCTCTAAGTTATGTCTTGCTATCTTTCCCAATAATACTCCGTTAATCTTCTAAGGAGGTATATAAGTTCTATTGTGGACCTTTCTAACATGAAATCAAATTAGTTCTCCAAAATCAGTGCACCTTTTCTCAATCATTCCCTCCTATAACTTTATGGTGTAATTGAGTCATTTAATGTCTCTATAATTATTATAACTTTGGATGCCTTCTTTGTTTTTGTATAGAAGAATTAGTGTACTAAGTCTTTACTTAACCATCATTTTGACAAACTTGAGATTCATATTAAAAAGTTTAGGTAACCACGTGATACCCTCTTCTCCTAGGCTCTTCCACACCTATATGGGAAGCTTATCATGTCCTACTGCACTTCCACTCTTCATCTTCCTTAAAGCTCCTTTAATTTCTTCTCTTATGATTTGTTGACAACAAGTGGAGTTTTGATATTTCTCGGACGTGCTAATATCACCCAAGGATATGTTGTCATCTCTTTCTTCATTAAAAAGTCTAAAAAAGTACCTCTACCATCTTTTTTTATTTCATTTTCATCCACGAGCGTCATCTTGCTTCATTCTTTATACAAATAACTTGATCCAAGTCTCTCACTTTTCGTCCTTAGCTCTAGCTAACTTAAATACATCACTTTCCCCAACTTTAGTTTCCAATCATTGATATAATTTCTCGTAAGCTTTACTTTTGGATTTTATGACTATCTTCTTTGCCTATTTCTTTGCCATTTTTTTAATTTTCACAATTAATTACCCTCTCTCTATTTATGTTTCTATCCAATAGAACTTTATAAGCAACCTTCTTAATCTTCACTTTTTCTCATACATGTTCATTCCACCACTAAGACTCCATCTTACTGCCCTTATACCCTTTATAAACTCCTAAGATATCTTTAGTTGCATTCCTTAAAAGAGTTGCTACTCCCTCCTACATCTAGTTAGCATCTCCTTCTAGTTTTCATCCTTCTCCAAACATTACTCCATCCCTAAGTTATTCCACAGTATCTCCTTTTGGATTCCACCATCTAACTCTAGTATAACTCTAAGGTCTTTTTTTCTTTCTCCAACCACTAATTATAAGATCCACAATTAACAATCTGAGCTGAGTTGATAAGAATGCCTTAGGTATCACTTTAAAATCCTTACAACTAGGTCGATCGTTGCGACTTACGAGAAAGTAGTTAATTTGACTCTTCACGGTTCTACTCCTAAAAGTCACTCGATGCTCCTTTTTTTAAAAAATGAGTTGGATCTTACCATATTAAACTATACCATAAAGCCCAACAAAACAATCACATTGTCATTCCTATCTCCATACTTCAAACTCATATGAGCTTATGAATACGGTCTAAGGTTGCCCCTATATGACTATTAATGTCTCCTCCTATAATAACTTTCTCATTAGGGAGAATCTATTGAATCATCTCATCTAGCTCTTCCCATAATTGGTGCTTAAACTGTTCTTGGGGTGTATAAACACACCACATTGAAAAGAACATATATCACTACAATCTTTAAGGATAAAATCATATCATCAGTCTTGTTTATCCCCACACATGATGTATGAGTTCCTTTACAACTAACATCCCTTTACCATTATGTTGCCTTTAATATGAATATCAAATTTTAAACCCATTAATCTCTTTCACTTTAGCTCACATCCACTTTGTCTAAAATCTCCAATAATTTTAATGACTTCCTAATAAGAGTCCCGACGTTCTAAGAACCTATTCATAACTTAGTAACATTTTCTCTTCTCTTAGATCCAAAACTCACTGAAGGGCTAGCTCTTGGTTTTATCATCAGAATTCAAATCCACCATTCTTATCCTAAATATCCAATACAAGCTAAGAAAAGTAACAATGGACTGAAACTTAAAAATTCAAATAAAAGGGATATAATAGTTATAAGCCGCAAAGAGAAACTACTTAAATAAATAAAAATAGGAATCAAATAATCTATAATAATAAAAACACTTGGAAATAAATAGCAACAGTAAAAGAAAGAAAGAAAATAATCAAAGGAGATAAATAAATAAGTTACACTAACCAATTTTTGAAATCTTTTTACTTTTTGTCAAAACAAATCACTCTAAACAAACGTTTAACCAATAATATCAAAGTAAAAAGAAAAATATTAAATCTTAAAATGAGCACCACAATGGTAATGTGTCATAACATTACATAAAATAACTAGACCTAAAACTATAGCTAGTGGTAAGTCTAAGTCGATACCACAGAAAGTGTTCGGTTAGCTTTTGAAATAAAAATAATTGGTGTTTAGGTTATAGGGGGTGTAAGGCCCCAACATATACCCTAAAAGCGTTATAGCATGTTGATCGCGGCTCGTCGTTCGATCTAGGATCGATCCTTGGAAACCGGTCAAAAACAATAAAACCAAAGATTGCAGTATAGTATGCTACCTCAGGTCGTCTCACTTCTTGGAACCGACGAAAAATGGTTTAAAGCTAGCCTAAAGTCAAAAACATGCAATTAAAGCTAATAAAAGCGGTTTTTTGTGAATTGATCCAAATTGTGTGGAACAACTAAATTTAAGGAAACTGTAGAAAAGTATCTTTTTGGATTTTTGGGAATTTAAAACAAATAAAAGTTCAAATGATAATCAAATTGAATAAATTCCTCTT
>JAOSBP010000007.1:14333025-14349338 GCA_027563825.1 Erythroxylum mucronatum | reverse complement strand
CATCGATGATGGTTCCTCACTGAGTTCGCAAACTCACCCAAAATTGCAACATATTTTTCAAGACCGAGAAGAATACCTGTTAGGCAACGGGCGTATAACAACCGCATGTGAGTGAAAGAAGAGGTCGGGATCAGTTCGCGTCTACATTATTATCAAAACATTTGTATTTTCTGAATTTTTGTAGAAATGATTAGTCAATTTGTAAAGTCAACGGACTGTAATAATTTGTATTTATGAAAAGGGCCCCCGTGATCATTGTAATTACCGGTGATTATGTATGCTTATAATTTTCCGCATAGTGTATGTTTGTGTTCTAAAAACAAAATTTATACTAAGTTTTGACTTAGTAATATAGCACGCCACCCTCGCAGGGCACAAACTCGGATATCACCATCGATGTCAGGTTCGGGTCACGCGGGAGTGGGGTGTTACATGTGGCACCTTGACCTCCATTGGTGCCATGAATTCTTGTATCAGAGGATTAGGTTACTGAATATGAAAAAGTCATCAAGTTGATTAGGTAGAAGTAAGAGACTCTTAAAGACAACGACGAGTAATTTCAATTAAAGAAGATAGTAGTAGCAACAACTTTTAAGGAAGTCTTTGATTAATACCTCCTAGACATCTCGCTAACACCTTCCATTGCTACATCACTAATTAATTATGAGGAGCTAATAAGAGTCTAGGGAGTCCCTGAAATACACATTGCAGCAAGAACTCGAATCCTTTATTGAAATTCAATGCAGTTTATTTCTAATAATGTTGTCCTATATTGGTTATGTGACCCAGTCGCCCTCTATTAGAGAATTTCTGTGCAAAATCGATTAAGTATTCTCCTCCTTTGAGAATTCCTGTAATAACCAAGTTGTTTACTTTACAAAACTAAGCCTTTTGTAAAATGCCAAGAGGAATATAAAGCGAAGGAAGAAAGGTAAAAATCTCCTAGCATGAATTTAAAAGCTAAAGAAAAATTTTGACTCCTTTTATGATTAGGCTATTGAACATGGAAGAGCCATCAAGCTAATTAGCCTAAAGTAAGAGAGTCTAAACCAAGATAACAAGCAACTTAATTAGGAATTCAACAAGGTCAAGCAAATGGTTAAAGAGCTAGGAAAATCATTAATGCTACAAACGGAAAAAGTCAGCCTTTGGAAAAAATAAGTCTAATAGCTAAAAAAGATCAAGTTTCTTAGATTAAACAATGGGGTGAGATCTAGTCTGTTATCTTGGATGAACTTTGAAATTTTTATGTCCTTTATTAATAGTATTATCCATGGGTTAGCCTATTTGGTTTTGAATTTTATTTTCTTTAGAACAATAAATACTTGAACAATTATTTTAGTTTTGCTAATTTATAGGAGAATTTTATTCCTTTTCTGTTATACATGATTTAGTAGACATATAAAGTTTCAAATATTTTTCAATAATAAAACATTTATGATGTTTACCTTTTAAGCTAGATAGCTAACAAGTTACCTTCTAAAACCTTATAAATTCTAATTAGCCCTTTCCAGATTAAGGGACCACTTTCCCCATTTTATGTCTTTTGTTTTAAGTGGCAAAATTACTTTTCATACCAAATCACCTTCTTAGAATTCCTAGTTATGAACTCCTTTATTGTAAAACTTAGTTACCTTTTGCTTTTGTATAATCATGTTATTTAAATCCAAGAGATGAAGTTCATCTAGATTCTCTAATTCCATCATCATTGCATCAGAATACTCAAACATATTCAAAGCATTATGCTTAGCCACTCTTAAAGATGGTATGATTATTTCCATAAGGAGAACAACATCATGGACAGAGATTAGAGTAAACAGACTGACCCTTGTAATCGTGCATTTAGAAATTCGATATACTTGTAAAGTCTTAGACAAAATCATATGCCAATATTTGGGATTCTCCTCAAACATCTTCTTCAGGATTTTAGTTACTACTTTATTCGATGCTTCAGCTTGTGTATAAGCTTGAACGTAGTAAGGAGTCAAATTTAATAACTGTATGCTATAATCCATGGAAAAATCATTAACTTCTTAACCAATAAACATAGTACTTTAGTCACTCGTCATTAATTGTAGAATTCCAAATTGATGAATAATTTGTTCTTTAATAAACTTTATTACATCAATTTGTTCAACTTCTTTCAAGGATTGAACCATCACCTATTTAGTAAAATAATTAGTTGCCAACAAAATAAGAATATTACCTTTAAAGGAAGGTGGGTACTTTCTTTTAATAAGGTCAATGGCCTAACCCCTAAATGGCTATGGATTAATTATATAGTGCAGCTCAAAGGCAAGAATTCATTGTAATCTTCTATACCTTTGGCATTATTTGCAACCTTTTGTATAAGATATACAATCCTTTAATATTAATGGCTAAGATTAACCAATGCACTTAATGAGCCATCTCATCTTAATTACAAACTGATGAGCTCCACACATCCCCTCATGAACTTGCTTCACTACTATTAACACCTCTGGAATATCCAAACATTTTAAAAGAAGTCCACCATTGCATTGCAATTTAGTTCTATAAAGCACCTTGTTATTGAGGTTCTTCTAAAAGATTCTAATCTCATCCCTCTAATCATAAATGACTTTTAATGTTAAAAATTCTAAGGAAATTTCCTTTTTATAAATGGATGGATGAGACTTTCATTGTATAATAACACATTTATGAATGAGCTTCTTAGACATCATTAACCTAGAGACAATTTGAGAAAGTAAGTTCACAACCCAATTCTCGTCTCAAAGAATATGTTAAAATATACCTTATAAAAAAAATTCCAATAATTGTACAACGATAACATTATACACATATATTCTCCAATTACTTGTTGTAATACTAGCTAAGAATTTCCCTTAATGAGGACTTTACCAAGATCTACCAAAAGTTGCAACCTAGTTATTAGGCCCTCAAATTCAGCCTGATTATTAGTGCATGAGAAGTCCATCTTAATAGAAAAAAGAGTTTTTGTTCCATTTGGTGAAGTAACGACTATCCTGATGCTTGCTGACTTCTCTGTGCTATAACCATCTAATTTCATCTTCTAAGGCTTCCTTCATAAGTAAACACTAAATGCTCCACATCCTCTTGAATTTCTATCTTTAGGTGGCTTGCTAAAGTTATTATCCTCTTGAAACACTAAGGCTTCCTTCATAAGAAATTAACCAACACTTGACCCGTTCACTGACCTCTAAAGATAATAAAATAGGTTAAATTTTGAAAGTGTCATAAGCCACTTTCTAATGTTCCCCAAAATGGTTAGTTTATTCAGCATATATTCATTAAATCAATTTATGAAACTACACAAACCCAATTTTGAAGAAAATAATGTCCTAATTTTGGGCAGGAAAATATAACACCAAACATAATTTCATAATAAGGGCATGCTTCCTTTCTATTAGCATTAGAATTTTACTTAAATAATAATATCTTATTCATGACATGTCTCAATATTTTGGGCTAGTAAGCACCCAATAAATTTCTTTGCAGCAGAAATATATAACTTTAAAGTTATTCCCTTCCAAGATGGCATCAAAACTAGAGGCTTAGTCAGATATTCTTTGATCTTATCAAATGCCACCTAATGTCTTTCTTCCCAATGGAATTCCTTAAAAATTTTCAACTTAAAAAGATCTGAGAATTATTTTATTTTATTGTCCAAATTAACAATAAACCTTTTGACATAATTTACTTAGCCTAAAAACCTTTGAATTTTTATCTTATTTTAAGGTGGCTTTGCTTCAAGAATTGCCTTTTCCTTATTTTTCTCTAATTCAATTCCTCTTTGTTGGACCAAGAAACCTATAAAGTTTTCTGCTTTTACTTCAAAAGCTCACTTCAAAGGATTCAACTTCAACTTATGCATTCTTATCCTTTTGAAAGCTTCACTTAAATTCTAGATATGGTCCATACTCTATTTGGACTTAACAATAATATCATCTATTTAATCTTCTAAGTAATACTTAATGTATCGTGAAAGATAAGATTTATAGCCCTCTAATAAGTGGCTTCCACATTCTTTAAAACAAAGGCATCACAATCCATTCAAATGTTCTTATTGATCTAAGACATCTAAAGGTCATTTTAAAAGATGAGAATCTAAACAAATTTGATTATAACTAGAAAAGCAATCTATAAAAGGAAACAATGAATGTTTAGTCATTGCAACCAGTAATCAACATCATATATATCTTTGAGAGTGGTTCCATTCAAATCTCTAAAGTCAACATAGATTCTTAACTTTCCATTTTTCTTTACCATAGGTACAATATTTCCTAGCCACTTAGTATATCTAGTCGGTCTTATAAATCCAACCTTGTATAAATTTGTTATCTCTTCGTTAATTTTAATTCAACTTCTTTGGACCAACTTCTAAGAGGTCAATAGTAAGGACAAAACTTAGGGTTTATAGGAGGGTTATTTTCTACCAACTTTCTACATAATCCTATTATTTCTATATAATTCCAGGAAAACACAATCTTTATATTTCTTCTATAATCCTAGGAAAATTAGTCTCTTCACCTTCTCAAAAAAGCAAAAGTTAATGAAGAGATGAAGGAATACATAAATTGGAATGGACATAATCTATTTCCAACAAAACTTGATAATTTGCATAATAAAGAAAACCATCAATAAAGACTTCCCCCTATTGTGACAATTGTAGGAAAAACTCATCATGCCTTAATAGTCTCTCCAGTAAATGTGGCAACAAAAACCTTCATCAGGATCAAATTTGCATCATCTTTGCCCAAGACTTCCATCATTTTGGTCGATATAATATTTACAATTGACCTATTATCAACTAAAAATCTTGATGTTGATCTTCCATTAATATAGGCTTTAATATACAAAATTTTTATTTGTTGAGCCATATGATCATTTAGTTTCTCTATAACTACCTTCTCAGGCAAGGGCTCCAATTTCTTCTAAGAAGTTTTTCTATAAAAGGTAGGAAGCTTCACAGGAAAAACAACACAAGGAAACTAGATAAGAATTTATCCTAGCATGAAGAATTCATTAGGACTTTCATTTTTGCTCTTAGATTGGGATGACTTTAGATGTAATTTGGGATTTCGCATTTCCTTTCTTTCATTATACCCCTCATCAATAGCTTTTACATGTTCTTTGTTGTTCTTTGGGTATGAAGTACTTTCCTCAGAAGGAATGGGTCTTGTTAAAGGTGACTTCTTTATGATGAGCTTTTTTTTTCCTCAAAAGGTGATGGTTTGTTACCTTAGAACCTGGTAATAGCTCTCTACAATTGAAATCTTCTCTTTGGAGTTTTGGTCAATGATATTTGATTCTTAGGATGCCTCACTCGATGCCATTGATAATATAGAGGCACCTAAGGCGATACTACAAATCGAGGTTACTTATGCTGAGAGCTTAAAATTTAAGCATCAAAACCTTGCTTGAAAATATAAGTAAACTCTATCACGTGATTTTGTCATGCAATCTCTACTGTTTATTGGATTCTAGGAGTATGTTGATTCTCATTCTTTAAAATTAACATTCAAACTATAATTAGGAGCAAACATTAGCACCTAAATTCATGGTTGACGTTAAATATCTTCTACGATCTTCAACTTCCTATTTAACATCCAACAAAATCTGTAAACTAAACTCAATTGCATTAATAGTTCAACCGGTGGAAATGGATCTTCATTTATCAACTTGGTCTGATCAACTTCAGCAAACAATAGAATTCCGTTGTTGACCTAAACTTGAATAACATTCTTGAATAATCTCTAGTATGAATTCGTAAGGTGATTTCATGTATTACGATACTTATAGTAGTTCCTCCCTTACATCTCTTCATTTGTGAGAATCTTATGTTCTAACAATAAAGTAATAAAATTGTCCTACAACAACAAATAAAAAATTTCTTTTAGTTTGGAGATATAAAAACTGTATTGCATATAAATAGTTAGTGCTTGTGCTTTCCTTTTTGCTTCGAGTGATTTCTGTTCTAGTTCATAATAAAAACAAGTTCTAGGGATATTAACCTTAGCCACTGCCAAAATCATATAAAATTATTTCCAAAAAATAAGTACCAAATGAACCTTTTTTTATGTTCTTCTTCCCTAAAAAGCTTTTTGTACTTAGCACTTTTGTTAGCAATTCATAAAATCATGAAATTTCATACCTTGAATTTTTCCCTCAAAGTTCAACATCGAGGCCCCTCTAAACTGACTTCATATATTCAGTCGTTGGGAATGTAATTCAGTATTGACTTCTTATTCTCCTAAATTGAATGAAGAACATATCTGTATTTTTACCACTTTTTTAATAACTCATAGACAATTCGGTTATACTAATTTCATGTTTAGTTTGTAAAAATAGAGTATGAAACAAATTTTCCATTTCTATCTATAAAAGGGCATAATTCCTGGGCAACAAATATATCAAATAAAAAGATGTATATGTCAAAGAATTTGGAAACAACCTAAGCATAAAATTCTTAAGTTTTTGTAATTAGCCAATTCACTACCCATTGAATAGTGAACATGGCAATGGAATTGATAGTTAATTGGTCACCTTCACCATAAAACAAAGAAAACTCAGGAATTTTGTAACTACAGGGATAAAGATTTTCATAGTTAATGTGCTTTGGATAAAGCTTATGGAATTTTGTGTAGCTAATTGATCGCGGCCCGTCGTTCGATCTAGGATCGATCCTTGGAAATCGATCAAAAACAATAAAACAAAGGTTTGCAGTACAGTCGCAACCTCGGGTCGTCTCACTTTTTGGAACCGACGAAAAAGGTTTAAAGCTAGCATAAAGTCAAAAACATGCAATTAAAGCTGAATAAAAGGGGGGGTTTTGCGTATTGATCAAAATTGAGTAAAATAACTAAATTAAAGAAAAAATTGTAAGAAAGTATATTTTTGGATTTTGGGAATTTTGAAATCAAACTAAGTTCAAACGATAATCAAATTGGATAAATTCCTCTTGAAAATGAGCGTAGGCTATCACGGTTCGAAATAAATTTGCAGGGATAACATCCACTAAGTTTCCGAAAAATCAACCTTAAAGGACCCTTTAAGTCCAAGGAATTAATTAAATAACCATTTAATTAAAGCCTTGTTAAAAACCTTAGTGTGTGAAATAGACATGTTCATGCAATTGGTCATCGGATCAAACACAATCATTCATATCAAACACAACCATGCAGATAATCAAGATTAATGCAATCACCTAAGACATATATGAGACCTCATATATTCAAGCACAAGATTCAACATAAACAGTATACAAATCACAAAATATTGTTCAACACACGATTAAACCCTAATCATGCTAATCTAATCATACCACTGTAATTTCTAACCAAGAGTTTTACAATAATATAACTAAACTTTCAGACAATATTTGACTACTCCCCTTTGAAGCCCGCGGTGAACTCAAGCCCGATGCTACATCTTCAAGAGGTCCGAAAGCCTAGCCACACATGACGGTCGTTGTCCTCAACATGGTTGGTACTCCGACGATGTCCATGGTAGAGATGATCCTGCGGTGTAGAAGATGGTAGAAGATGATCATACTGATCCGGCTGTAAACGGCGAATGATGGACTGGTGGCAACGTAGTGAGGATCGTCCTAGGTCTTCGGCTGAATGTGCATGTGGTGTATGTCGTGTGGTGTGTCGGTGTCTGTATGGTATGTTGTGTATCCAGCCTCTTCCTTCATGACCTAATTCGGTAACTATTTAAAGAACCGAGACGGGCCGAGTCGGAACAGTGAGAGAAATTTTCATTTACGGTTCAGGTATCCGTCTGCACGTCGCGACGTGTGAATTAATTTTCGTCGCGTTTACTCTGGCTTGCTCGCCTCAACGTACTGAATTATTGACGTTGCGACGTGGTTGTCTGTTGAGGCGCCGCGACGTGGAATGTGGCATACATTGCGACGTGCCTGGTATATTCTATTGGACGCGTCGCGACATGCTGAAGGCTCATTACCTGTTGATTTCTTGGCATGGTTGACTCCTTTGTATCCCTACAATTAAATCACAATTTGCAGTATCAATTTTTCTTGGAAAAATTATAATGCCATTAATACCAATTTGTAACAATTTTAGTAACAAATTGAAAATCATATAAGCTCAATATAAGGAACTAATTTAAGCATAAAAGTCGCAATTAAGAGTCAAAAAGTGCATTAATAGTTATGAAAATGCAGCCAATTAATAATGTAAACTTGGGCTCAATCACATGTCTAGGGTGTATTAAGAAGTGCACATAACGAATTAAGTGCACCTAAGTATAGTAAGACATGGGTAAATAGGTAATTTGTTCATTTCGGTATAGACATACATATTTAGACATGAAATATGGATGAGAATGAAATAAATTAATGAGATTATATGTCCTTGTAGGAATTAAAGGAAGAAGAAAGACCAATGTGCAATTTTCCTAAAGCCAACTCATGAACCAATTAGATGAAAGCATGCGTGACAATAAGATCAAAGCATGCGTGTCCAATAGAATTGTAACACATGGTCCAATAGCATTGTAACATATGGTCCAATATAACTGTAACACATGGTCCAATAGGATTGTAACATATGGTTCAATAGGATTGAAACATGTGTCTAAGACTAGAAAATTCATAAGCGGAGTAGAAGAGAGGGGAGAGGGACATGTATGTAGCGCAGAATTTTCTCTTCTCATCTCCTCGCCATTCCATCTCCTTAATCACACCCTTTTGCACAAGGAATTAAGCTACTCCTAAGTGAAAATCAATGTAACATTTTATGGTTTGTTTTCTCATATTCATCTATCTTTTTTTGCCCATAAAGAGTTGGAATTATAAGGATGAAATTGGGATTTAAGATATTCATTTGTGGTGTTTTGGTTGGTGAATCAAGAAATGCCAAAGGGGAAGAGAAGGAAGAGTACTAAAAGCAAAGCTAATTGGCAAATTTTAAGGTTTGGGACTATAGTTAGTCTAATTTCTCTCTATGTGTATGTTTGAATGGATATAAAGATTCATTTGGATGAGGAATAGTTGTTGGTATGATGCTTTGGTGTTATTTTGGTGTTACCTTGCATATAATTGGTTGAATAAGACAAGAGAGTATCGTATAGTAGAATTTTGTCTAGAATTTATTGAACCAATCACATATTTTAGGTCATAACTCAACCTACGGACCTTAAAATTGAGTTATTTATATTTCATATGAAACCTAAGCTATATAAAAGAAATCTATAGAAGAGACTCTAAGTTAATTTTGGCTTTATGATATTGGAAATTGAGATCGAAAATGGTGACATGATGTTGCCCCTGTTTTGGAGCAACTTGTGATGTTTGGTATATATCTCATGATATAGAAGTCCAAATGGCTTTATTTTTGGTTCTTTGGAAACTATATACATAGGAAACAAATTTTTAGAAGACCTTAAAACCTAATTCGAACATTTTATTTGTGAAAATTTTAGAACAAGTGGGGCTATGAATTATGGGCAGGGGACAGGACGGGAAGGAAATTGCACTATTTTAAGTTTGGTTTCATTCCGATTTTTACTAAATCATATATGAACCTTTTTTAATGTCTATAAAACTTTTCAAACACCTAGAAATAAATAAAATAGGACTTATCTAATGTGAATTGAGTGATTGAATATTGGAATTTAAGATTGAGCATAATGCGTACTAAAGAAAATTTTCATGTACATAAATGATTTGTATGAATATTTATTGCTCATATGTTTATAGTATGATTATACAAATGTGATTTTGATACCCTTTTAATGGTGGTAACTTATGACTTGCATGTATGAATGCAAATACAAATTTTATGACTTGAAATATATATAATATGATTTGTCAATATATGAATTGTGAAATTGGCAAATGGTTAAAGGAAATGTTACAGTGCCTACTTTATTGTCTTAGTGGTGGGTAAATAGGCATGCCTATAAGGTTACAGTGCAACTGTTACAGTTTGACATCAATGGTGTCTTCATTTCAAGACTATAGCGTCTCCACATTTTGATGCCTTCAGGTATCCACAGTTTGATACTTAAGAGTATCCACAGTTTTGATATCTTTGGATATCCATAACTCCCATTATCTACATCCATGGGAATGAACAGGCTTAACAAAGAAAGTAAAGTAAATAGTTACAAACAAGAAATACAATATGACAATATAAATAATTGGTATTGATGAGCATTTGCATTTATATTGATAATTTGTATCAATGAGCATTGAATATCAATGTTTGGCTTATAAATGTGAATTTACGGTATATGAATAACATATTAAAAGCGTGCTTGCATTACGTACTTTGATTAAGTATGCCATCTCTATTTATATGAGTTGTGATGTTTATTAATTTGTGTGTTTAGCGGGTGACTGCTATGAGTGGTCATCCAAACTAAATGTTTTCCCCACTAAGCTGTCAAGCTTAACATGGGTGTTAATCCGTGTAAGTCCAAGTAATAAGAGTAAGACACAGGGATCATCTGCAGAGACTAAGGCCAACAGCTAGGAGAAAAAGTACCTTTGGATGTGTTTATTAGTTAAATATGATTGTATATAAAATGAAGGAAGGAAATTGAATGTTTTCTTTTGGATTGTCATGTTAATGTAAAGTTGTATTACTACTTTTAGATGATAATGTTATGTGATATGAAATTTTGTAATATGTATATGTATGAACGGAAAGATGTGTGATGAGAGTCCTTATAAATGAATAGAAATGTATGCTATAATTATTTGTACAAGAAATTGGTTACCACTGTAGGTTCGGTATAAGGGGTGTTACAGGGGGTTTTGTGAGTTTTCAAATAAGAAAATAAAATGAAACTAAACTAATGAAAGCAAAGTAAAGACAACATTCAAAAATGATGAAAAGTGATGAATATGTTAGGGACCTGGTCATCAGTTCAATCTCGGCTACACATAATTAAACATACTTCATTGAATTGTTGTTCTCATATCTCACCTAGCAATTATTAATCTTAGGTTAACGATAAGCTCTATTAACTCTGATTTTCCTTTAGGTCATGTTCAATTAAAACAAGCTCTTTAAGTGAACCTAGTTATCGAACAATCTACAACAAGCTCTCTAGATTTAATTGGACAAGCACATTACGAGTTAGGAAAACATATTAATCAAGGCAACAACTACATACACTTAGGTCATTTAACCTAGGTTACACAACAATTACATATTGTATCTGTAATGATTCGAAGCTATTAGTTGCTATAAATGAATCTTAACATAACAATTACTGGTCATATTAAAGATTCTAGCAATATCCAAACACAATAATTACGAATTGTGTTTAAGATTCTAACAATGGGTTCATACATAAATAATCTAACAATAATGAAAATATGATCATTTATACATGAAAACCCAAATCCATGAGCATAGGATAATATAAATAATTCCTAGAGAGAGAAAGAACAACAAATATAAAGACAGGATGCTTAACTGGGTTCTTCGACGTCGATATCACCTCCGAATCAGTGTCAGAAAGCTTATCCGTCCATAAGTCTCTAAAGGATGAGAGGTTTTCCCCTTCTTCCTTTACAAAACTGAGACTTCACTCCACAAAACGTTTCTTCAACATTTCATCTGTTTTTT
Source organism: Erythroxylum mucronatum (assembly GCA_027563825.1). Taxonomy (NCBI): domain Eukaryota; kingdom Viridiplantae; phylum Streptophyta; class Magnoliopsida; order Malpighiales; family Erythroxylaceae; genus Erythroxylum; species Erythroxylum mucronatum. Next base: position 14,337,729 of record JAOSBP010000007.1, on the reverse strand, counting down.
CCCTTCGCAATATTGTATTTATAGTGAAAACTATAGGTTTTCGAGTGTTAAGTGTTAAAGTCATGGGCGTGAGTGAGTGTCATGCCTATAACTTTTATGTGGTTGCGGTGAGCAATTTTCTACACTCATCATGCTTGATGTTTTCAACATATGCTCTTCATTTTATGCATTTTCGTGTCTCCTCTTGCTCTTCTCCTTCTTGCTTTATAAAGACAAGTGAGTGTGAATCTCAAGAAGATGGCTCAAAAAATATGGTTTCAACTCACGTTATTTCCTATGCTTTTGAATTGTACCTAAAACCAAATATGAATTAAAGTAAACGTCTTAAGCATTTTATAGCAATAATTACTAAGTGTTATGGAATAATGCATAATCAATTAAGCACATATCACACAATAAACAGATGTGAAAAATCACAAGCACAAATGAGCACAAACAAGTCCATACTTAGATGCTCCAAATTTAAACCAATAATAGGCACCTCTCGTCTAAAACAATAGGAGTAGCGAAAGACAACATTGGAAGAAAGCCACAAGAAAAAACTAGAAGCCAGGCACAAGAAATAAGAAACTCCAAACAATTTCAATTTTAAAATAAGAGCCACTAGTGCATTACCCAAAGTCACATTCTGAATATAGAAGAATTGAGTGATGATGGCTCTAAAGATTGTATGTAAATTCTAGGTGTCTTTGGTTTTTAGAGAACAAATGACCAACTTTAAGGTTTGACAAATTCAAGCTTCTAATCTGGGAATAAACGACAAAGAGAGTAGCGGACAAGAAAACAAAGAAATCTAATAACCACTAGTAGGCCTTTACACATCTCATATGCTCACACTCACTAATCTATATAATAAATTGTTTCTAAGTAAAGAAACTCACTCTACAAATGGCACCAAAGATGAATTATAGAGTCTACATCCTTGTGGTTAGTGGAAAACAAACAATATCCAACAACTTTATAGTAAACAATCTAGTAAATGTCTCTTTAACTTCTAGATCTTCTCTGAGAGAGATCCAATTCAACAATAAACCAAACACATAGATTTGAAGCTAGTTTACAAGATTCAAAGCCACTAAAATTCCACAGACTAAAGAGATCCAATTAGATCTTCAGATAAGAATTGCTAAAAGAGCTCCCTTATATAAATAAGCACTAATTGAAGTAGTAGATACCAGCAAATCCAAAAAGTTGACACATGGGTAAAGTTCAAAAACCATGAAAAAAAATGAAATTGCAGAGAATAACACCTAAAAGCCCTCTAAAGAGATCCAAAAGAGAGACTAAAAAAACACTGTCAAATATCGAATAGGTAACAAACGAATATCAAAGTGGGACAATATCAAAAATAAACAAACCTAGAGGAACTTCAAAGCCATGTCCCTCCACCTCTACTTCTTTTACCACATTATGTGAAGGGCAATCTCTAAATCTCTCTCAAATGTAAAAAATAAGTTTGAAGGAATTTAAAAAGCAATCTAACCTATTGAGTGCCAACAAAGAGAAAAAGGAAGGCACTCAAGAATTGGGTAATTAGTTGGAGGCTTGGAAGAAGTACGTATCATATATTTTGATTCCTAAAAATTCAAGTGAATTCGGGTAAGAATTGTTACAACTTTTTGTTTATTTTTGGATGTTGGTTATGATCAAGGTGTAGTCATAGCCATTATAATATGTTCGTCCTACGAAGCCAGAATTGTTAAAGCATATACTCACCATCTCCAACAAACTTAAGAAATGGAAAAGGAATTTAAATCATTACATAAACATCAGCAAAGAGGAACATAAGTCGACAATCCAGTATGAAAACATAAGTTAACTTAAATCAGGATATAATTAAGTTAATTAGACTAATTAGAGTATATCGTAATTAAGTTAAGTTAATTAGGTTTTATTATATTTTATTCAGAATTTAAAATAAAAATCAAACTATTTTAACCTAAATCTAACATATGGGTCCATTCTACCACGTGACATAATATGACCCATATATTGAATAAAAAATATTAAATTCATACTATGTTAGCACAGATGTAGAGCATAATGAACAAAGGCTTAATTTCATCTAATTTTTTTGATTCAAGATTTTCTTTTGAACATTTTACAAATGTTGTGGTTCATTTTGAATACTCCAAAATGTTTGGGTTTAACTTATATTTTCATAAGACGTAGAGTTAAATTTGCACTTTTTTCCTAAAATAAACTTTAGGAAAGTTTTATAATGGTTTTTATGTCTAAGTTTTTGTCAAAAGAGAGTGTTTTATATATCTTTGAAAGTCAAAGTTGTCAACTTAGTTTCTATAAGGATTTGACTAGCCTAAGAGTTTGGATCAACTAGGAAAACAAAATGATAAAAAGCTGTAACTAAAATGTGCAACACGCGTTTTTAAAAGTTACAAAAATGGTAACTTTGTGTTTAGCTGACTCTGACTAGTCTATACCCTAACCAATAGATGTCTGGCTAGTTAAACATGTCCAAAAACTAGTCATTGTAACAAATATTTAAGTTGGTTTTGAGTCTAAATAAATCAAATATGAGTTGTGGGAGCAACCTTTTGACATATTAGAAAATTGCAAAGTGCTTTGAGAGGCTACAGAGTGGGCGTGTACAAGATATAATGTACATTAAACATTTGTTCATTGGTGCGGGCAACAGATGAAGTTTTTGAGTTTATAATTATACAATTGCATAAATTGCTTGCTTGTTACACTTTCTGAGAGTTTATCTTCACCTTAAACAACAAGATTTTTAAAGGATTCCTCTTAACCCGTAATAAAGTAAGGATTTTGTGACAAAGAAGATATTATATAGTAGGTCTTTTTTCACCTATTAAAAGAAGAAGATTGTGAATTATATTCTCAAACGGAACAACAATTTGCCTTCTTTGTGTGTTATCTAGGGAACAACAATTGATACTAGAGTAGCTAGGTCTTTATTCTATATGCAAGTAGGTCTTTATTCATTGCATATAGATTTCTAATGAATATTAGTAAAAATTACTATAACATAATTCGATTCACTTTATGATTAGCTAAGTGATATTATGAACAGTATGTTAACCTATACTGGTATAACTAAGGGCATTAACTCCTTCACAACCAAAACATCTAGCAGCCAACAATATGCCAACAACAAAACATGTAATCCAATATTTAACAAATACCTGGTGAGGTTTGTGAAGACAATGAGAAGATTGGATTCTGTGGCTGAAGTTTTGTGAACCTGCAGTTCACTGATGTTTAGCAATGCAGGGTAGCAGATATATAGAAAACACTCAAAACAGTATTCAATTCTTGAGCAATTTAAAGAAGAAAGAAAGAACTTCAATTATTGAGGTAGAAAAGAAAAGGAAAACAAGCATTAAGGTGATTGGCATAATGCTTTCAGTTTTACAAATGGGGCATCAGTGGAAATAGCATTGTTTCCAGTTTTACAAATGGCATAATGCTTTCAGTCCATATGTTGTAGCTATTATACAACAGCAAAAAAAATTACATGCATTATGCATTTCCAGCTATGTTGCATTAGCATCTTGCATATAATAGCATTGATAAGTTGAAGAAGAAGGGTTATGAAGTCCTCTACATGGTTAGTTCTATTGATGTTTAGGTATACTATCTTGCACAACTGAATTTGTACTTAAGTTCATAACTGAATTGTTCAAACATGAATTTGTTCTTAAGTTCTTGCACAACAGCAAAAAAGTAAAGCAGCATGTCACCTAATCTATAAGAAACTAAATCTACTTTTCTAAGATGTTAAGTTTATAAAATGGTGAACTTGGTGCAAAAACATGACAAGATGTTCAAGTTTATAAGAGATGCATGTATTACTAGCACTTCCACACTTAGGAAATTTTAGTAAATGTTAAACATCTAGATGACCTTGAAGTTCAAAACTCCAAGTTGATTGTCCATTAACTAATCTGAATTAGTTAAGAATCAAACAAAACAGATATAATAATGCTCATCAATTCTGAAGTATCACCCTAAAGTAATGCTTACCTTTCGATATTGCTCCACTTCAAATGACACCACAGATGAGTTAACGTTTGAACCCGTAGGAATAGCAACCTAAAATGATAAAGAGATTTTCAATGTGAAAGTTATCAATTTAGAGGGATTAATGGCTATAAGAACGAAAATTAAACCAATTTAATGCATGAAACACAAAAGAATAGATAATTGAAAAGTTGAAGAAGAAGGGTTATGAAGTCCTCTACGTTGGTTGATGCTTTTGATGAGTATATTTGTTGGTCAGTTTGGTTAGTTATGAATTCCTCTACTTGTGATGTTGCTTTATTACTTTCAACAAATATTCAACTTTAATAACTATAATAAGACTCCTCCATTGGTTCACATCATATTTACAGACGACTTTAATAATATCACATGTCATCAAGGGCAGAATATAGATCAACAAAGGTACAAGTGCATAATAATAATTTATTCATCATCGTCATCAGTTTCATCTTCGTATACAATATCACATTCATTCTCACTATTGCTTGTCTCTAAGTCATCGAAATCGTCATTCAAACGTTGCTCGGAATTCACCACAACATTATTTATTACATCATAAGCAATATCATTCCGATCTAAAAACTCTAAGGAACATTCCTCGAGATCCACTCGAACATCAGAAGACTCCTCAACGTCATCTGCATCTTCTTCATTACCATGCAATGGGATATCATACGCACG
>JAOSBP010000007.1:14298429-14308608 GCA_027563825.1 Erythroxylum mucronatum | reverse complement strand
TATACTTTACTAATTTTGCAATATCCGGAGCTACGGAGCTCGGATCGAGGCGAATCTTGTTTTAAATTAAACTAGAGGCATAATGCTACAAGTTCTATGAAGGAACCGTGTGGCCATTTGGTCTAATAGATTTTCGGATTTTGTCTTGAAGTCGGTAGAGAGTCAGTTTTGCTGTTTTCCTTAAGATAGTATTTTAATCATAACTTCTTCATTTCAAGTCCAATTTGAGCGATTCCAGTGGCGTTGGAATCGTTAGAACCGAGGGAACATTTTTATTAAAAAGCCAACCCAAATCTTCTAATTAAATTTTTCTCTCCTAGTTGTGGTCGTTGTGTGTTCGGTTTTGGGTCCTCTATACTGTGTGGGTTCGAATGTTGGGCTTCGGAGACGAGGTCCAACAAGTAGCTTCATGATTTTTAATGATTTATTAATTGTAGGCACACTATATGCACTAATATTGTAAATGTAGGCAATACTTCGATAAATATATTAATATATCAAAGAAATCAATATCATGATTGATTTTAACAAATTTCTTAAATTAAACAAAACATATAAACATAACTAAGCAGTAAAGTAATTGATTAACCTTACAAAAATGATCCCTTATCCATCCCTCACTTTTCCATTGTTTGGAACCCCAAAGTTCTCAATCACTTTATGGAATCCCTCATTCGTCTGTTTTTCTTTATATTTGGAATCCCTCAATCACTCTTATTTGTCAATTTTTCTTTGTGTATGGAATCCCTCAGTCGCCCTTATTCTGAGGTTTGAGTCATTAGATTCCAAGAGTAGACCTAGCAAGCATCTTCATCTAACTGTTGGCTCATAAGTGAGGCTTTTCTATAGGGGTGATGTTATGCTCATATCTTGATGGATTTTACAAAAAATTACTACATTTAAAAATCCTTTACCTTTGACATATTTATTGACATTGACTTTAATGTTCTGATTGGAATTTATTTCCTGATTACATTAGGCTTTCTATATTTCATTTAGCAGACATTCTAGCATATTATGATTTTTCTAATCCTTATGACAGGTTCCCAAAAGAAGGTTTGAAAGCTTCTCCATTGAAATTCCTTTACCTCCAAATGGTATGAATAGTGGAGCTCAATGCCAATCATAATGTTGTTGGGTCTCCTTTATGTCAAAAACAAACTCTGCTTGCCTAAATAATCAAATTCTCATTCAATGCTTATTGTATGGTTTTCTGATTTTGGAGTGATATTTTTTTAATAGTCATATTGAAATAATAAACGATTAAGTGATTTTTAAATGGTTGCATTTGAATTAACATAGTTTAGCTAGTGATCCCTATTTTTTAGTTATTTTTGCCAAGTTATGATTCAACACAAGATGTATTCTAGGGTTACTTTCATGTATTTCAGTTTCAAACACAATGGAGTTGTTGACCCCTTAAGTGTTACTATTAATTGATTTTTAGACTACTTCTTTGAGCTTTCATCTGCATCAATGGGAACTTTAGTGCTCTCATTTGGATTGATCTTGTTCCAAATGTTGAGATATGATTTCATTCTTTTGTAGTTTTATTTGAGTGTCATAGAAGATGGTATTGAAATACCATAATAAATGTCTAATTTTTTGTCTACTTCTAGTTGAATTGAAGTTTGTTACATATAAATGAGTTGAAATTATTTGAATACAGATGAATTGAAGTTGTTTGCTTATGTTAGGGTGTTCCTAGTTCAAGTTTGGTTAGTCAAAGGTCTTTAGTAGCATTAGCATATATACAAAAATTGTAGAATCGTGGATCAAATCTAGTTTATATAGGTCTTTCTCATATATAAAAACATAATTATCTAATAAATACAATTAACTAATATTTAAGTGCCTTACATGATGTTATATTGGAAAAGTTAGGGCATTTAGGATCTATATTCATCATCCAGTAAAGATTACCTTATATTTGGCATTGATGTTATCATTTTACGCAAATTTGCGTTATGATTTTCTTTAGTGGACTCATCATCATCGAATAATACAATAGTGAGTTTAAATTGAGGTAATGCGGTTTGCTATTGTGGGCTAAAGGCCCCATTAAGGACATCATGGTGATCATAATCTTGGCTAGAGAATTTTTAGGTGCCTCAATTATCTAGTAAGAATTTATTGTTATTTAATTAATGAAATTGAATGTTAAACTTGTGTTTAAGGTTTATTTAATGAAATTCAATGTTTCAGGTTAGGAGATGCAATTTTTTCAACAAAAAAGTTATTTAAGTGACTTAAAAATTAAGGAATGAATTATCAATGTTAAAAAGGAGGCTGAAACATGCACAACTAAGGAGTTTGAAGAACAAATGAAGCTTTTGAAGGAGGACATAAATTTACTGAGAGAAGAGAAAAAAAATGAAGTTTATGTTAATGAATATTGTAATAGGATTTGTTATGTTTCTAGTACTGTTATTTATACTTATGTTATAGGGATATTGTATTGAATTTGAACAATGTAATTGTTAATATTAATTTCAACTATATTATGAAAATTTGGTTTTGAAATTTTTATATGAATTATTTAATGAAGCAAAAATAATTATATTATATGATTGACACAGAACAAGATCTAGATGCATAAACAAACAGACACAAAACAAGATATAAACGCATAAAAAGCAAGCTGAAAGAGAGATAGATAGAGAGAGAGACATCTTGCCAAAAAACTTCAATATTTGCACTGTGCTTATACAACACAAACATTTGTCACCATTATTAATAATATATACATCTAAAAACAAATGGGTCAAATATCAAAATATCAAAAAGTTAGATTACCTTATGTTAATATATTGTAAGCATTTGTCATCATTATTAGTAGCACACATATGCAAAAGTCAATAGGACAAATATCAAAAGTTTAAGATATCACTAATTGATATTTGCTTCATTTATCCTTGACTATAAAATTCAGGTTATGATGATTGTGTGAATGACGTTCTCCTTCTTATTACTTCAACTTGTAATTATTGTGAAGTAATATTAGAACGTCCTCTGAACTATAAACCGCTTGATTCAAATGATAATTGGAATGAGTGTGGGTCAATATCTCCAAACTTTTTTTTTATTGTCATGTCCAAAAGTTCCAACCTAGAAAATGGAAGATAAAATATTAGAAACACATTTGGTAACTATTTCAACTAAGAAAAATTAATAAAAAAACACATTACTTACAATAATGTTTTTTTTTACTCGGTATAACATTATCATTAACCAAATTTGTGTTTCTTAACTTAGATGTAATGCAAACAACTTTTTCAGTCATTAAAGTCAATAATACTTAATATAAAATGAAAACTGGTATACATATGAAGTTGCCTCTATGCTAACCTGATTAACATAGTGATAAACATTAGTTACTATATATTTATAAAATCGTATTCATATGATTGAAGTAATGTGTACACACCTGTGAAGAAGCCTCAACATGTTGAGTTGAGGTGTCCTTGTTGCATTTTATGTAGTTATGAATGGAATGACCACATTTTCAGTATTTCTACCCTTACTCTTTCTGACACAATTTGCTTGGAATTTTCATTTTCTTTAGCTCATTTTGATGTTTCATTTTTTAAATTTTGGGTCTACTGGGCATAACTCTCTTAGGTAAAGGATGTATCACCTCTACGTCATTTGAAGTCAAGAAAATTTCTCCTCTAATTGGTTATAACGTGTGTTCATAAAAAACCTATGACATGACCCTTCCCATAGCACCAATCTGAGAATGTCTCAAAAAGTGATGATTGTACCAATCGCAAGTTTACATGGGTATCCATATAGGTCCCATGCTCGACAACTATGTGCTTGTTGTCTATCAATCTTGACAGTATGTTTCCTATCACCCTTTGAAACTTCATAAGCACCATCTTCATTCCATACATTTCTTTACTACATTGTTTCCTTTTTTTTAAATCTAACTTCTTCATTATATTTGGTGCAATATCCGACTTCTACCTAACTACAACATGTCTCCTCTTAACATGCCTCTTCATCATCGCTATTCTAATTGTCTCAAGTATGCTAATCACTGGTATGTCCCTTAATTATAGGATCCACTCATTGCCACTAATTAAAGGATTCATTCATATTGTTTTTAACTATCAGACATTAAATTTCAAAGGATTGATAATATTTGGCTCACCTCTCTTTAAGATATTCAAGTAACACTGAAGCATATCTATAACTTATTTTGTCAATCCTCTTCAGTTGCTTGTTGAAATCTTCAACATAGGTTGACCAATCACAACTTCAAAACTACTTTCTGAGGTCATTTTCTTTCCAGTTGGCATGCCAATTATATATATATTCTTACACACATTCGGTGATCTATATTCGACAAAGTCTCTTTATAACCCTAACTAACACCAAAATCAAATTAAAAGATATTGGTTAATATTCATAATATTCATATAATGCTTTCAATTTTAAGTATATTAGCATACCTTTTGCATATCATATATGACCATAATTCCTTCACTATCTTCCAATTCCAAATCAAATGCTAATATATTTATAAACCAAGTCCATGAATATGTGTTTTTACCTCAACAACTACCCAGGCCAATGCATACATTCCTCCATCACCATCCCTACTAACTGTGCTTAATAATTGTCTTCAGAATTCTATTTTTAGGCAGCATCTATCAATCGAAAAAATTAGTTTTAAATCCTTCCACCCTCTTGTCATGACATTAAAACAAATGTACAATCTTTTGAATGTCAATAAAATATAAAGAAGTATTAATATATTTTATAACATAACATACCTGTAGTAATGAACTGTCTTGATTTCTTGATAATTGTAACTCAACTGTTGATCCTTGATTACTTATCTTTAACTCATGTACATAACCTTACAACTTCACATATTCAGTAGTATAATATCTCTCTTTCCTCAATCTCTTCTTTGCTTTCCTACACATCCTTGAATTAACAAACATATTGAGTTTCTCTCTACATTCTTTGACTATTTTTCACTTGTGATACTAGGCTTTTTCATAATTCTATCCTTGAAGTGTCTCGTCAAGAATATGCCAGAAAACAATTTTGGTTTGTTTATTGTGGAACAAGTGTGATCAGGGTTATAAATTTTAACCCTGAAACATCTCTTATTGTTATTATATCCAGCATACAAAACCCATGGGCCTCCATCAATACACATATATCTAATTTGATTACTCTCACACTTTCTAAACCTAACATTGTATCAAGTATATACTATATAATTGGCAACAACATCTTTAAATTATTTCACAGTTCTGAACTCCATTCCAACATCCACTCATTTGCAACATTTGTAGGATTATCCTTTACATTTGAGCTAAATCTATGTAAAGCTTCACCTGCCGCCTCTCTACTAGGATATTCATTAACGCTAATAACACTACCACAATCTGATGATTCAATTTCAACTATATGATGGTCATCTAGAATGTCTACATAAAAGTTTGATTGAAATTATGCAGCATATTCTTCCAAATTCTCATCCATATATATACCCTGTTCCTCTAAATTCTCATCCATTTGTGCACCATATTCTTCCAAATTTCACTCACATCTTAAACCTATTCCTCTAAATTTTCATTCACATCTGAAACTTGTTCTTCCATATTGTCATCCATTTATGCACCATGTTCCTCCAAATTTTTATTCATATTTGAACTCAATCCCTCTATACTCTCATCCATTTGTTCACCCCTATTTGTCCATATTCTCATCCATATTAACACCTTGCTCATCATCATTATGGGTCTCTCCTCCATTAATAGGTAATATGTCAGAAGCATGGATAGGTTTTTTTTTTTACATTATTAGTTGCATATACATCAACAATCCCATGTATTTACTTAAGGTTTGCTAGCTTAGTACAACTTTCATTTGACTCTATAACTCTTAGTGACTCATTAAAGTTAAAACTAGGTACTTTACAATATGCCTTATCAATTTAATCATACCTTAACTCGAATCCTATCTCATATATTTATCTATTACTAATATAGTCAATGTCAATATTCTCATATATAGCAATATCCCCATCAACATATTTGAATTCAGGCTCTAACATGAAATAGCCATAATGGAAAAGCCTTGTGCTTCCATATTGAGCCATTAAAACCTATAAAGTAACCATTAAAAATAACTTCATCGACATTAGAGACCCGAACACAACAACGTATTTAGAGCTACAATATGAGTTTAATTGAAATAGTATAAACACATAATTTAGGGCAAATAACTGAATTTGTAGAAAAATAAAAGGTTAGAACTCATTGATTGTAGGAGATAAATATAAGCATACAAGCAAGTTAAAATAAAAATGCAATGAAATGATTATTACATTCTAAAAACCAAATAGTATAGATAACCCGTATTGCAAACTCTTAACTATATGCATTGAGTCACCACTTAAATTTTAAACAACAGCTATTAGTCAACCATTTTTAAGTGATACATCTAAGTAAAAGTTAAAGCCAACATTAATGCATTTTAAGATAAAGGTGACCAGAGTAAATTTTATGGACCACACAAATTTTTTAAAAATAATGATAGACAAATATGAAGGTAAAAACCTTAATATTGGACAAAAATAGCATAAATATTATTTTGGAAGTTCCTTCAACTCTTTATTTGAGTTGTTTTAAAGATAAGTGTAGTATTGAACATAATAGGTGATATAATTTCATGTTATTATGCTAAAGGAACTATGTTATCATTGTAGCAATTTTAAAAAAGCATTATGAACAACATAAATCTCCTATCAGCCATGTTTGTAGCCATTAAGTGCATATATATAAACCAATTGTTAGACTTTACATTTAGTATCACTTCTTTCAGTAGTCCATCAAAATAATACCAAGATTTCTAGCGATACAAATGCAAGGTTACAAAACAATCGCAAGTTAAATGTATATAAAAAATGATTAATTAAACTGTTTACATTGTATAAGTTCCTAATAGTCTCATGCAAGTATTCTAGCATATTTCTTGAGATGGACATCTACTCTTGCCTCATCATTTGGCTTATTAGAAAGCAAGAGTTGTATATTCCAAAATTAAGTTTGCAGATAAAGCCATAAAAGAACTTCTTTAAATCATGAATGTGAAGGAAATAATTTTAATAATAAAGACAGTCATCTTACCTATTAAGAGAATAATACTATATTTATTAGGAAATGAAGTGATTCAATTTCCAACAAGAGTTGTATCTTTTAAGTACTGTAACTTCACTTTATTAGTAATTGTTCAATCATATTGTTAACTAAAATTTGAAAAGAAAACATATATCAATGATATCCAAGTTTTGTGTAACTAAAATTATTTGCAATGAACAATTTCAATCTACACACATTTGACAATTTACAAATCTAATGTCCATGTAAAATACGTCCTTACTAAATGTGGATCGTATTACTTTTAGAATTAACCAAAAAATGTACTTATGATAATAAATCAATATGAGTAAATACTATCTTATACATTTGATCAATTGCTAGATAATAAAAACTAAAGATAAATTAGGAAAGCAAGCAAAACAAATATGTCCCCATATAGGATTGCCTCCAATGTGTAGACCATAAGAAGAAAGTAGCCAAAACACACGACATTATCTAACAACAATAAACTCAAGATGGGACCACATAGGAAGCAACCCAACGCAGACATGTCCCAATATAAGATTTCCTCCCATATGCAATCCATAAGAAGAAAGCAACCAAAACACGCGATAAAATCTAATGGACAAAATAGATAGGCAACAATAAACTCAAGATGTAAATTCTTTACCTCAGTAAACTCAACACGCTATTAAGTTGAAAATGGTGACGACTTTGTTGAACGATTGGTGATGACTACATAAGGCTATTGGTGATGACTTTGTAGGGTGATTGGTGATGACTTTGTAGGTGACCAACAATTACTAGCATAGGGCGATTATAGGCATTGATGAAGGAGGGGACAGATCGATGAAAAATTGGGAATTTTGACTTTAGGGATTTTAACTGTATTAGTGAAATTAGAAGTTAACTATGCCATAATTAATAATGATCATTAGTTAATAAGCTATTTAGCTAATTTAACGGTTAGGTTAATACAAGTTAGGGTTAACTTATTAGTCAAAATTAAGGTTAATTAAATACGATGGGTCTCACAGGTAAATAATTAATAAAATATTTAAATTTTTATTAAGCAACAAAATAATATTAAAAACTACCAAGTCATCAATGATTTGGTAGAAAATTGATGGTGCCGTATAGTTACCAATTTTCAAGTTATTTTAGGATTATATTTAAACTTGTTCCAAATAGTAGAGTTTTATTAACCTTAGGGTTAAATATGTTGGTAAATGTAAACCTTAGAGTCAAAAATGACCATTTTTCCAACTTCTTCACTCGTAGTCTCTAAAGGATGAGAACCAACTATGTAGCATCTATATTGAGAATTTAAGTATTATATACATCATTAGTCCGATCTTTTGTAGGAGCTACCCGTAATAACAAACTTTCAAAATGAATATGTTTATCTTAAAGAGATTCATTGTTCCTGACCCTACTTTGCTTCACCTTAATTGTGATTTGAACAAGTAAAAGGTATGTCTTGGTCCGAGTGGGGATAGCATTTCTCTCTCTCTCTATATATACATATATATATATATATATATATTCTTATAAAAAATATGTTTGGTATATTATGCTAAATGTATTGATTATTGTATTAAAAATAGCATATACTATAAAATTAAATTATAGCATAAAAATATTTTAATGCTTTTATAAGAAATTTATTTAAAATTTTATTTACTTATAATGAAATTTCTATAATTATTCATTACTTGTATATATACTATACAAAATTGCATTCTATTTTAATCTTGCTAAATATTAAACTTATCATTATACTTAAAACTTCACATACAAATTAAAAATTAATATCTATTTGTAAGAAATGAAATTGACTTTAACTACTATTATATATTATTATTATTGTAATAGTCATTCTCTTATATGTATCTATCATATAAACTATTTTAGACTTTTAAAAATAGAATTTTTAAGTTTATAATATAATATTTTTAAAATTTTATATATTTCTCAAAATTATATGTATTATTATACTTTTTGTAATTTTTAAATGTCTTTCCTCATACTTATAAATATTGTTTGCATTTTTACAACTAAATGTGTATATATAAAAGAGTGAAAATTTTATATCATCATCATCAACAACACCCAGTTGAATCTCGCACCAACATGGGATCTGGGAAGGTTTGATAGTACGCAACCTTACCCTTACTAAACTAGAGAAGATATTTTTGATAGACCCACAGGGAAATGTGATATGAAGATATTTTTAAAAGATATATAGAAAATAAAAAGATGAAAAATAAATAATAATTAAAAATAATTTTTGAATAAAAATTAAAAAATAACAGCTTAAAAAAAGCTACATATTTTCATTAGGAGATGCAAGTTTAGAAGACAAAGTTTTAAAAAAATTATAGGATAAATATACCTGATATGTTGCAAAGTTCTGCTTATACCTGATATGGTGCAAAGTTATGCTCACCATTTATCGAATTGTGTGTCTCATCCTTGTATAGGGGTCATCCTTGGGCTCGAAAATTTGGACAGCTAGTGGCTAAGGTAGTGGCAGAAACAAAAAAAAAAGGTGGGAGAATCCAAAAGGTAAAAGCAGACGAACATAAGGATTGAGAAGAGAGCAGAGATTTGAAAAAAGAGACTATCTCCATCTTTGTCAAAGTTTCAAATCCCTAATTAAATAAACAAGCTGAAGCAATTCCACATTCTCATAGCTGCAAAAGTCAACTAACTACACATCACCCTTTGTTTTTTGCGACTCCTCTAATCTAGTTCACAAATAATGATGGAGCTGTTCGATCATAAACTCTTCCATTACAGCCTCAGCGCTCTCTACCTCATCTCATCCCTCACTTACATCCCCCTTAGGTACCTCCAAGCTCCATATGGAAAGCACAACCTTTCAAGTTAGGGACCAACTGTTAGAGTAGTGCCCTAAAGGCAATCTCCTTTAGCGCGTTTTGTACAAAGTTATGTATAAATAAAGAAAGACATCTTTCATTGATTTGGTGTTCATTATTTATGAATTGATGTTGATCAATAAACCAATTAATGAAGTCCATGATATATG
>JAOSBP010000007.1:14275911-14293078 GCA_027563825.1 Erythroxylum mucronatum | reverse complement strand
TGGATACCTTTAGAGATAGTCTCTATTGGCTATTCTGGTTTGATTCTTCATACCGACACCTGGATCCTGGCTTTCGGAAAGGTCCCGGTAACAAAATTTTTGTTTTTCCGCTGCTGGAGCATGTGATGTTCCTCCCGGGATTTTCCTACAGATATAACCAAACTTGAACTTAGGGGGTTAGTTTGATGGTTCAAACAATTTGTGCTCCCTACTAAAAAATGATGTCATTTTAGGAGAGAGCGACCCGACCCAATCCAACTTGTTGTCACCTTTAATCTTCACGCGAACTTAATTGTCAACTTAGTGCAATAATCTAGTTAATAAAGTCAAATTAATTTCATTTTTACCAATTTAAGTGATGTGACAATATATTGTTGTGAAAGAAGGATTAATTATATAGAACATTTAGGCTTGTAAATAATTTCTTATTTTTTTCTTTTATTTATTTACTTATAATTTTATAAATGGAACACTCCTTATACATATATACATATATATATTGAAAATGCTTCTTATACATATTTTGACATAAAACGATAATGTACAAGATTTTTCTTAGTTATCACTTAATCGATTTTATCTTGCATGCCACAGGAAATGCGATACGTACAAAAATAAGGGTGTTCCGAAATGAAACGAAATACTGATACTTGTCCCAAAAAGTGGAATTAGCCACCCCAGCTGCCTTCACACCTGAGTGGTAAGGGGTTAAACTATGGTTTGATCTTGGTCGACCACTTAGCAGAACAGCCCATGTGCTCTCGTTATCAGGAATCGAACCTTGGTCTTTATCCCAAATTACCCTGCTAGATTGCTAACCGAGCTACTCGCGCGGGCACGAAATGAAACGAAATACTGATACTGATATGTATGGAAGGCAGCAAATATATTTGCTTTTCAATTTTACAAGTCAAACATGGATTATTACTTGCAGTGGGCCAAGAGTCAGACCACCTCTTCGTTTCTAAGAGATCCAAATGTCTAGAGTGGCCTTGATAGGGCTTTCTCATCAAAAAGTGCAACTCTTTAGGACTATGTTTTGTAGTATTGCAAAGCCGAAAGGGATACCTTATCATTACATTTAATGTACAGATTTTTTTTTTACGAGTAAAAGTGCTAACAATTAGCTAAAGCTAAAAATAAGATTAATGTGTCAAGTGCGACTAACACCCATGCGATTACTATTGAGAGTTTACAATATAATCACCGGGGCTGTTGAAAAATCACCATACTCAAAGATACCTCATATCTGATTCAAGCTATAGCATCAACTATATCGTTTCTCTCCTAAAAAACGTGATGAATATTAATACTGCTGAATTTCCTAGCGTGGGTATCAATATTCCCAATTTTATAAGGCGAAGACAGGGGCACATAGATGCATAGTTGATGTGATTTAGTGTCCTATCAATCCGTAACCCAATTTCACAGCAGAGCCATGTTCGACGCCTATTATTAGATTACGGATGGAATCAACCCTCCCCTGAATGCTTCAGTTTCTTTAGCAATATTCAATTCCTCCCCCTCCTCCTGCACTGCATCTTATCTTTCCACTTCACTTTTATAGGTCAATGCATCCACGTGTACGGCCCTCATCCTCTTACGCTAACTCCGCAATTTTGTGTTCTTGGCTGTGAATTATTAGAGAAGTTAAAAGAATTAGTTCAGTAATGAGTCATAAAAATATTAAAAACGAATATTAGGGTCCTTAGTCGAATCAAACTAAAACAAAGAACATTTCCATGCTTTATTTTGTAGATTAAACTCTGCATCTTTCGATTCCCCTTATTTACGCTCTCTCGATCGAGCCTGTCGTATAAGGCTTGTTTAATAAGAAATACCCGATTGACGTAATTTGCAGGCTATTACATCAATCCAGATTTATCCAGTGCGCATATAAAGAATATCAACCGAAGGTTTTTCTGTTTTTTTAAAAAAAGTGATATTTTTATAGACTAAATTTAGAAAATTTCAAATTAAAATTTTTTTATAATTAATAATGATACTTTTATTTATTTACATAATCACTACTTATCATAATGTTAAAAAATCATTAATAATGGATTGATATGACTTACCATACAAAATGAAGTTCTTGAAAAACAATACTATATTTTATTATTTAGTCTGACAAAAAAAGTTTTAAAATTAAAATTGTAAATTAAGTTTATTTTTTAACTTGAAAATTGAAATACGTCCAGTGTAGTTTTCAGCTTATCCAATTGGAAAATACCGGAGGCATGCAAGTGTGAACTTTCTTTTAAAGGAGCGAGCAGGTCAAAGGGTAAATTTCCATTCCATGGCACCAAAAGGTACGACTGCTTTTTTAAGTTACAGTATCGGTTCAAGATCAGAGTAGCTTATGAACATTGAAGAAGATTGTAGTCCAACGTATCTACTTGCATGTATACCTGTCGCTGTCTGCAAACTCTTTATAGATTGGAACTTCCAATCTATCTATATATATATATATATATTCAAAAGAGAAGTGTATGATGCTTGCAAAAGCAAAGGCTATTATATGAACAAACCAACTCTCGTTATTCCTCTTTGCTTTCAATGAATATAAATAGGCTAAGACACCATCCTACGATTAGCCGCAAAAAATTTTCTCCTCTCTCTCTCCTTTTATACGCTTCAAAGCTTTCACTCTGTTAAGACGACTTGGTCATAATACACATTAATGGCCAAGGAAGTAGACATAAAGGTTAGTTCTAACCAATAATTTATGCTACCTCTTGTATGTCTTTGTTTTTTCAATCTGTGCATGCATTTATTCTCTAAAACTAAGTTTAATTCATTACTAAATTATGTTTCAGAAGATTGAGCTCAAGGTGTCCATTAACTGCTGTGATGGCTGCAAGAGAAAAGTTAAGAAGGCACTGCAAGGTATTGAAGGTAATAATGGGAAAAGATGGATGCTCCAACTTCTGCTGCTCTTTTTTAATATCCTAATACATTTTTTCTTTCAGGAGTTCTAAGGATTGAACTGGATCCGTTGCAGCCCAAAGTGACAATTTTTGGAAATGTGGAACCGAAGATTTTGATTAAGAGACTTCTTAAGGCTGGAAAACAAGCAGAGCTGCTGACGTACATGAGTACCCAAAATGTTGGAAAAGAAGGTGCAGATAAGTTGATGACCAAAGAAAAATCCGAGTGTGAGCAAGCAAAAGCTAAAGAGAAAAAAAATGTGGGTGTGGGGGAAGATAAAGCTCAAAAGAAAGAGCAGCAGAGGAAGGAGTTGCAGAGCATTCCAAACCATGAAGTTGTGAAGGATGAAAGTTCTCATTCGGGAGGTATGGCTTGCGGGAGAAGCAATCCAAATCAGTACTGCAACAAGGTTGAGCCGTATGTAATAGCTGTACCTTGTTGTGCAATACCTTCATCAGCAAATATTGCAACATATAGTGAAAAGCCAGTATTACTATTCCAAGCACCAGTAGCTAGAGCTACGGATTACTTCAGTGATGACAACACTGTTGGATGTCACGTCATGTGATTTGAGCTGCCAAATTCGACTCATCCTCAAAGCCAAAGGGTGTAATAATTTAGTGGTCTTCTCTGCAGGTTTAAATTCAAAGAGGAAGGAGCTTAGCTAGCCTTTGTAGTCCATGTTGAAGAAAAGGGTCTTTGAGTTACTTTACTTGCGTTGAAATTTCAGTAGTAACTTTCTTCTTATATAGCCATATTTAGCATTTTGCTTCTGCTTCTAAGTTGGAAAAAGATTAGGGTTTATTCTTGTGGAACGGAAAAATATTTTATTTATGTCTTTGTAAAACTAAAAGGATTTCTTCATGTAGCCTTTATTTGGATCCTTAATTGCATAAGGGAAAGGAAATGAAATATTGAGGGAAAAAGAAGAGAAAAGAATGGAAGAGAAAAGTGATTTCCTTTCTCTTGTTTGTTTTCTTAATTTATCAAAAGAGGGAATTGAATGGAAGGGAATTTTGTAAGACCTTTATGCCCTTGATTATAGAATTTGTTTATCTTTACTTGTTAGATTTAATAAGGATATAATGGTAATTTACTTATAGTAAGGTTATCTTGTCTTCCATTTCCTCTCCTTTTCCACCAATTTGTTGAAAAATATTTTTAGACCAAATTTTTCTCTTATTCCCCTCCATTCTTTCCCTTTTCCTTTGCTTAATTTTATCCAAACAATGAAAACCAAGAGAAATGTAATTCTCTTCCTTTTTTTTCCCTTGCTTTCCTTCCATTTCCATCCAAACAAAGGGTTAGGCTATTAATCAAAAGCGAGGTAAGGCATATACATGCTTGTCGTGTGACATTTTATCTGAAGCAACTTAACTTGCGGCTACAGATTTCGCATCAACCCTTAAAATGATTAACTGAACAAAAAGTCCCTTTGGGTTACTGCCCATAAAGCATTTCAGCATGATTAAAGAATCCCATCCTAGCCGATGAGTGCTTTCACAACAAAATCTAGTGCCAAATAATAATAATTTAGATCGCTCATTAACCCTCCATTTGTCCCCTACCACTTCCAAATAACAATACATGTTTTTAAGGAACAAATTCCTGTCCTTCAGACCTTTATGCTAGAAACTGAAAAATGGTACGAAGGTGCAACAAGTGTCGCTTGCTAACACTGTCATATAATGCACATGTCAGATGTCTGGTCACACTAGAATATAATCTTCGATTCCTTCTACAACTGACATAGGGGATTGAAATGGCTAAATCAAATATACATAATCCAGGAGATCAGTAGTGTCACAGTCCATCAACCTTCACCTGGATTATTCATCTCTATTTGTCTGTTCCTTTACAAGTCTCACTCTATTTGTCTGTTCCTTTACAAGTCTACAGACATTTACGTATAACCAAATCTATTAAGGATAAAATACCATCGCAGAAAACAGCTAAATCATACAAAAATAATCATACTAACCCAACTCCCTAGCAAACACAGATCATGTACTCAGATCTTTTTGGCACTCTCCACCTCAATAGCAAATAGCAAAGATCAGGCTTATCAGTTCCTTTTCCATCTGAGAAAGTATACAAATCAGGATTAAGTAACATCCTACTCTTGAGACTTATTGCTAAGAGTTCTCTGTATGTCCATTCAATGGTAGCCAAAAAAAAAAAAGAAAGGGGGATGATTTCCAGCAAATATACTCACAAAAGTACACATGCAGCCTGTTTACTTTGGAATTTAGACAAATATGACTCGAGGCATAAAAACATATTAAATGAGAAAAAGTCTTGGTACACTTGGCAGAATGGATTCCAGACCAATCTTCACTGCATGTGCTTTCAGCAAGCGATCCACCACACCTCATTATTAAATAAAATGCGTCAACGAAGCTCGCTCTTCTTCTTATGAAACACTTCAATCCTAACACTAAATTTAGTGAAAAAGCCAGAGCAAATCTGTAACATTTCAGTAAAAATTTTACTGAGACGTGAGACCTCGTGGAGACCAAAAAAATACACAATTTTACTCCTAACTAATAGAGAGATTGTTTCTAATAAAAAGCCAGGGCAGATCTAAGTCATTTAACATCGTAATAACTTTAATTATGCACCTTATTATTACAACCCTGAACTCAAACTTGGAAGAATATTTCTTCTTCCTATACATATATATTTCAATCTAAGTAGAATGTGTTTGATCAAATTGCTACTTAATTTTTCTTATTACCTGAACACTTTTACCATTCAAATTCTTCCATGAAACCCATCCCAATAGCCTCACTTTTGCTCAAATCCATCAGCTCTCTTCTCCCCAAACACCATGTATACTTCAAAGCCACAAGTGTGATTAACACAACTATAAATTCTCTTTACCTCCATTACTCTCAATAGCTTTTTGGTATGGACATGTAAAATTTAGAACCTAAGATAACAGAGATACGAGGAATACTTTCCATTACAACTAAAAGATATGCCTAAATCAATGAGGCACTTCATTCTAGAAATGTTTGAAGCAAATGATAGAAGGTATTCAAATTCCCTAAGAATCTTGAGACGTTGAATTTTTATATCACCGTATCTTGATTCATCAGATTTCATACATTCCTCATCACAATGTTCAATCACTTATTTAGCATTCATTCTGCAGATTCAAGATGAACAACATATCTCATACATGGACCAACAAGTCATATTTACATACGTGTAAAGGAGTAGTCTTTCTCTGTGATTCCACCGCAAAGCCATTGAGGATGCCCCTACATATCCCCAACACCACCAAGCTGTCACCTTACCCAACTTCAATGGCATTTGTACAACATGTACAAGGCAATGCATTGCATTTCAAGAACTAAATAAAAAATTTATCGTATCCTTCTTGAAGAATCATAACCAATCTACGTGATTAACCTGCTTTTCTCTTTACAACAATCACTCTCTCTACCCACCTTTAGACACAACAAAGCCTTCATCTTTTGGTCGCTTACTCTTTCCAGATGGATCCACAATTCAACTAGGCTGCGCCTGAAAATTTTGCATTAATGATTCTAACCACAATCCACCAAAGATGTTAACTCCAAGTGTTGAAATCACACCGTAACGCTCTACAAACTATGCCATATGGCACGCGTCAGGGATACACAAGAAGCACCTAAGCCACAAAAAAGAGAGAAAAGCCATCCAGTTTGAAAACAACACCCTTTTGTATGTTCTCTACCATAGAGCATGAGATAGAAACGCTTAAATACGTAGAAGGAAAACCGGTTCCATTCTCATACATCAGGCTAAGTCTGGGAGAAACATTAAGTAGGAAAGAGTGACACACGGCAACAGAGCATGCAAATGAATGTGCCAATAAAGAGAGATGACGGAGAGATGGGAACATACATACCATGATATGATAGAACTAAAATGTAGACAAGTAAGGTTTCTGAATTCTTCTTAGTAACAATTTTAGGAATTGCAAAGAGAAGTCATTCTTGCTTACTCTAAACACTTCTTAAAGAACAGTAAGCTTTTAAGCTCAAACCCTAAGAATTTGAAGTTTAGTAGAGAATGCAATGGCAACCCAATCAGGCTGAGACGAAGACCACTGAAGTTGCTCGATTTCAGCTCCTGCAGTGTAAGCCAAAATGGGATCCAAACCCCCTTCAACGGGCTGGCCCATGGAGGACAGATCCCAAATCAGCGCCTGAGAATCATCCCCAGCCGTACATATATGGCAAGAGCTATGAGGAGCCCAAGCTATAGCATTGACACTGGCTTGGTGCCTCTGCAATTCCACAACCGGTAGCGTCGGGAAGCGAATGTCGAGTACAACCACCTTGGCGCTGTCCATAATAATGGTGGCCATGTACCTGGGGTCCTGCTTGTTCCATCCCAGCCTAACCAACGGCGTGTCCGGCTCCGAACTTTCATAGATGATCGTGGAGTGCTCTTTGTCCCTTAGATCGAAAACCCTAACCGACCCGTCAGCCGAGACTGAAGCAAAGACCCCAACGCCTCCCCAAGCGATGTCGTAGACCTCCTTGTCATGAGCGATGAGCTGAGTGTCGACAGCCTCGCGATCGATGTCCCAGATGGTGCAGGTAGTGTCGATGCTGGAGGTCCCAATGCGCTTGGGCTCAGCCTCGTTCCAATCGAAGGACGTGAGAGGCCCGCAGAACTCGCTGCTCTTGTTGCCGTTGAGAAGGCTCTTGAGCTCTACCCGGGGCTGGTCGTGGTCGTCGGAGATACGCCAGACACGGAGGAAGTCGCTGGAGGTGGCGAGGAGGTCGGGCTTCTGGCAATCCTTGTCGGGGATGAAGATGGTCTTGGTAGGAGGGTAGGGGTGCTCGAAGGAGAGATTGGGGTCGGAGCGGATCTCACCGTTGGAGTCGTCGAGTTGGACGATTTCGACCCGGTTGGGGTACTGCTCGAGAAGGCTGGCGATGGCGAGGCGGTACTTCTTGTCGCGGCGGACGCTCCAGTTCATGGCGTAAATGTGCCATGGAGCCTCGTAGGTGTAGATCTCGGAGCGCTTTTGTTGCTCGTCGGAGCCGTCCTGTGTTGGATCGCTGCTCGCACCCATCTCTCTCTCTCTCGCTTGTCGTAATTTATTTTTAATTTTACCACTCTCTGTCTCAGCCCTGGTACGGTGTTCTCTATAATCGACCGCCAGCCTACACGTAACAACATATCTATATCTATCATTCACCATTTCATTGTGTATTAGTATTTGTCTTGGAAAGAAAGAAAGTCCATTGGTTGCAGTCAGCGTTGACTTTGGATGACTGAAAATGAATATAAACGTACGTCTGTACGTGTTTGGACCGGAGTTTATATCAAAATTCATTTCATACCAATTCTAAAAACCAACATTTTCTTTTATTGAAACCAAATCTGCTTTATTCCTTATTTTTATCAATCTTGGGCATCCAATACGTCCATTGAAAGACACGAAGCAGCCCACCAATTCCTTTAAATCAATACAATACTCCAGGTCCATTCAAAGACACAAAGTAGCCCACCAATTCCTTTAAATCAATACAATACTGCAAGTCAATTCAATAATAAGTCTAACCTCCGCATAGCTGAGGTCTCGTTCGTTAACGGATTTAATCAGACAAATTGCTCCACCAATTAAAAACGACCATGCACTACTACCTATAGGTACAAGAAGGAGCTATCTTCAATGAATTTCTGAATGTGTGACTACCACCTCCTTCTCTCTATCAATCATTGGCTCTCTTTATGGCATGTTTAAAGGTAGGCGGGGATTGCGGCAAGGGGACCCGATGTCCCCCATCCTTTTCCTTCTCTATTTAGAGTACCTTTCAAGGGTCCTCAAAGTCTCCTCGGAGAATTTGGATTTTAATTTCCATCCCAAATGTCAGTCGTTGGGTATTACTCACTTGGCTTTTGCGGATGACCTCATGCTTTTCTCTAGAGGTGATCTGCTTTCAGTTCAGATTCTATTTGAGAGCTTGCATCATCTAAGCCGAGTAGTGGGCTTGCGGGTTAATCCTCAAAAGTCTAACATTTTTATTGGTGGAGTGCGGAATTATGATCGGGAGGCTATTTTGCACATGTCTGAGTTCCAAATGGGCGAGTTCCCGGTTAGATACTTAGGGGTACCTCTTGGCCCCTTGAAGGTCTCTATTGCTCAATATTCAACCTTAATAGACACGGTGGAGTAGTATTTTACAGCTTGGAGTGGGAAGACTCTATCTTATGCGGGTAGGGCTGAACTCATCAACTCGGTCATACAAGGAGTCTTGGCATTTTGGTTGCAAGCTTTCCCTATTCCGGTGGTTATTTTAGACAAAATTGCCTCCCTTTCCCGAATTTTCCTTTGGGGTGGGAAACATTTCCGTATTGCATGGGACAACATTTGTTTGCCTAAGGCGGAAGGAGGGTTAGGCTTGAAAAATTGCAAAACATGGAATTCCGCTTTGCTTGCTAAATTGATATGGAACATTCATTCGGAAGCCAATTCGCTGTGGGTTAAGTGGATCCATGCAATCTACCGTCGGGGTGTATCAATTTGGGAGTGGATGCCTCACCCTCGGGACTCCCCTCTCATGAAAAAACTTGGTGCTATACGGGATTTGCTGCTGGCCAAATTTGGTGACCGACGAGCTATACATGCTGGGATGACTAATTTGTGTACAAATGGTCAATGGTCCTCTCTTAAAGCCTATGAATTACTTCGGCTTAAACACATTAGTTGACCTTGGATGTCGTTAATTTAGAAACGTTACATCCCTCCTAAGTTCTCTTTTATTGCGTGGTTAGGTCTCCACCAACGCCTACCCACGAAGGATCACCTCCCTTTCATCGATGTGGATCCCAAGTGTATCTTATGCAAAAGTGAGGTGGAATTCATAAACCATTTGTTTTTCCAATGCCCCTTTACTAACTTGATTTGGCAGGACATTCGACGTTGGCTGAATATTACACGACTTTTGGGCTCCCTCCCTCGTAATATCAAGTGGATCCATTGTGAAGCAAAGGGTGCCCTCTTCCGTAGCAAAACCATCCGCATTACTTTCCTATGTACCGTGTATACCATATGGAAAACTAGGAATGCTATGATTTTTTATGATGCTTCTTTTACTTGTTCTGATGTGCTGGCCAAAATTAAAATGTCTACCTACAAAATTTTGTTTCGTTTATACCCTGTTGACATTGTTACTTCTAATTTGTAAGGGGGGATACGGGTACTAGGTGAAAGACTTGGTTGCTTAGTATTTGTTTTCCTTTGCTGGTTGTGTTACCCGGAGAGGCTGGTGGTTGGTGAGACGTGGGCCTCCTTTCTGGTGGTGCTGTGCTTAAATTTCGGGGAGCTAGCCTCATGATGGGGGTAGCTGGGCTATGGGTGGAGCAACCCCCGACTATTCTTATGTTGGACTCCCCTCCTCGTTCCTTTGTGTCTACCGGCTAGTGGACGTGCGAGGAGCTGGATGACAGGTGGGTTGCATGGGCCATGCGCAGATGGTGTTAGGTTGACCCTTGGGCTCTCCTCGCTGGCGTCTAACAGGTTGCATAGGCCATTCAACTCAGACCTTGTTCCGTGATTATAGCGAGCTTCGTGGAGGTTGCATAATGCTTGCAACATCCGACAGTGTTACCTTTCTCCCGCAAATTGGACTTTCGGTGCTAGACTACAATTTTACGTTGACGCCTAGTTCCTTTGCATTTCAGTGAGCATTGCGCTACTGTCCTTTTGCTTTTGTAGGCCCAAGGGTTGCATAGGTCATTTTTGGATCATAGTGAGGTGCTTAACCTCCTCATAGGTGTAAGGGGTCTATTGGGGTGTTTCTTTTGTTCTGATTTTGCCGACAGGGGTATGCCCCTATTTCGGATGTATATAAACCCATTTTTGATAAATACCATTTACCATTTATCAAAAAAAAAAGAAAGAAAGAGCTATCAGTGTGGGCATTTGAGAGTGTCTCTCTCTAGGCGATTCCTCTCCTAGACTTCGTCCACCTTCTGCTCTTGCTTCTCTCGGCCCTACTCACTGCTTGGCTTGCGCAAGTGTGGGTCAGGTGTTCTGCTGTGTATTGTCTCTTGGTGTAGTGTTGTGGTTTTCCTTGAGTTATCCCTACTTTCGACCTTCTTGCCATTTTTCGTCAGTGGTGTTGGGTTGATTTTCCCTCGGTGGTGTTGGGTTGATTCTTATTTAGCCAAAGGTGGTCGAGTTCCTGGGCAGATTTTTCTTGGTGGAGTGTTGTGTCTCCCTAGTACATTTGTGGTGTTCAGCTCTTCCTTACTGGACACCTACACTATCTAGGGTTAGGGTTTCTACCGCCCCTTATAAGACATGGGAAGAAGAAACCTAAGGACCATAACCCTCCAAACGAACCTCCTATTGCTGCCGCATCAACATTGGCCATGTCTGCCGATTCCACAGCTGCTATTGCAAATGTTGGTTCTTTGAATGCTTCAGCCAGACCAAAGCCCACTACAGGGAAGCCTTTGCTGTCGCAAGTGTTGTAGGGTGCTCTGAAACACAATACAGGTGGAGACAACCTTGTCTACTTGATGGGTGCTGCTAGAAAACCAGATTTGAAAAAGCCAGGTGTTTCTCTCAAAACCGGTAAGGGTATTGTCAATGAACTCCTTACTGCTGAGTCGTATGAGGAAGATTCCACCTCTGAAGAGGAGGAAGATATTGAGGGTGATATTGCGTTGGGGAGCCATGATACTTCTGGTCCTGAAGAATCAGAGGAGGAGTCGACTGCAGACCAGGTACTTGATAAATTGCTTCCTATTATTGACCACCAGCAGATTATCGAGGAGTGTACTCCACAAGGGTCCCAACCGAATGGTAACAAAGACAATACCAAAGGTACACAATCGAAACCATCTTTTGCTAGTCTCTTT
This sequence comes from Erythroxylum mucronatum, assembly GCA_027563825.1. Classification (NCBI taxonomy): domain Eukaryota; kingdom Viridiplantae; phylum Streptophyta; class Magnoliopsida; order Malpighiales; family Erythroxylaceae; genus Erythroxylum; species Erythroxylum mucronatum. Next base: position 14,281,270 of record JAOSBP010000007.1, on the reverse strand, counting down.
CACAACAACCGTACTTTAAATCAGGGAATGCAGCTGGAACACTTACCATCGGAAACAGAAGTGACCATTTTGGCCGAAGACCGACTTGAGATGGAGCACGAATGGGGGTTCTGCTTGGTTGGCGTTTTCACTGACCGTTTCCCTGGTATGAAAGTAGTTGAAGGGCTAATTGCCCAGTAGGGTGTTGCTTGCAAATTAACCCCTTATGAAGGTCGCTGGCTTGTGTTCCCCTTTGAATCGGAGGAGGACCGCACAACTATTTTGGCTGGAGGCCCTTATGTACTGTTCGGTAAAACATTGATGTTGAAGAAGCTTGCCCCTGGGTTTGCCTTTAATTTCCAGGACTTTATGGCCCAACGACTTTGGATTAAACTCCCCAATGTCCCATTAGATCTATGGACTGATAAAGGGCTATCAAAACTTGGTTCCATGGTTGGAAAACCAATCTGCATTGATCAGGTTACTAATCAAAGAGCTCGAATTGGGTATGCTAGACTGCTTGTTGATGTGGATGTCTCCAAAAAACCAGTCACCAGTTTTGATGTGAAGTTGCCAGAAGGTACTCGGTTTTCGTAGTCGGTGGTTTATGAAACATTTCCATCTTATTGCTATGATTGTAGACATTTTGGGCATAATGTGTTACCTGTAACAAGACCCCCCCAAAGCTCCAAAAATGGGTTCCCAAGACAGGGGGAAACACGGCAAGCAAAGCTCAAGCTCAAGCTGAGCCCAATGGGGAGTTTCTACGTGGCCAAAACAAGGGCACCTCTCGTCCCTCTTCAACACCGAGTGGTCAGCCAGATTTGCCACTCACTACCTCGAGCGCTGCAGGACTTGCCGAACAGCAACAACAAAGTTCTACCTTGGTGAATGCGGACAATTCAGGTGCGAGGACTGACGAGCTGTAACACCCGAAGGCTTCTAAAGGTAAGGTTGTTGTGGTTGTTGTTGATGGTTTTATTTTAGGGGAAAAAGTGTTGAATGCTTCCAAGAACAACAAGAATGGGCAGATCAAGATCTCTAATGGGGCAGCAGGTAAAAATGGAGGGGTTGGACCCTCCCGGCTGAATAAATGAGTTTCCTTTGTTGGAATGTCCAAGGTCTCAGCACGAACTAGGGACAGACGAGTGTCGTTACACTTACGCGACAACACAGCTGTAAATTCCTCTGCTTGTTAGAAACTAAACTTACGACGACTGGTTTGGAGCGAATGCTCAATAATTGGTTTCTTGGCTGGGATTTCAGCCATAATTTTGACTTGATTGATAAGAGCCGAATGGCCATCACTTGGCACCCTTCTAGCTTCTCTTGTCAGGTTTTGGAGATTGGTGAACAACATATCCATTGTCAGGTTATCCAGCTATCTACCTAATGTGAATTTCTGGTGACTTGCATTTATGATTTATATAGTGTGACGAAGCGACGAGAATTGTGGCATCATTTACTTGGGCTTCCGATAAGCCCTACCATGCCTTGGCTTTTAATGAGTGATTTTAATTATGTTTGCAAGGTGTCGAAACGAATTGGGTGTCAGCCTCCTTCAGCCTACTTCATGAAAGACCTTCAGGAGTTTCGAGTTATTTTAGGTCTTGATGATGCTTCCTCATGTGGTGAGCTTTATACTTAGTAGAAAAATAGTCATTGGGCTAAACTAGATCATGTGCTTGTTAACCTGGCTTGGGCTGCAAGGGGTTGGTACTGTTCGGCTCACTTCCTTCCTATGCAAATTGATTCGGATCATTGCCCTATTGTCATTGATTTCAACAAAAAGGCAGATCACGACAATCGGCCTTTTAAGTTCTTTAATTTATGGCTTCAGCACCCTACTTTCTCGGCCATTGTCAATTCCACTTGGGATACTCCTGTACGTGGTTCTGCGCAATTTATCCTTGTTGCCAAATTAAAAGCTTTGAAGTTCCCCCTTAAGAACTTGAACAAAGAGGCATACGGACATATCTCGCAAAAAGCAAAGGAAGCTCAACTGGATTTCCAAAGACACTATCAGCTCTCCCTCCATAACCCAGTTGTTGCATCCTTGACTGCCATGATTAATGCCAAGCGAAAACACACTCTCTTTCTGTAAGAAGCTGAGCGATTGTTCTTCCAACAAAAAGCTAAAGGTACACATTTGATGGAGGCTAATCGGAATTCTAGATATTTCTCGACCTTATTATGGAAAAGGAATCGGCTAAATGAAATTACCTTTTTTATTAAGGGTGACAATAATCCCACTTCTTCATTGGATGAAGTAGCTTCGTGCCTAGTTAAATACTACCAGGAGCTGTTCGGCTCCTCCAGCCAATGTGCACTGATTAATCCCCATGTTATCTGAAATGGTCCTTTGTTAAATCAGGAAATGTGTGCTTAATTGATCAGCCCCATCACCGATTAGGAAATACGATTTGCCTTGTCCGATATAGGGAATGAGAAAGCACCCAAAGCGGATGGCTATACTTCAGCATTTTTTAAGAACTAATGGGAGAGGGTGGGTGGTGATGTCTTAGCAGCAGTGCATGAATTCTTTGTAAATGGGCGGCTTCTAAAACAACTCAACCATACCATCATCACCCTCATACCAAAAACGAGACAGCCACCGAAAGTTTATGATTTTAGGCCCAGTGCCTGCTTGAATGTGGTTTATAAAATCATATCCAAAATCTTGACAGAGCGTATGACGAAGGTAGTAGATTCCATTGTAGATCTCGCACAATCTGCTTTCATCCCAGGTAGAAACTTGTAAGATAATATCTTCTTGGCGAAGGAATTAGCGCGGGGATATAGTCGAAAACGTATATCGCCAAGATGCATGCTTAAAATTGATCTTACTAAGGCCTACGACATGGTCTCGTGGGAGTTCCTGGTAGATATGCTGAAAGGTTTGGGGTTTCTTGACCACTTTGTTGCTTGGATTACTGAATGTGTCACCATCACCTCCTTCTCATTCTCGATTAATGGTAACCTCCATGGAATATTCAAGGGTAGGCGAGGCTTATGAAAAGGAGATCCGATGTCCCCTATTCTGTTCTTATTTTGCTTAGAGTACCTTTCAAGAGTGCTCAAACTTACAACAGTGGATTCGGATTTTAACTTCCATTTGAAATGCAAACCGTCAGGGATTACGCATTTAGCCTTCGCAGACGATCTTATGCTTTTTTCTAGAGGTGACCCTCCATCAGTTTGGATCTTACTTGAGGGATTGCAAACTCTTAACCGTGTGGTTGGCTTGCGGGTGAACCCTCTCAAATCTAATATTTTTCTTGGTGGTATGTGGGATTGGGATCGAGATGATATCTTGCTTATGACGGAGTTTCGCTTGGGAGAATTCCCTGTTAGATATTTGGGAGTACCCCTAGCTCCAATGAAGGTATCCATAGCACAATATTCTGAACTTCTAGATTCGGTGGAGGCTTACTTTACTGCTTGGAATGGGAAAACTCTATCTTATGCAAGGCGTGCGGAACTTATTAATTCGGTGATTCAGGGTGTGCTGGCTTTTTGGCTTCAGGCATTCCCCATTCCAGTGGTGATATTGGAAAAAATTGCTTCGCTTTGTCGTCTATTCCTATGGGGCTGCAAGCGTAATCGGGTTGTTTGGGATAGCATATGCACACCTAAAGCGAAAGGTGGGCTTGGGCTGCAAAATTGCAAAACTTGGAACTCGACATTACCCTCCAAATTGCTTTGGAACATACATCCTGAAGCCAACTCATTGTGGGTGAAATGGATCCACATGGTTTTCCTTATAGGGGCGTCTATATGGGAGTGGACTCCCCACCCTAGAGACTCCCCTTTAATGAAAAAGATAGGATCAATTCGTGATACTCTTTTGGCTAACCTTGGTGGCCATTTGGCAGTTGTCAATGGACTGCAAAACCTGTGCATTAATGGTCGACTGTCCTCCCACAAAGTCTATGACTTGCTGCGGATTAAACACACTAGTAAACCCTGGATGTCGCTCATTTGGAAGCATTATATTCCCCCCCCCCAAAATACTCCTTCACAGCTTGGTTAGGATTGCGGCGCCTACCTACTAAAGATCATCTCCCTTTCCTTGATGTGGAACCAACTTGTATCATGTGTAAAAGAGAGGTGGAATCAATGGCTCATATTTACTTCCAATGTTCCTTTACTAATCTGGTTTCGTAGGAAATTCGTTGCTGGCTGCGTATCAAAAGAGTTATGGGCTCTCTTCCTCGTGCTATCAAAAGGATAAGGAGTGAAGCTAAGGGAGCTTTTTTGCGTAGTAAAGCCATTCGAATTGCTTTCCTTTGCACCGTGTATACTATCTAGAAAATTCGTAATGCAATGCAACTAGACGGGGCAATCTTCACGTGGCATGATGTGGCAACCAAGATTAAAGCGACTACATATAAAATTTTATTTCGATTGTATCCAGTTGTACGCTTGATCAACAGGTTCTGTCGGATCCTGAGGTGTTGGACATAGCCAGGGGATGCATAGCCCATGCAACGTCGACTATATCATTCTTGCTGGGCTGCACTAATGCGCAAGGGTAGTGTGCACCAGGCGCGGACGCTCCTGGAGGGGTGATATTGTGCGAAGTTGTGCGGGTTCCGAAGGTGCTAGACGTAGACAATAGTTGCATGGCCCATGCAACATCGCACTCTTGCTGGGCTACGCTAACGTGCGAGGATAGTGCAAACATGGTGCGGACGTATTTGGCGGGTGCTGTTGTGCGATGTAAGGTTGATGATGATGCGGTGTCTCTTCCTGCCCGACCTTGACCATCAGCTGAAACCAATTTTTGCTCTTCATAGGGTCAGCTGTTAGATGTCTATTTTCATTTTTTTATCCTCAATGTTTCTTCGGTTGTTCTAGACCATAATGAGTTGTACTAACCTCATTATGGGTGTAAAGGGGAATGGTTGGAATTTTATGGCCTTACTTTTGCCGATTGGGGTATTCCCTTTATTCGGATGTATATATTCCATTTTTAATAAATATAATTTACCATTTATCAAAAAAAAAAGAAAGAGCTATTACTGTATCTCTGGTAGCTGGGTTTCACAGGACATTGGCGTACCTTGCAAGTGAGCCATAGGTTGGAGTAGGAGCAGGGGTCGGAACATAACGACTGAACTCCTTAAGGGCCAGAAACTCTAAACTCCATGTCCACCACCTTGGACGAAGGGGACTCCACTTATTGCAAACCAACAAACGAACAATGTGGTACAAGCCTCCCCTGTGTAATCTACGAATGCGAGTATGTAACATCGAACCCTTTGAGCCCTTTAGTATTAGTCGGTACTTGGAAATGCTGATGTATATTGATATATACATGGTTGTGTATGAGTTCAAATATGTATTTAAGTCATTTGGGTGTATATGTAAATGATTT
>JAOSBP010000007.1:14259121-14275811 GCA_027563825.1 Erythroxylum mucronatum | reverse complement strand
CTCATTTAATTCATTAACCCATGTCATCTAATCTTCATTTAATGCTATCATACTTAATTTAGTTCATTAATGCTTTAACTCCACTAGTTATGCTTAATAATTAAAAAAATTCTGTGGGTAACAAAAAAGATACAGAACCACGACATGACAACACAGTCAGACGATAAAAGAAACAATCTTAAAAGATTAACCAAAAACATACCACAACTGTAATTCATATACCTTAGAATTGCACAAGATAAACTTTTGTTTCCAGGGAAAATGTCCTTGATCAATAAATGGGTTTCCATGCTGAAAGAATATGTTACATGGTCAAGGGAAGACAAATAACTATTTATATTAAAGTAAATAACGTGAACTGACAAAACAAACAAGTAATATACCTTTGAGGAAATTTCGTGTTTTATAATTTGACCAATTGAAAGATTTCACGGAAAACAATATTTCTTGTTTTGTTTTCGAAGTCTGAAGATTGAAAAGTTCCAGGAATAATAAGAACTTTGAGTGATTCAGGAGTTCGAGCTCTTGACAGAGCGACATATAGTTGTCCTTATGAAAATACAGGTTGACGGAGACAAATTCCTACATGATCAAGTGTTTGACCTTGGGATTTGTTTATGGTTATTGCAAAACACAGACGAATTGGAAATTGTGTTCTAATGAAAGGAATTCCATTTTTTTCGTTCTCCGAAGATTGCAAAGGAATCTTAGGTATAAAAATGATTTTTCCTTTGTGATGTCCAAAAACAATTTCGACTGAGATTGTATGATCTTTTAGTTGTCTGCATATCAACCTTGTTCCATTGCATAATCCCTCAGTTGGATTTAAATTTCTCAGAAGCATAATTGGAGAACCATCTTTCAGCAAAAGTTTATATGGAGGGAGGCCTTTGGGATTTAAAGAATTGAGAAAATCTTAATAATCAGCTTGATGTCTTTGATCAATCATCTTTTTAAAACTCACATATGAATGCATATGTCCCGCTAATTTTTGAATCATGATGTCATTAATTTCATCAACACAACTATTTGTTAGACATAGCACGCATCTGTTGATCATCTGATATGGGTCTGATGAATATAAGCTTAGGCCAGGGAAGACATTTTCCAATAACCTAGCGAGGATAGTTGTATATGAGAAAAGTATAATAGTAATCAGAAAAAAGGATAGTAAATTGTTTAATGAAAAAAGTCTTGACCTATTAAGAGATTCGTCCTTATTGTCGTAAGGAATGATGAGTTCATTTGGTAAGCATATTTGATCTTGTTCATCCATTGGCTTAGTGCCTTCCCCAACGCGCAATAAGAAATCACAAAAAATTGGATTTGAGAGACCTCTCATATTTGCCGTTAAAGAGAATTTATAGATGTGGGGCCAGAGTTGTGAATTCACAAGACTTGAATCGATGAGCTGCTGTTTTGTTGCTTGATGAATAACTGGCAACGTTTGACGAAAGTCGCCACCAAATACAACGATTTTACCTCCAAAAGGCTTATCAGAGTCCATTATATCTTGAAGTAAGCTGTGAAATGCTTTGATGGCTTCTCGTTTTGCCATCGAAGTCTCATCCCATAAAATAAGGCTAGATTGAAATATCAATTTTGCAACACTGCTTTGTTTGCTCAATTGACAAACTTTTTGCTTTGAGAAATCAAGGGGGATTTTAAACCTCGAGTGAGCTATCCTACCCCCTGGAAAAATTGAGGCTGCAACGCTTGATGTGGCGACAGCGATTGCGATATGTCCTTGTAATCGTAAATTTGCAAGAAGAGCTCGATATAAGAAAGTTTTTCCTGTCCCCCCAGGACCGTCGATAAAATAGCTTCGATTGGTTGAAGTGAAGACTGAATTCATTATTAAGTCAAATATATGCTTTTGTTTGCTGTTCAATTTTGATTGTAACAATAACTCTTCTCCATCAATCTGTATATTCATCTCACTTTGTACTTCCTTAATTTGTTGTTCCCGATAATCAACACGAAACTCATGTTTAGTGAAATGATAATTAGCTAAGCTTTTTCCCATTTGTTCTAGAGATTTATTGATATCTTCAAGAGCCATTTTTGTAATATCATCAGATGTATACATATTGCAGGAAGCATGAGCATATTCGTAGTTAGAACATAGGTCCTCTCTAAAAGTTTCCCAGAGCTCTTTAGGATTTGTTGGGGAACAATGGAACAAGAGTGTAGCAAATAAAAGTCTGAGCGATGTTGGTATTTGAAAGATCACAGCTTCCTCAAGTGTTTGTTGTATATAAGAGTCACATGCTAGCAATCCTAATTGTAGTGCAGCATCTCTGAAAGAGTTCATCTTTTGACCATCAACAGTTAAGAGGTGGTCAAATGATGTTGGGCCTTTAACATTTGTGAGCAATAATCTCAAGTAATACCTTTCTCCTTCTCGAGGATCAACAGTAACTAATCGTCCTATAACTTTTCTTTGGCTTCTCTTCGACCATGTTTTTGTTTTCCGATTCCAAACAAAATATTGCGGAAAATCTCTATATAGACATTTCATTTTTGTAGCCTTTGGATTTGTTGAATTGGTTTTGAAGAATTCCGTCAGCATCGTTTTTGAGAAGTCAATATTTCTTAATAAATAAGACAAATTAGATATTGCGGGAAATCTCTTGCAAAGGAAACAGATTGTTGATCTGGGAGGTGAACTTGTAGTATATAGACCGATGGATTAATCTCTGTTAGCCGGAATTCATATATGCGCCATAAAGCTTCGGGAGGCGAAATCCAACGACCTTCTTGGAAATTACTGATTTCGTCAATATTACATGTGTTTTGTTAGTCGCCGACGCTAAAGCTTACAAGGTCATGGCCCTTGAATACATACTTGTATAAGTATTTGACAAGCTTGACAGTTGACCATATTTCAACATTAATGTGGCAATCAAGTAACATGAGAAGGTACGGGTTATGAGGAACCACCTATCTGTTATCGACCTCATGTGTGCAAATTTTGACCTTTCTTCCATTATGTCTCCGTCTATAGCACGGATAACTTTCTTCACCATGGACAGTAAAAGGAGTAAAATCCTTGGGATAATGACTTTTGCATACATCATTTCTCATGCAAGGACAATGTTTGTTGATAAAACCACAAGGACCGTGAATCATAAGTTTAATGACGAGAGAATATAACCTGGAATTGTGACTAGGATAAGGTATTTCAGCTGATAATATTTGATCATAGGAATTTGGATTCACCAACTTGAATTATGGCTGAAGTATTAGGAGCAAATGCGCATGAGGGAATCCACGCTTTTGAAATTCAATAACATAAACACATGCGGCGACATCTCCAAAAATATGTTTTTTGATCAACTCATTTTTTAGAATTTCAATTTTAGCTCTGAACACTCTTGACAATAAATTTGGTCTGTCTTGTGCCTTTTCATGAAATTTTAGATTCTGTTGTATTTCTTTCCACATAGGATTGCAAGTGATAGAGAGGAAAATATCTGGTTTGCCATATCTTTGTACTAGAGCCATTGCATCTAGAGAACGTCGTTTCATGTCCCTTGGGCCGCCGATAAACGAAGCTGGGATGATGATACGGCGACCAATTGTAGAAGCTTCAGTTTGACTAATGTTAATGCTATCTAAAACACCTTGCAAGATTTCTGATCGTATCTTATTTTGTTTTTTCCTATGGAAGTCAAGGCGAGATGTTTCAATCTTTATATAACAACCGACAACAAATTGTTGCAGTAGTCTTAAACTGTGGAGAAGCATAGATTCGTCATAACTTCTCATTTGAAGTAGATAGCAGTAATACTCTCTCGCAGTTACTAGACCATGTTTAGAGTGTGCTTCCTGAGCAACTAGTAATAGTAAGGGAAAAATGGCAAATTAATTTGTGTAATTAGATAATATTTGGGAAACAACTGAATAAGCAGACAACTAACCCATGTTTTTGAGAGAAAATAATTTAGCTGGTTCAGTAAGAGCGGAGAAAGGAGGAGTGCTTGTCTCATCGGAAAGATTCATCCCGTTTCTTTGTGGAATTAATCGCTTAATGCCATGATGCCATCCTGATTCACCCCGCGGAAATAAAAGTGGATATTGAAGGGGGTCATAGCATGCATAATAAGATTGAATTCTATAACTCGGATCTGAGTAAGTGTAGACTTGGATATGAGGAGATTTATCATGTTGTTCGTCACCAGTTTTAGTCCATATAGCAGCTACTTGTGATGCAATAGGAAGATTGTAAAGGCGTTGATCAAGACCAGGAGAACATCTAAGAAAAATTTCCTGATTTTCAAGCGACGGGATGTCTTTAAGACTTCGAAAAAACCTAGCATAAGGATTATCTTGAAGAATTGTCATAATCAGCCTCAATGTATTTTCACGGAGTTTATCGAAACTGCTGATTCTTTTTTATAGCTCTTCATCAGTATCAAAGAAATAAAGTTGGATTCCAGATACCTTATCACTTGTTGGGACTAAGGTGTCAAGGAAATGATAAACTTGTCCTTGAACACGGAATGTATAAACTCCCTTTGTATTTTTTGTGAGGTCACGATCGTATCTAGCTCCATAGGAAGTGAAAGCTAAATTGTTATTGTATGTACGAACATTCTTTCTGAAATGTTCTGATTCTTCGTCACTATTTACAAACAAAGATTTCAAAGCATAAGGCATTTGAGGAGCAACAATAAAAACTTGTCCTGACGAGCAACAAAAGGATGGAGGTTCAAGATAAAATCGTTTCGCGTCACAATATTCACAATTGGGAACAGAACGGAGTTGTTAAGGTTCAAGAGGTAAATTCTGCAAAGAAGGTAATGTTGAAGCAAAGGTGCAACGATTTATCCCTTCAAACATATAAGAAGGACATTATCACTCTGTGGACTAGTTATATCCGAAATAATTTCCATGCAGTAAAAAAAGGTACCTTAGTTAATGTGATTAATACATCGGCGACGTTTTTGTTGATAAGAGGGTTCATAAGTTCGAAGTTGACTGCTGGAAGGTTCACTACTAATGAGAGAATAGCTATGTTGACGAGTAATTGTTTTGTCAGGTGTCGATGAACTGGAACTTCTCTTTTTAGCAGCTCGACTTTCTCTACGTCGCCTTAACAATTCTTCTTTTTTATCATTTGGCATTTCTACATATTTTTGATGTCTTTTAGCATTTGTGTCCATATTTAAAAACCTGAGCGATCGAGATAATATGAACATGTTTGATCTATCCATTAATGATGTTTCATAATAACATTTGTTAAATATAACACACACACACACAGATATATATATTTTGAAAGGTATCTAAGATAACTATACGTACCTTACTAGTCGAAGAATGCAGCACAAAATAAGCAACAGACCTTTTAAAAATGGAGTATAAATGCAGTTAGAATTTATTGTATCAATTAAAAAAGTAATTATTGAATAACGTTTAAATTTGCTAGTTTTTTTATTCAAATGGAAAATTTTAAAAATTGAAAGAAAAAAGTGATGGACAAAAGAAAGCCTCACTAATATGAACAGTTGTTCTTTGTTTGTTGGAACAGAAGATGTAACTTTGAGAGTTCTTTTTTCTTTCTGCAACGGAGAATTTGGTCTATTCAGATAAGAAGAGGGCAGTTGAGCGAAGTCAAGTTTGGCGAGAGATTGTTTCAGCGGTTACGGTAGTCAGTAGATATGATTTAAGTGTTAAGTCACACGAGATAAGGTCAATGGTTAAAATATAAAGGTATCAGTGGAGGGCGTGGGAGGACAAATTTCAATTTAAGTTATTTTAATCACCAAGAAATCGTCGTAGCATCATTTCACTTGTATTAAATGATGGCTACTACGAGGTATGCAAAAAAAGACAAGCAATTATAGTAATTTGTGAATGTGCACAGAAGAGGAAGACAAGTAAATATCGGGTTTTGTGTTGTATTAAACGATGACTGCTGCATTAGAAAAGCGTGCACAAAAAAGTAAGCAATCATAGTAATTTCTGAATGAGGAGAGACTAGAAAGACACGTAAATATTGGGTTTTGAGGATTAATCTGCGTTACATTAAATGATGACTGCTACATTAAACAGGGGAGCCAAAAACAGGCATGCAATCATAGTAATTTCTGAATCTGTACAGAAGCGAAAATTATTATAGAAGCTCAACCTGTGAGGAGTAGCAGTTCTATAATGATTAGAAATGGCGATGAAGAAGTTGTATCATTTTTTAGGTTTGATATGCTTCGAGTGTTAAGTTGTAGAAGTTAATTTAAGCAGTGAAAATGGTACGGAATCTTATATCCAATTTTTTGTATTATAATACATTGTAAACCAATGCCTGATTTATAGATTTTGGAGGTTATATAAATGTTACTGATCTGCACTAATTAATGTTAAGTCAAAATGAGCTCATGATCAATAATCTTCATAAAAAGCATATAATAATAAAATTAGAAAGCGACGAACTATTTGAGTAAGCGTGTAGAAAATGAGACGAAGTAGGGAAAGAGAAGTCAAACTAAGACAAACCATAAGTCAAATTAAGAGGAAGAGCGGAGACAAAAGTAAGACGATGTGTAGAGACAAAACTAAGACGAAGCGGATGGGTAGACATGTTGACAATGTTATTGAGTGAACGTGCTCGTCCATCTCAACTCGTTGTTAGTATATATACTTAATAAGTCGGGGAAAAGCTATAAATACAAAGTAAGACGGAGGAAAAGCAGACAAAACTGCAAAACTAAAAACCAGACGAAAGCTCATTGCTGGATTAGCATAAGCATTGTTCTCGTGATCATGATTTTAACCATTTTGGTAAGGTTGAAGAAAGCAAAATGAGATGAAGCGTGAAAACCAAAGCGAGACGGAAGCAGAAGTCAAGCAGAAGAAAAGCAGACGGAAGTGCAAAACTAAAAAGGAGACGGAACCATGTTCCTGCAAAACTTTGAAGAGTGGGATGGATTACATGCTCGTCCATTCCATAGGACAAACAAAATTCAGAGGAAGTAGTCGAAGGGAAAACGAAAGGAAGGAGTGAAAGTGAAAGCTAATTTCTACTTGTGTTTCTGTGTGATTTTGACTTGTTCATTCCGCCTCATATGTTGTTGCTTTCGTCTTACTTTCTTGTTCGATTATTTCTACCACTATATATATATAATTTGTATATATTTAGTTGACATGTAGAGAAAAGACGAAGAGAAAACTAAGACGAAGCGGTTGGATGTAGAAAAGCATTTCTTTTATTAAAAAATTTATTAAAAGGAGAGGAAGTAGTGGAATAGGAGTGAAAGTGAAAGCTAATTTGTGCTTCTGTTTCCGTCTAAAACTGAAAGCTAATTTCTGCTTGTGTTTCTGTCTGATTTTGACTTGTTCAGATTTCTGCTTGTGTTTCTGTCTGATTTTGACTTGTTCATTCCGTCTTATATGTTGCTGCTTTCGTCTTACTTTCTTCTTCGATTATTTATACTACTATATATATTAAATTTGTATATATTTAGTTGACATGTAGAGAAAAGACGAAGAGAAAACTAAGACAAAGCGGTTGGATGTAGAAAAGCATTTCTTTTATTAAGAAAATTATTAAAAGCAGAGGAAGTAGTGGAATAGGAGTGAAAGTGAAAGCTAATTTGTGCTTCTGTTTCCGTCTGATTTTTACTTCTTCATTCTGTCTCATATGTTTCTGCTTCCGTCTTACTTTCTTGTTCCATTATTTTTACCACCATATATATTAAATTTGTATATATTTACTTGACATGCATAAATAATGCATAGACAAAAGCAAGACGAAGGAAAAACTAAGAAAGAGAAAAGTAAGGCGAAGAGACAACTAAGACGAAGCAGTTGGATATAGAAAAGCGTTTCTTTTATTAACCAAATTATAAAAAGTAGAACGAAGTACATGGACAAACGTAAGACGACGGGAAAACTAAGGCGAACTTGTATTAAGGTTCATTCGAAGTCTTCAACATATTCCATTGCTTGAAAATAACGAAATTGTTCTCAGATGTTTTCCTTGTCTTGATCAACGCATTTATATACTCATATCCACTTCTGAACTCACTCAGGTCCAAGTTACTTCGATGACTTCAAATGTTTTCCTTCACTAACTTCAATATCTCTTCAGTGGATGCACGTCTGAATATCTTGCCCTTTGCTTCAACCTCTATAGTAACTGAAATCATGCCATTTTCTGGAGCAATAATTGGTTTACTTAGACAACAGAAAGAAAAAAAGGCCAAAAAATAACCTTTTACAACTTACCAAAGTCGAAAGAGAAACACCTGCCGGAGAGAAACTACACACCTGCAGAGAAACGAGGAACTCAGCAGAGATAGAAGACATCGACAGCGGAGAGCTGCAGAGGAAGGCAACGGCGGAGAGGAAAATGAAGAGAGAGAAATAAGAGAATGAATGAATGGAAGATGGAGAGTAATAATAAAGAGCGGGATCGATCCACAGACACAACATTCAATGATAAAGGCACAACATTCAATGAATGGGAAGGCACACAAAACAAGACAACAATAGAGGAAACTATTGGATTAAATCGACGATTGGGATATGCCTAGAACTTTCAGAGAGGGGGGGGGGGGGAACGTAACGGTTGGATTAAATGGACGGTTGGGATGGATTGCGTGGTTGTCCTTCGAACTCGTCCTTAGTATATATACTTAATAAAATCCGAATCCTCTCAGCTACTAACTAGAATGAAGCAGTCGATAAACCCACTTGGGGCTTAACAGGAATGATCAAGCTGTTGGTAGTTTAGGCTAATAGTCACTAGTCAGTCATGTTTTTTCGAGAAATTAAAAATTTTCATTCATGTTAAAAGATATACGATGAAGTTTTTGAGCTATAAGTCCGCAAGACATGGCTTAAGATACCAAAAACAACGTCGTTTGAGCCATTCCAAAGTTAAAACAAAATGACCCCATTGAGAAGCCTCCCCGATTATTAGGGTAAAACTACTTAGACCTTTCGCGCATCGTCGAGAAATTTCCCAATTCGGCTGGGTGAGGAGTTGTTATTCGTCTGGCGTTGAAGAGGCGTTGTTGAGGTGGAGGGGACGACAACAATCGACAAAATGATGGAACATCTCCCCAAGTTTGTGGTTTCCAGGTAAATTACATCTACTCATAGCATGTATAGCGATTAGGGTTTAAGCTGGGATCCTCCTTGTAGCTTGTAGGTGTTCCCAAGACGAGTTTCATACGAGCCTTCTGAAAAGGTGATTATCGTGTTGAAGGGGGAGCTCGGATTTGCAGACCTGCAGGGCTTCTACTACCAACTTTCCAAAGAAAGGTGGGGATGAGCTGAACCAAACAAGGTAAGTCTCTATCTGGAGGAAGTCAACAAATGTTGTAGATTTGAGTTGTAATCTAGTTTCTGCATAACTTGGTGAGTGAGATTGCGTAGCTCGTCTTCTGGGAATTAAATCCTCCATATGTAGGTCATTCTCCCACTACAGTGTAGGTGTAACTGATTAACAATTAGTTGCTCTCTAATACTTGTAGTGATGATCTCTATAAGAGAGTTCATTTATGTGGTCTAGTTCTTAAATCGTTTACTGTTCCTCTCATTCCATATAACCTGAACACATGTAGCCACTGAACATATATAGAGCTAACAGTAGTTCGGTGGAGAGAGTCTCTCACTAGTTAATTTTCTTCTCCTAGTTTTCGAACACCTCCTGACTTTGTTTCTGTAAATGCTTCTTGGTTCTCTTGGATTGATGCTGCTGCTCGCAACCAGTTCTCCTTATTGATCGTCTACTTTCCTCTTTTTGGTGGGTTTTTATTTCGGTGAGTTAAGGGCTTTCGACTGGTGAGTGTTGGTGTTGGTAGCTTTTTGCGATTAGATTGTGGTCCTTCAGACCTATGGGACGCTGTTTGGAGGAACTATCAGGGTCGCCTGGTGGTGCTGAAGGGTGTCTACCTAGGCGGTGCTGAGGGTTTCCTGCAGGTGTGGAGGGTAGCGTTCGTCGGAATTACTATTCTCCTGAAACCGGGAACCCTTCCTAGGGTTCCGACGAGATGTAATAGGGAGGAAAAAACCTAAAGGAATTGACATTACAGCTGAATGCTTCCAACCAACAACTCCTTCGAGTCCACTCCAGGTGGGCAAAATGGAACACCAGGTATGTCTCTGAACCCTACACCTTTGCGTGTTACTGAACAATCCCTTTAGGTGGGGGATGAGGTAGCATCCACAGCTGAAATGGAAATAGATTTGGGAAGTAAGGATTCAAGTCAGACGGTGGAGACAGAAGGGGAAAGGGAGGTTTCTATTACGCTTGTCGACTCTGCTAGTTCAGGGGCTGCTAAAGCCACACAACATATGATTGATAAAATGTCGTAGAAGAAGAATGGTGAGGAAAATAAAAAGTCGTCTTTTGCAAGTCTTTTCTGCAATAACAGAGATCTCAATAGGGGACTCAAATTGCAATGTCTGCCAGTCAAGGATAAGGTTACTCTTGAACAAGAAGATGTCTTGGACATTGAACAGGAATGGTGTTTCTGTCTTGTTGGGTGTTTCACAGGGAAGTTTTCGGGGTTTAAAGCTGTTGAGAAGCTAATGGATTCTTGGGCAGTGAAATGCAAGCTGATACCGCATAGTAGGGTATGGCTTATTTTTCAGTTTATCATTGAGGACGATTACTTAAGTGTTTTATCTACTGGTCCTTACGTAATGTTTGGGAAAACTCTATTGCTGAAAAAACTCTCTTCGGGGTTCGACTTCAACTATAGGGAGTTCATGAATGTTCAGATATGGATTCAACTACCGGATGCTCCTCTGGATGCATGGACTGAACAGGGGTTGTCAAAAATTAGCTCCAGGGTTGGAAAGCCCATCTGTACGAACCAAATTACAATCACAAAATTGCGGCTTGGTTTTGCCCGACTACTGGTGGAAATTTTTCCAAACCACCAGCCTCTAGCTTTGAAGTCCAACTTCCACGCGTTGTTCCCTTTCAACAAATGGTTTACTATGAAACCTATCCAGCTTACTGCTGCTATTGTTCTCAATTTGGCCATTCGCCTTTCGTGTGTAAAGGTAAACATAACCAGAAGATTGTACAGGCTACTGCTGAGGTTACTGACTTAGTTTTGTGTACTGAATGGGTAATGGTTACTAAGTGGATAGAGCCGACTAGGTCGAAGTAGGAACCTCTGCCAAAGGATGGCTCCCCTACCTCCAATTCAAAGGGAGACCTGAACCACCCAGTAACAGAAACAGGGAATGTGGACTTGAGTCATAGAGAGCCACCAAGTCGAATTCCTGACAGTGTGCAAGGAGAGAAAATCTCAAATGGAGTCGCGATTTCAGCAATCCAAGGTCAAATTAGTGATCCACCTCCCTCCCAACTAGATGTGCTGGAAGGTACTGTACAGATGGGGGCAGAAATTCAACGGATCAATCAGGGACAAAGTACAGACCTAGGGAACTTAATTGAACTGCCCCATCCACAGCAGCAGTTCGCACCGAAGTGTATGAACCAGGGGGATGGTAGTGAGCATCGTGTTTCCCCAAAGCCTACCAGCAGATTGAATCAAGGGTAGGGACATAAAGGAATGAACCAGAATAGTGCTCTTAAAGACAAGGCAATAAAAATTGCTCCAACCTCTAAGATGCCAACCCGTCTGGAGGGTCGATACAGAGTTACTGTTTACATAAGTTCCGAACCACCTAAAGGGGTAGGAGGGAGCCTCCCTCCTTTGCCCAAACCATGACCATCCTCTGCTGTAATGTCCGAGGTCTTAATACGGCCTCGAGATAAAAGAGTGTTGTCGGCCTTTTACTACAGCACAAGTGTAGGATTGCTGGCCTTTTGGAGACAAAATTGTCAGTTGAGAGTTTCAATTCAATGATGCAGTGTCAGTTTGGAGGGTGAGAGTGTTGCCATAATTTTGATGTCATCCTGGGGGGTAGGATGTGTCTTCTTTGGGACCCAATCTACTACAAATGCACCATGATTGAGATTGGGACCCAATATATCCATGTCAGTCTACCGTGCAATATTTCCCAGATCACTTTCTTAGCTTCTTTTGTGTATGGCCTCTACACAGTTTTGGAGCAAAGGGAATTATGGATGAACCTAAAGTGACTCCATCCAGATCTGCGGCAACCATGGCTTATCATGGGTGACTTTAAATATGTATGTTCCGAGAATGAAAGAATAGGCTATCGGCCCACAACAGCTTACTTCCTTAAAGATTTGTTGGATTTCTGAGTCGCTTTAGGGTTGGAAGATACCCCTAGTAGCGGAAAATTCTACACTTGGAATAAAACCACCAGATGGGCTAAATTGGACCGTGTACTCATGAATTAAGCTTAGTACTCTATGGATTTCCACTATTCGGCTCAGTTTCTGCCTATGAGAACCAATTCAAATCACTGTCCTACCATCCTAGAGTTTCACCGATTGCAACACCAAGGAAATAGCCCTTTTAAATTCTTTAACATGTGGTTGCAACACCCTTAATTTCAGGCCATCTTGAACAAAGTATGGGGTGAAACACTGTTCGGCTCCTCTCAATTTACCTTGTGTAGAAAACTGTAGCGCCTTAAATCTCCCTTGAAATCCCTCAACCGTCTTGCCTATGGAAATATTACAGTTAGGGCTAAACAAGCCAACGAGGACTTCCAAGTTGCATACAAGGCAGCCCTCGCCAGCCCTACCGATCTTCAGCTGAACCAAGTGATGATCTAAAAGAGAAAACAGGATGATTTATTGCTGGATGTTGAACGCCTCTTCTTCCAACAAAAAGGCAAATGCACTCATTTGATGGAGTCTGATAAAAGTACAAAGTATTTCCATACGGCTGTGAAAAAACGAGGGAAGATGAATTCAATCTCCCATATTATCAAAGAAGATGGCACCCCATCTACTTCTTTGGATGAGGTGGCCACCTGCTGCTTGTGGTTTTATCAGGATTTGTTAAGGACCGAAGCAAAGCTTAGCAGCTTAGATGAGGAAGTGGTGTATATGGTAAGGTGTTGGATGACTAAGCAAAGGGGATTTTGGAGGCCTCAGTCAGTGGGGCAGAAATTAAAACTGCTATGTTTTCTATCAGGGTGACTAAAGCGCCAGGGTTGGATGGATTTTCTTCAGCTTTTTTTACTCATCAGTGGGATAAAGTTGGAGGGCATGTTACGGCTGCAGTACAAAAGTTTTTTTACTCAGGCAGAATGCCGAAACAACTTAACCACGCTGTACTTACCCTCATCCCCAAAATAACCTCTACTCTACGGGTTATAGACTTCCGGCCGATTACGTGCTTGAATGTAGTGCATAAGGTCATTACAAAAATTTTGAATGATCGGATGTTAAAGGTGGTGGGCTCAGTAGTGGATCCTGCATAAGTTGCATTCATCCCTGGAAAAACCATTCTAAACAATGTGTTCTTTGCCCAAGAGCTTGTACGGGGTTATACACGGAAAATAATTTCACCAAGATGCATGTTAAAAGTGGATATTACCAAGGCCTATGATACGCTATATTGGAAGTTCCTTGAGTAGATGATGATCAGTCTGGTTTTCCCCCCACGATTCACAGGCTGGGTAATAGAATGTGTGAAGACCTCCTCCTTCTTCCTTTCCATCAATAGGGCATTGCATGGTAAATTTAATGGTCGGCTGGGTCTGAGGGAAGGAGACCCCATGTATCCTACTCTTTTCCTTCTTGTTTTGGAGTATCTTTCCCGAATCCAAAAAAATATGATAGCCTCTCTCCCTTTTAACCATCATCCAAAATGTAAAAGACTCGGTATTACCCACTTCGCATTTGCGGATGACCTCATACTTTTTGCTAGAGGAGATCATCCCTCAGTAGGCATCCTAATAGATGCCTTGCATCACTTGGAGAGGGTAGTAGGGTTGAGGATGAATGTGACAAAATCTAACATCTACATTGCTGGTGTTGATGGGTATGAAAAGGAATCCATACGACAAATGGTTGAATACCCTTTAGGGGAGTTTCCAGTTTGCTACCTGGGAATCCCATTGGCTCCTATGAAAGTCTCTGTAGCGCAATTCTCAAGCCTACTTGATTCGGTTAGAAGTTACCTAAATTCTAGGAAAGGGAAAACACTCTTTTATGATCAGAGCTCATCAATTCTGTTATTCAAGGAGTGTTGGCTTTTTGGTTACAGGTATTCCCCATCCCAGCAACAATCTTGGATCGACTAACAGCCATATGTAGACTATTTTTATGGGGCGGTAAGCATTTTCGAGTGGTATGGGATAGTATTTGTACCCCTAAAGCTGAAGGGGGTCTAGGACTGAAATTTAGTAAAAAGTGGAACAATGCTTTACTAGCAAAGGTCCTCTGGAATATCAATACTAAAGTTGATTCCTTATGGGTACGGTGGATTCATGGTGAATATTTATGGGATTCTTCCATTTGGGATTGGGTCCCTCATTCCCAGGACTCCCCTCTATTGAAAAAGTTAGCTAATATTCGGGATGAATTGGTGAGTAAATTGGGTGGAAGAGATGTTGTTGTTCGGGGAATGTAAAAGCTTTGTGTCCATGACAGCCTTTCTTCCAAGAAAACTTATGATCTCCTACGAATGAAACAAGCTCACAAACCCTAGATGACTCTCATTTGGAAGCAATACACCCCCCTAAATTTTCCTTCATCAATTGGTTAAGTCTAAGGGGCAGACTACCTACCAAGGACAATTTGTTGTTTTTAGAAGTTGACAGATCTTGTGGGTTTTGTAGACTTGAAGCCGAAACTATCCCCCATCTTTTTTTCAAGTGCCCCATCACAGGGGCTATTTGGAATCAAATCCTATCTTGGCTAGGGATCCACCGATCCATGTCCACACTCTCAAGTGCAGTCAAATGGATTCGCAAGGATTATCCAGGAGCTCTCATTAAAAGTAAAGCGGTACGCCTAGGCCTGCTTAGCACCATTTACCTTATCTGGAAAACAAGGAATTCAATTCAGCTAGACGATGCCTGCATATCGAGTGAAGATATAGTGGTACAAATTAAAATTGTTATGTATAAGATTTTGTACAGGTTACACCCTTCGAATCAAATTTACTTTTGACCCTCTGGCTGTATGGGGGATACGGGTACTGCTTATAGTTGTTGACTTTTGGTGCATGTCATTGAGTTATTTGTAGCAGCCTTCTGTGTTAAGCTCTTATTTTTCCTTATTGTAAAGGGATCAACAAGGGGGTACTTGAAAAGGGTGTATAGGGGGGTTGGCTGCGTGTTTACTGTCGAGCTTGCTTTACATTTAATTTTATCTCACCAGTTCATGGCAGGTAAAGAGGCGGAATCCCCACCACCTTTGGCGGAAGCATTAGACACAAAGGCTCCGGCCTTGCATGCATAGGCGAGTTTGTGGCGACATTATGTGCGATAGGGATAATTCCAAACGGTGTCGCAGGGAAAGTTCGGGTTGCGATAAACTTGGGAAAGAATGATGGTGTTTGGAGGTGAGTACGGGAGGCCTGTAGATGAAGTCCCGATGAGAAACGGTGTCGTATACTGAGACGATGCCGTATTGCGCTGGTGTCACCTGGTCACTAATGCAGTGCATGGAGCCATAAAATGCTGGCATTTTTTAGGAGATGTATACAATGTCGTGCAGTTTGGCTGGTGCTTTATGAGGGGTATATACGCTGTCGCACAGGTATGTGTCCATTCGGCGTCATTTGGTGGAAGAAGGATGCTATCCTGTGTTGTTAGATGTTGGCGGACATTGTGTCATGTAGTATGACGTCGGTCTCCACTAGCTTGTTGAGCAGATGGCCACGGTGTCGTACTGGTGATGTTGCTTGGGATGGGCTGATGGATGAAATGGAACTCCTTAGATGGAGGACGAGAACGACATCGGCCCGCACTTCACGACGATGTCGTCCTTTTTGCCCCCCTAGGCCTTAGTCATATGGAACGATGTCGAAAGTGGGAGGCTTTAAGTCTGCGTAGTCATACGATGTCGCCTAGCCTCCCCGAGTTTGGTGTCATTTGAGGGCTGCGGCTAATGATCTATGATATTGGTGGGCGTCGTATTAGTGTAGCACGATGTCGGTCTCTTGCGTTGGCAGCTGCGGAATCTCTAGTGACCCCCCTGTGTGGCGTTTACAGCGTCATATTGGTGAAGCTTAGACAGGAGCCTTCATATGGACTGGGCTGGTTGGCTTACCGCTGGGCTCTCCTCTCCCTAGCCACATGTCACCCTTCTTGTGGGCTACTCACCCCTATGAACTGCTGCACGATGCTACTGTAGATTTTTCTGGATTGGGCTGAACTGCACCTTCTGGGTCTTTTGGTTGTATTGGGTTTTGGGCTGATTGGTCCCCTTTGGGATTTTTGGTACTTTTTGTGATGTGTTTTCCTCTTCCTTTTTGACTGGGGTATGCCCCTTTGACGATGTATATATATAATTCTTTGATGAATACAATTTTACCATTCATAAAAAAAGGGTTATATCTTTGTCATATTTGGTCATGTTCATATTACGAAGCCCTTGCATTATGTCTAGGAGTCTCTAGACATTAAGTTCTGGTGCAATGAGGGTTGAGATTGTGAACCAAAGAGTTCTAGAGAAACCACACTCAAAGAAGAGGTGGTCCCTGGATTCATCCACTAGGTGACAGAAAATACAATGTGATCGCGGCTTATCATTCAATCCTAAGATTGATCCTTGGAAACCGGTCAAATAAATTTGTACCAAGGATTGCAATACAGGATGCAACCTCGG
>JAOSBP010000007.1:14231703-14246834 GCA_027563825.1 Erythroxylum mucronatum | reverse complement strand
TGAACATTTCGATAAAACTGAAACCTTCCTACCCGAAAAGAATCCTATTTCCGTTGCTTCCAAGACTCACTGTGATAGATTATATGCACCAATGAGTGAATAATAAATTTATTATGTGGGCTATCTAATCTAAAAAAAGATCGACTTGAAAGTTGGCTTTGAGGAAAAGAGGACAGTACGTGGAATCTTTAACGATTTAGTGCAAGGCCCGTCGTCTCTTTGTGTTCTTCAATCACCACCCAAAAGGAGAAGGATGCAACTCTTTTTTGAGTTACGGAAGAAACACCAAATATTGGAATGAAGCACGCGCAGACCAAGGCAACTACAATTATTCTTGCCTCAAGAAAAACACAAGTACAAACCCTCAACACACCGAAGACCGAACTGCTGGCCTTTCTCTGTTCTTAGTTAATCTAATCTTATCTTTTCGCATTGCCCTCCAATTATTTCTAGAAAAATACTCTGATAACAGAAATTTATTATATATTAAGACAATCTGATAAAATATAAAGATTAAGAATTTCATTTGTCCCGCAGAAGAGCAATTCGCGGCAACTCTTTTCTGGGGATACAGAAGAAGTAATTTTGGAATGCAATTCAACCAATATCGCAAGATGTGGTCTGGTAATGAAGATAATCTGAGATATGCATGCTGCCAGTACTTGTTTTAGGTTCGTAAACGCCTACACACTTTACTGCTATTACCTCGTTTTGATTTAATCTTCTTATTCCCGGTATACACGACTGCTAAAAAGAAGGCAGGAGAAGGCCATATGACATGGCTTGTCACTGACGAGTGTGAGTGAGCACGAACATCCTCATTTCGCCTGCAGACAGTAACCCATTCGACACAAGAACTTTTATACCATAGACGATAGAACAAATAGCAGGTAATAGAATTTACAAGAAAAGTTCACAAAATCGTGGGAAAAGAATGGGCTTGAGTTAAGGAACGGATTCAGAAATTATTTTGAATAGGAACAAAATATTTAAAGTATTTTTATATTACTGAAAAAAATATAAATATTTGTAGATTTTATAAACAAAAAATTACATCTTTTTTTTGAACTTTTTATATATAACCTATTACAATCGTTCTTTACGAGTCTTTATATTTTGATATCACTGTAAAATTTTCTCATTGTCAATATTATTGAAGATATTTTTCTCAATATATGTGATTAAATAGTCATTCATCTAAAAATCTCCCATTTGATTGCACAAGTGATTTTTTACTATCTTTATTACAAAAAATGCTCTTTCCATCGATGCAGTAGCAACAGGCAATATCAAAGCTAATTTCACAAGTAAAAGCATCAAAGAATACACAACATCCTTTTTAGTTTTAACTAGATTCTTGGCAAGATCACTAATCTCATTTAATATCGAAAATTAATCATCAGATTGCATATCAACAATATAATTATCAAGTTGATCACTAAAAATAATAAGTTCTATTTTAGGGAAATCAGAAAGATAAAATTCAGCAAGCTGAATCAATTTTTGCTTATCAAAAGCATAAAAGGAGTCACTTGTATTCAAGCAACATCAACCTTTGACTTCACCAACATCAACCTAAACGTCTCTTTTCCAATAAATCACATGATGATCATTACCACTTCACACCAGACCAAATACATCTGTATATCTTTTCTCCACTTATCAATATGAGAACTCCAACAATTTTCAATTTAATTCATAAGGGCATCTAGGGTACTTCTTTTATCCCTATTATTATTTTTACGACTTTATATGTTACGATTTTTCGTCTACAATGAGATATCTTATCTTGCGTCTTCACTAAAAGTCTAAAAGAATGTAAAGATTAAAACTATACTAACTCTATTACAATTTACAACTTACAAGAACCCATCTCTAAATTATACGTACTACATATTCTTTCAAAGAAAAGAAGTTGGAATTTACCTATCAGCAGTAGAACGGGGTGGGGCTTGTAGAGGAACCCTTTCCACAATTGCGTTCAATATAGATTATTGTTTTTCGTTTTAAGTGTGGTAGTCCTTGTGGAGTTAGGGGAAGAAGAAGCCAAAAAGATAAAAAAAAGTAGTGTGATGAAGAAGTCAAAAGGGTAGAAAATCTTAATAAAAAAGTCAATTAAGCATGTAATTTTTATCTCTCTATTTATAGGCTTTTATTTAAAAAAATCATGGACCCAAATAATAATAATCTTAATAAAAATAAATAAGCTCAGATTTTATTTTTTATTTGATATCTTAATATATTTATAATTTTATTATTATTTTTTATCACCAATTAAATTAATGGAACAAAATTTTAATTTTTTTATAAAATTAAAATAATTTTAAATTAGAATTTTTTTTAGATGTCAGTGGGGGCAAGTGGGGCCCTTGCCTATCCCAAGGCAAGAAGGGAAAGCACTAAAAAGGTACTTGTCATCACTTGTGGCCCGTGCATATGTGGGAAAACATGATTATTTTAGAACTTTTGTATCTTTCTTGAAAGTTAAGACATCCTATAATCATTGGATCTGATTGTTTTTGTTTGCTTTTTAGTTACTAAGGTAACTTGTATATAATTGACCCTCTTGTACACTTGTAAACAAGCAATGTAAAAAATATTCTCTCAAATATCAACTCCCATGATGGCATCAAAGCTGTAAGGCTTTGAATTCCTAAGAAAAATCAATCTAAGTGTCCAGCTTTCATTGTTGATAGACTTGTGATTTTTATTAGCCTTCATTGTCAATGATCTTTTTCTTTAAGCAATTAGTCTTAATTGCCTAAAGAACATTTTTTTTTCATGGAGATGTTGGCGACATTTTTTTTCATGGAGATGTCGGCGATAGTAGAGGCAACCACTATACCACATTCAGAGGAGACTATTCAATATCAACATCTCGAAGAATTACAAAATATCCAAACTACATATAAGTTGAATGGAAAAAATTAGCACAAATGGTCTCAACTCATTCACACCATATTAAAAGTGAATGGGAAGTTCAGTTATCTCATGAATATGGGGCCAAAACTAGAGGATTCTTAGGTTGAAGTATGGGATGAAGAGGATTCTATGATTATACCGTGGCTGTGGAACTCTACGACACTAGAGATTAGTGACAAATGTATGTCTTGGCCACTGCTAAGGATATTTAGGATGCACTCTAATAGAAGTATCCAAGACTATAAAAGAGAATTAAGTGAACAAGGTCAAGGTAAAGACTATAATTGCAAAATAAGGGAGTAGGATGGTTACTGAATATGCCAATCAATTGAAATCCTTGTGACAAGAACTTGACCACTACAGGGTTTTGAAAACTAAATGTCCTGAGGATGCGCTTTGACCAAGTGAGAATCCAAATTCTTGGAAAGCATAAAGTTCCATGTTTTAATGAGTTTGTGGCCTTAGTTTGTGAATAGGAAAATAGAAAAAACATGATGCTTCAACCATAAAATATAGACAACTCAGCTATGGCGTGAAAAATCCCAGAACTGTGATAACCCATGGTATATTTATTGTAAGAAGGCATTGTACCTGTAAGAAAGTGATGGGAACTTTGTAGAAAACCTCCAAGCCGAGAGTGGGATAAAGAGGAGATTAACCAAGAAAAGATGGTCAGGCCATATTACTACAATTATACAAAATGAACACCTTAAAAGTTAGGTGGTCGTAACCAAAAAGAGGTCGAGAGGGCAAGATCTCTTATTGAAACCTTCAAGTACTTCTTTTTTGGCATATTCAGGTGAGTTTCCACTCTTTATTGGATTAAATGTGTCGGGAACAACTTTTGCCAACTCATGGATTATGGATCAGAAACTACTGATCATATGACCTACTCACCAAACCCTTTCCTTTAACATACTCCTGATGTCCAAATGGTAGAAAGATAGTCACAGATGGTGGTTTATTAACCACCATAGCAGGCATAGGAGATATAAAGACCAATCTATTACTGACCTTAAAAAAAGTTCTCCATATCTCTAAATTATCTACAAACTAGATCTCTATCAACAATCTCACTCAAAATTTGAATTGCTATGTGATTTTCCATCATAATTATTGTGTATTTTAATACAAGGATTTGGAGAAGATGATTGGATATGTTAGAGTACAGGATTGCCTTTACGCCGTTGAAGAATTGAACCTATCAAGCAAGATTAAGGGCAATTTATCTCACTCCTTTCTTTTAGAATCATTTTCATTTAATAAACAGAAAATCTAGCTCCACCATCACCAACCTAGACATCCATTCTTTAGAGTCTTTAAAATTTTGTTTCTTTCTTTATTTAAGGGTCTCAATGTTGACTATTTTTATTATGAAGTGTGTAACACAAACATGTATCTTTTTCAATTAGTAATCAAAGAAGTTCTATCCCTTTTTGGGGTCCTCTACTGTTGCTAATGTTTCTGAGCGAAATGGTTTTCTTCTGTCATTGATGATTGCATTCGTGTCACATGGATATTTTTACTCAAACACAAACCTAATCTTAGTACTGTCCACCATGATTAAAAATTAATTTGGGGTCAATATCAAAAGGTTTAGTCTATTAAAGTTAAGGAGTATTTCAATCAAATCATAAATCCATACTTTCTAAATTGTACATGAGTCATCTTGTAGTAATACTTCACAACAAAATGGGGGTAGCATAAATGAAAAATGGTCACTTCTTTGAATCAATTCGAAATGTATCAAAATCCTTTTGAGGGGAAGCAACACTTACACCTATTTATCTTATAAACCAGTTGCCTTCAAGAGTATTTCATTTTAATAGTCCAATGGAAATCCTTTGAATATTTTATCTTGATCTACAAACTACAAATAAACCATTTCTAGGGTAGTTGGGTGTGTCTCAATTGTTCGTGTTCATAGCCAAATCGTGAAAAGTTAAATCCAAGGGTATTGAAAAGGCCTTTCTATGTTATTCTTCAACTAAAAAGGGTATAAGTACTTACCACCTTCTGTCAAAAAAAAAAAGGGACTAAGCAGATGTTACTTTCAATGAACACGGGTCTTATTTAACCACCCCCCTTATTTTCAAGGGAGAATTCAACAATAAAAGATAAGGATAACGGGATCACAGGGATGCACCATCTTCCTCTAATCCTATATATGAACTTAGACATTAAAATTAACAAGAAAAAACAAATTCTACCCTTGAGAATGTGGGATTCAACAAGGTGTATTAAGGAAGAAGACAGGAATTCCTAAATTATGCAAGTCCACTACTTCAACCCGAATCTTGAGAATAAGGTAACAATTTCTAAAGCATAGTGAAACTGAATCTCAATTGAACAATAATAATTAAGATCTTTCCATTACTATTAGAAAAGGGATTATGAAATATACCAAACACACCCTATATCCTCTTGCTCATTCCTTTCTTTCAAAAGTGTTTCACCATCTCATTAAGCCTTCCTTGTTGGCCTAAACACTAGTGTCATCCCTAAAACCTTATCTACATAAAAAAATAAAAATTGGGAGTTGGTGAAACTATTGGTTGGAAAGAAACCTGTAATTTGTAAATAGGTGT
Organism: Erythroxylum mucronatum; assembly: GCA_027563825.1. NCBI lineage: Eukaryota > Viridiplantae > Streptophyta > Magnoliopsida > Malpighiales > Erythroxylaceae > Erythroxylum > Erythroxylum mucronatum. Next base: position 14,241,324 of record JAOSBP010000007.1, on the reverse strand, counting down.
ACACAGTGAAGTATAGTATAGATGGATCAATTGAAAGGTATAAGATCATATTAGTGGCTAAAGGCTATACCCAAACTTACAGAATTGACTACCTAAAAACTTTTGCTACAATTGCAAAGATTAACATTCTTAAGAGTTCTCTTACCTTTGGCAACTAACTACGATAGGGAATCGCAGGGAGTTGATGTCAAGAATGCATGTTTGTAGGAAGCTCTCGAGGAAGAAACGTACATGGAAGTGCGCCAAGTATAATTTGGCTACTCAAATCATTTTTAAGTTGAAGAAGGTCTTCTATGGATTGAAACAATTGCCAAAAGCATGGTTTAGGGAGATTTGCAAAAGTAATGATGGCTATAGGATCATATGTTCTTCATCAAATACTCACCTTTAGGAAGAGTCACAACACTTTTAGTATATATTGATGACATAATAGTCACAAGGTATGACAACAAAGAAAGACAGTCTCTAAGTCTACATTTTGCTAAGAAGTTTGAGATCAAAGAGTTAGTTAGGCCGAAATATTTCCTCAGCATATAAGTAGCTCACTCTAGGCATAGTATTTTTATCTTCTTATAAAAATATGTTACTGATCTCCTAAGGCTATGTTTGGTTAGATGTAAGGTTCTTAATAGAATGACATAATTTATAATAGAAAGGAATATAAATGGATGTAATATCATAAAATTGTTGTTTGGGAGGGGTGAAAGGGTTCATAATGTAATATAGTAAAATATTGTTTGAAAGAAAGATTCATAATGTAATATAATGAAATATTGTTTATTATTTTACATTCCATCCTAAACTTCCCAAATCGGAGGTAATTTATTTTTACTGTTTAGGATGGAATGAGATGTAATGTAAAACCCTCCCCTTCCATCCTATTCCATTCCATTCCACTATAAACCCTCCTCTCAAACAATGGAATAATATTACAATCCATTTCTTTCCATTAATAACCACCCATCCAAACATAGCCTAAGAGAAACATGCAAGACATCTTGGAAACTAGAAAATACTCTTATAGACTCGAACATTAAACTTGAAGAGGTAGAAGAGGATGTTGCAATAGATAGGGAAATGAATCAATGCTTTGTAAGGAGGCTCATTTATCTCACACATGACCAAATATAGCATATGTAGTGAGTGTGATAAGCCTCTTCATGCATTGTCTGAAAGAAGTTCATTTGCAGGCACCTTACTGAGTATTGTAGTATCTTAAAGGGACACTAGGAAAAGGTACTTTGTTTAAGAAAAATGGAGGTCTAGTACTTGAGGCATACATAGATGCTAATTATGCAAGATTGATTGTTGATAAGAAATCAACTTTATGATATTGCACCTTTCCTAAGTAAGAAGCATAATGTGGTAGTACGATCTATTGCAGAGGCAAAATTTCAAGCAATGGCTCAAGGTGCATGTGAACTAATCTAGTTGAAAATTATCTTAAAAGACTTAAAGATAAGACTATATCGTGATAATAAATCTGTAATCAAAATAGCTTATAACCTAGTACAACATAATCAAACAAAGTGCATCAAAATTGACAGACAGTTCATAAAAGAAATACTGGAGAGTGATTTGAACTTTCGAGAATATTGTATCTAAGCTAGGAATGGAGAATACTCATTCGCTAACTTGAGGGGGAGTGTGCAAAAACAAGATTATTTTAGGATTTTGTGTCTTTTTAGGATTTCTTATTTAGTTAGGATATCTCGGGATATAATTATTGTATTTAGTTAAAATATCTCATGATCATAGGATCTGACTATTTTTGTTGCCCTTTTATTTGTTAGGGTAATTTGTATATAATTAACTCTCTTGTGTACTTGAAAACAAGCAATATAGAAAATATTCTCTTAAATCTCAAGTTCTATTAGCATATACATACAAGGGTAAGCATTGAGCAAAACAAATTAGCAATAAGAGGAATTAGGCATTCAAATTATGTTTTTGTCCTGCAACAATGAAGCCGCCTAATTTAGCGAAAATCATAAACCTAACTTTAGAGGCAAGCACAAATTTATAAGAAGAAAATAAAGGAATAATCATTCTGCTACATGTCACAAATATTATACAAACCATATATTTTCTTCCATGATAAGAGTATATAAAACAATAAAGGACAAAGAACATAAGAATAAATGTATAAAGGAAAAACAGGACTATATAAAGTCGTTACAATTTATGTTCCAACATAAAGTCACCTGATATTACCTCCTTGCTGCAATGATGATGAAGCCCGATCAACCCAATGGAATGCTCCAATACTGTGAGAGCGAATAGGAAAAGTAAAATAAGACAATTAGAGATACTTTTGTTATTATACAAGAAGCCAACCCCACAATTAAATAAAGAAATAAATTTTGTTTTATTTGTAGTCAACAATTTCTATTTAGTAGACCTGTCCAATGCTGTAAAATGTTTGCTTCAATTGCAACACAACATATGATCCAAACTTAAGCAAAAAAAAATAGTGTGATTCTTTTAGGGAATTGTACAAAATCAAACACATGGAATACTAAACTTACATGGTTTAGTAAGGACACCTATATCCATGGCTAGACCATGAACTTTATTAGGTAGTTATTGTCATATGTTACCAGAAGCAATAACTCAAATTTATATAGGAAACTAGGTGGGAGGTGTAGATCCTACTCATACAAAGTATTCCTCTAACATAAATCATATTCACAAAGGGAATTGGGTCAATTCCTCGATAGCAAGCCTCAACTAACCAAAATGGGTTAACTGAATGGAAAGATCGTTGTTTTGGTGCTCCCTATTATGTGTAGATGCCATAAAAGTGAATCAAACTCCATATCTCTACAAGTAAACAATCATGACCTCTCTACCTTTTAGACATCTAGTCATTGTTAAACATAAAAACCCCACTTTGAAATCATACTCATCATCCAAGCAACACCATCATGGTAGTTTACAAACTAATCCTACAATTTTTTGTTCCGACCCTGAAGGATAAAAATACTATGAAATTCAATATTTGATGGCAAACCTATCAATCATTAAAATACAACCATTGATTCCTTGAGCTTCTTTCTCTTTTTGAAGTTGATAATGCAACGTCTGCAACTCAATAAATTAAAACGTTAAAATTGCAAAAATGTCAAGAAACAATTCAATCTTAGATGATTAGCAATCAAAACTAGGAAAAAGAAAAGAACTAGGCATCCAGCTTTATAAGGACAACATGAATTTGGGCTATCACACTTAGAAATTAAGGACAACATGAATTTGAGAAATAAACTAGAAACTTTTCATTTAAGATTGTTATTGTAGCATGACATTTAGTTTTTTATGGCATCAAACTCAATCTTGATTTCCAGCTTATGATTATGCATTGAACTTCAACTCAAGAACCTATATGTTCCATATCATTTCCCATGCCACCAGATAATTTGCAAGGTTTACCATATACTCTATGCACCTATGTGTACAATACAAGTTATTTGGAGTTCAACTCCAGAAAGAACACTCTAGGACAAGAATCATCAAATTGGTCATAGCATCAATGTTTTAGTTATAAAATCAAGTACACTAACTCTTTCAATAATTACATCCCAAAGAACTTCAGTCATATGACTTGCACTACAAAAATATCTTATAATTGGCAGTTGCATGCAAGTAATCTACTCCGAATGACGTGAAACTTAGATGTATGTTACATACATATGGAACAAAAAATTTGTACGGGTGGTTAGACTAAAAGTTAGGTAAAAATATAGACAATGTGATTATTGTGTTCTTTATGCAAGTGCAAGCGTGTATCTTATCAAATAAAAACAGTCAACAAATAGCAGTTACCTGTGAAAAAAGAGATTCGCACCTTTAGAGTGGCAAGAAACTCAAGACTGTCGTAACAGCGCGTATAGAGAAACCGTCTCATGCACAACGCAAACAAATCTTGGTCAGAGGAAGTGGCATTGCTTTTGCTCCGATCTACAACATTCGATTCGGTAATTCGTTTGCACAATCGAATTCGAACAATAACTCAGAGAAGGAGAAGAAGGAGGAGAAGCTTACTGTTATTAGCTTGAAGAATACGAATCCTAAGCAAGTGAGAAAGGCGTAAAACATCAAAACGACAATCCAAGTCGATGAAAATGACTAACTGTTCCAATCCTCCGTAATGCACCCCATCCCACTCTTTTGGAAGAATTGAATTAATTGCAGCCTAACGAAGGAGGGAAATGAAAAAGATGAAATTTTGTCATGGAAGATGAAAGAATTCAAGACTTTGTATATGATAACCTGAATGAGGATGTGGGTTTTGGCAGAAGGAGATGGACCCACAATCTCAACTACGTTACCGAGGCGCGGAGGAAGGTTATGAAAAGAAGGTGGAAGCAGCGAGAATGATGCGTGGGCCAAAAGAAGCCTAGACACCATGTCCTTGGCGCTCTCATCTACCTCAATCCAACCTTTGGCAGCCATTAAAATGATCAGTTCAAAGCTCCCCTGCTTAACTAAGTTGACAGTAGACAAAGAAGCTTCAATTTGTACTATAAACTGATACTTACTATGTATTTTGGTCAATTTTTAAAATCAATCTCGTGCTTGAGAAGTTTTGTTTTATTAGGCTCATTTAGTAACCACTAATAAAGAAATTGAAATTCTTCAAAAAAAAAAATAAAGAAATTGAAATAAAAAATAAAAAGTAAGAATCGAAATAAAATTATTAGTTACATGTGTTTGGTACAGTTTTAATCATATTTAATAATTATGTTAATATTTGATATTAAATATTAAAAATGATAATGGCAAGTTTTTAATCATATTTAGTTATTATATAATTTATTTTGTATACAATTAATTAAAATATTTTATAAATGATTAATAAAAAATTTTAATGATTTATAAAATTATTAATTATGAATAATTTTTATGATAAGAATGAAAGAATCAGTGAAATAAAATAAAATTATTATTAAAGAAATAATTAATATAAAAGATCATGATATATAATTTTAATGATAATATTCTAACAAAAATCAATACCTGGATAGTGATTTAATAATATAATAATAATATCTTTGGTTAGGTCGGTCATGCAGGGCCCGAGTTCAGTCATAATCTCCCATGAGCCGATCGGTCCATTCTTCAAAGATCAGTCTCATACCCAAGGGCTATGTCAAACCCAGGCCCGATCCATGCACCCCTTGGCCCGTCCGTAAGTGAGAGACTCCCATACACACGTAAAGACCTAAACCTAGTTGTTGCTCCATATATAAGGTATAGTTTTACCGCAACGAAGGTACGCAATCATAACCTAGTTTTCTCTGTATTCAGCGACCTCACCTTCACCAAAACACTGACTTGAGCATCGGAGGGGCTAATCGGGACACAACTCCCGACGTGCCTTCTTTGTTTTGCAGGGATCTCAACGTCGAAGTCACTACAGAAAGCAGTCAACCCATGGATCCAAACGACAACGTTCAGTTCCGTCAGAAACTGGCAGAACCAATCTTTATTTTTATTTTTTATTCTCAATTTTTAATTCTAATTTATATCTACACTCTCTGGTAATAAAAGTTCATGATTGTTTTAGACTTGTCCAATTTTATCATTCTCTATTTTATTTATTAACAATAACTGAATAATTAAAAAATAGGAAATAAAGGTTGTATTCTCATTCTAGTCTCTTTATTACTGACTATGAAACAAAACCTTAAAGTAAATTTTTTACCGAACTTTTAATTTAAATAATGATCAAATCATTTTGTTCGAGAATTTTATTCTTAATCAAAATTTTCTTATTCAATATCAACTTCTTTTCTAATAAAAATTCCCATTCTTTGTATTTTAATCATCATGCACAAGCCCTTATCTTTTTTTATAGACAAGCTTTTATAATATTTTTTATGAATGAAAATAATTCATTTAGCCACCTAAAACATAAAAGAGTGTTTAAAGAAGCAAAATTGCTTCATTACACAAATTTGCTATCTACTATGTTACTCCAATGAAGAACATATGTCATTCAATTAATACTTCAGCTGTCTTTAATCTGGTTACTCAAAGACACTTATAATAATAATAATAATAATAATAATAATAATAATAATAATAATAATAATAATAAGACATAATAATAATAAATATTGAATAATAATAAATAGAAATTATATAATAATAATAATAAGACATAAGACATAAGACATAAGACATAATAATAATAATAATAAATTTGAATAATTATTATTACAAATTATATAATAATATTAATAATAATATATTTGAATAATAATAAATACAAATTATATAATAATATTATTATTAATTAGACATAATGATAATAATAAAACAAATTATTGAATTACAAACCATTCATAATAAAAATACCATTGAATTATATCTTCCTGATCATATTAAAGACTAGAGGCATATTTGTCATTTGCACTCTTTTCTGTCTCTGTCCCATACAACCAAATACATCTGTCCTGGAGACGGAGACAAGATTCTATGTTCAGTTCACTATAAACCAAACAGCTCACTGTCCCCAATTTCTGTTCCGTTCCATCTCCAAATTTCTGTTCCATTCTATCTCTAGCTACCGGAGACAATAACCAAACGCAACGTTAGTTTTCATATACACACAGATGAAGTTTGATTTTGCAAAAGGAAATCATTGTTGAAAGATTTGATGTTTATGGCCTATGTCATTCCTCTCATGCCCCAGATTCATCTCTAGGTGAGAGAGCGAAATCTTATACACCCATTTGGTTTCTTCCATTTTGTTTTTTGTTTTTGTGCTCCAATCAATTATGTCTTGCCAAGTGCTTAGTGGATTCCCTATTCTGCATTTTTGAATGACTGTTTTCCATGCCCCCATTTAATATATGCAATTGAAAAGCAGAAGATTTAAGTGTTTCATGATCCGAATTGTAAAGGTACAATCTCCTAGGGATTATTAAGTACTTGGATATTCTATCAAACATAAGAAATGCTTCTCTTCCTTGCCAACCACAATGAGTAAGTATGTGGTAAAGCATGCTCTGTCTGAACCAATATGTGCCACTCAACCTCTTGTTCTGCATTACATAATAGTTTTTAAGCTGAGTCATTAGAGAAATCTCCAAAATTATTACCAACCCATATTACTACATCTTCCTTTCTAGGAGTTAGTTTGATGTTGGACAAATATGCTAGGACTCTAACATCAATTATAATTCTTAATAGCATGGTTTTATTAAAGAGGACTTGATGCACTGTGGCATTATGGTAGAATATAACTTTCAACGGTTATGGGGCAATTTGTGCTTCTAGTTCCCCATAACGTATCCACCTATCTATCTTTCCATAATGAACTTTCATTTCCATCATTAATTTTGTAGGATATTAATTAATTGAGCCTATCCCTGCCCGTAATGATGTGTTGCATAACTGACGAAGCTTTACTTAGATAGCTAAAGCTATAGAAATGTGTCTTTGATGTAATAACTATGTATCCACTTAGCCCAGAGCGATTCTTTTTTGTCTTTGAGAAGCCTCCAAGTTCTTTTGGCTATCAACGTCATATTGATAACCTTTACCTTGTGTATGGTTGTTGTCCCGGTTAGTGGGGACAGATAACAAAACAAACAAATCTTGTTCCTCCCCTATATTTGGTTGCTGTTCCAAGATTTTTGTCTTCTGTCTTGGGATAACAGAAACAAAAAATTTTGTTTCTTTCAAAACCAAATGACAAAATTTCTTATCTCCGTCTCCGAGACAAAACACATAAGCAATTTTCAGAAATACCCTTCCTCTCACATAAATAGATTTTTTATTCTTAATTATATTATTAAACTCATTATAATAATAATTATTATTATATCTCGTTCTATTTAATTATGGCCACTACAAGAAATTAGTGGTTTACCAACGAAAAAAACCGTCAGTGAACCCGAGGTTATCGTCGGTAATTTATTTTACTGAAGAAATTGAACGACAAACAAAATCGTTGGTAAAATGTCAGTAGTTCACCTCATCGATGAACTATATTCCGTCGGTAAATATACCGACGGAATGTAAATAATACAACCGTTGGTGAAAGTAACTAACAACGGTAGATTTTTACGATGGGAACTTAAAATCTATCAGTAAGTAGTCATCAACTTTAATGACGTAACTATCATTTTCGTCGCTAAAAATATTGAATTTTCGACGACATTTTATGTTTCGTCGGTAATAACAAAAGTTTGTTATAGCTTGTAATTACATTATGTTGTGATGTGCATACATAATTTTTAAAGTTATCAATTATCTGTGCATAATAAATTAATTTGTGTATTTATATAATTTGTTGAATTCAGAAAATTAATTAATGATATAAAGTTAATATTATTTTAATTGATAATAAAAACATTAAAGTGTATATAATTTATGTTTGTAATTGAAAGGACATGACTAAGAAAAGCTAATGTCGTGGTGATCGCGGGTGCTATGAGCTACTAAGCCTCCCTTTTAACTATTCCATCTCCTGACTCAGCTGAGCTATCTGCTCTATCTGCTCTCTCATCTTAGTCATCTGCTCCCTCTGCTCCATTTGTTGCTCCATCTATTGATTCACATTAGCCATCTGCTCCTCTTTCATGTGAGCTATCTGGTCCATCAATGTTTGCATTGTGGCCCGAAGCTGGATGACTTCACTATTGTCTGTTGGCCTAGCAGACGCTGTTGTACTGGACATAGAAGATTGCAAATAACATGTGTTCACATATGAGTCTAGCCCAAATATCTTTCCACGATGGTCCCTACCACCCACAACATCAAGATCCATGCGAGTGTCATCTACAGGTTGTTCCTCCTGAGACTGTTGTTGAATGGTTTGTTGTATTTGATCCTATTAGGAAGCAATATTTACATTAGTAAGGGATTATTATGAAGAAATTATAATAATGCATTAATTTCACATACATTTAGTTATCTACATCGGTTGTTGATTAATGTCACATAGTCATGGTTTTTCGTGTGAGTGTATAAAAATAACTGAATAGGTGTAGGCTTGATGCCTATAACCTAAATTGTGAGATGTGAACTATAAATTCTTACAAAAAATTCGGTAGAATTTTCTCTATTTTTATGACATGTACCCCCTGTTGAACAAAGAAAATAATTTAACACATTCATATATGGCACCAAACATTTATAACATTATTATTATCTATAATACAACAAAGCAAAATATTTACAAAATAAGTGTCAAGTTGAGATACTTACAAGTCGTTGTGCATGCTCATGGTGGGATATTGATCCTCCCGTATGTAAAGGAAGATTCTCTCCTCTTGAACCTCCACGTCTGTTAGCGGAGCTATGCCCTGAGATGAACATTGCCTCAGGTGATGCCCAATACTCCTGCCAAAGACTCCAAATGTCCTCCGAAATATAACGTGGTCGTTGACCAGCCTTGCGTATGTTGGACCAATGGTGGTTGACAAGATTAATTCAACTTATGTTTTGATAATAACAAGATGTATAGACTTGATTAAGAAATTAATTGTAGAAATTATTGGATTGAAAGAAATCTAGAAGATTATGGGAAGTTTTAAGAAGGAAATGAATTTTAACTGATTGAGGCATTAAACATGAAGACTATGGGAAGTATTAAGAAGGAAGGCATTA
>JAOSBP010000007.1:14176208-14204679 GCA_027563825.1 Erythroxylum mucronatum | reverse complement strand
AGTAGGCGACAACGTGGGCGTGGCCGCATAAATGGACCACTTTAAGGAAAACGCTTACAATAGAATCGTAATCTTTTTGGCAACTTCATGTTGATGAGACATTCACGCTTACATTCATGCTAATGAGACATTCACGCTTACATGAACTAACCAGAAAGGGAGAGTATTAATATAGGATGAAGTAGATGAAGATAAAGATGGGAGATTGAACCATTGAAGGATGAGAAAATTTAATAGTATAAGATCAAACAAGCACCATACAAGAATTAAAGAGAAGGAAAGAAAGAAACAAGAAGGACAAAAAACTTAAGGAAGGAGGCAAGGATTAGATGAAATGTGGTGAGATTGTAGAGAAGGGCCTGAAGAGGAAGAGAGTAAAGGGAGCATGTTTACAAACTAGTGAGTTATGATAAAGAAGAGAGGTAAAAGTTAAAATATGTTACAATATGAAACTACAATATAAAATCAAAATCAATTGAAAGATTAAAATATTACAAATGCTTTAAGTTAATGATTGAATCAAGCAAATTTATTACACCATCACACTCAGATATAAACAACACTTTGGGATACTTCAGTGTCATTACTGTATTATTAATCACTGTTAGTACCAATTGATAGGTAAGAAGGTAAACATAAACTTTGCTTGGGAAAGCCCTCGCATTTAAAAATGTTGTCATGTTTTATTCTCATATACAATAAATGACGATAGGCAAAATGGACCAAATATAATGTGAGTGACCATCATCATTACAAAGCTCTTGGAGAGATGAAGTCACTAGATAATATCATACATCCACATATAATATCTAGACAGCATTAGACCAGTCATAATCACAGAGTGTAAAAAGGTAGTTGCACCTATAATTATTGAATAAAAATAAGTATGATAACAAGTAGTATTTGAGGAGCAAATAATGGATAGATAGAAATTGATTTGGGTTTCGAAGGAATTGCCAACTTTGTTAAAGAAGAAGAAATGTATGGTATATGTTACAAAGAATTAAAAAAAACAGGCCTTCAATTTAACTTTAATGTTCTCTTCTTCCAAAAAAAAATGCCTGAGGTTTTGCTGGTCGAGCCTTCGGAGGCTTTGTCTGTGAACTTTCTTGTATATATCTTTTCTGATTAATTTGATTTTTCTGATTTACCAAAAAAATTAATTAATTTTTTAAAAGGCAATATAATTTATCAATATCTTTAATTTGAAGTCTAAAAATTACTAACCTTAAATTCAAATAAAAGAATTAGATTTAATATATAGACTTAATGAAATTTAAATTTACAAAATATTAAAATAAATCATGTAATAATACATATAATATACTTCTTGTAGTCCAATTCAATTAAGAAAAATTCGATATATTTCAATTCAATTTTTGATTTAGATATTACAAAATTCTTATCAAACTATTAACAATAAAGATCAAATTTAAATCTTTTTCTTTGATTCTTTAGGTTTGATTCAGAATATCAAAGATTTGTGTATAAGCATACCAAATTCATTCATATAGATAAAAAAGATGGTGCACAATTTAATTCATACAAAGTATGTTACTAAAATTCTAAGCAAAATGTAATTTTTAACAAATAGTGATGTAGATTTAAAATCAGAACTTTCATATTAAAAGAATGAAGCAAATCCAATAAGAAACGACAAAACTTTGAAATACCCAATAACAAAATTAAAACAATACAGTAGTGAAGCTAGTTTTCCTATAAATTTTTTGATTCAAAACTTTGAATGTTAAAGTTATATTGAAAAGGATTATTAGTCACCTCAATCTTAACAGGCTCTAAATTGAATTCAATTGCAAAAATGGGATGTAATTGAAATTCATTCTCTTTATAAATTGAATTCACTCTTCCGAGCATCGGAATTAAATTCATGCAAGTGATTGACTTGCATGAATTCAACAAGCATATGAGCATTTCTCACCTATTTTTGCCTCAAAAATAATATTTATGTATGATTAACAACCAGATTAATTTTACTTTATTTTTTATATTTGAAATTGTAATTTTAAATTAATTATGAAATTATTATCGTAAATTTAGAGAAATATGAGATTTTTAAAAAATAAAGAATAAATCATGAAATCCTTTGATCAAACTGTATCAATTTATGCACTACATCTTTTTTAATTTTATAATAATAATTAGATTTTTTATATTTTTTAGTCAAGGTAAAAATGTTATATGAAATAATTGAATTCATTTTGATTGTGTTCTAAACAGTATAATTGAATTCAATTTTAATATTACTGGATTTGTTCCAAACAGTGTAAATTAAATTAAATTCAATCTTATTAATATAATTAATCTCAATTCGTTAATGAATTCAATTTAAAAGCTTCAAACAACAATTTGTAAGAAAATAATTGGCCATCTGCGGAGATATACAGAGGTGCAAACTGTAAGAAAATAATTGGCCATCTGCGGAGATATACTGAGGTGTAAAAGTACTTTTACACCTCAGCGATTTAAAATATTTTAAAACAATTTAAAATTATCTAACAACGCTGAAGTGTAAAAGTAGTACTTTTTTACACATGTAAAAGTACTACTTTTACACTTCAGTATGCCTCCGCCGATGGCCAATTGTTTTCTTAAAACAATTTATCAATCATTTAATTAATTTACGCTTAGTTTTAAATTGTTTGTTAAATAATTTATCAATGTTGTATAAGATTGAATAGTTAATGACTTATATTTTTGTAGTTATGTTCTAATAAAAGTATAAAACTATAATTTATTATTAAAAAAGAAAATTAATTAAAGGCCTAAAACTGATCTACCAAATGATTTGATTTATTTTAAATAAGTAATTTTGATTCAAACAAAGTCCAACCTCGCTTAACTCAACTCGAGACGCAGTTGCGTACAAGAACTTGAAAGTCCAAATTCGTACGCAAAGGAAATTTAAGTTTCATAGAAAGCAAGTATATATTCAAATTGATTACCAAGCAGTTTGTCATTTAGTGGCTGACTCAGAGAAAAGGCATGGCATTGGGTGGCTCTGTTGCTGCCACGAGTTCAGTTTAAGTGAGCGTGAAGGAAAATTGCGGCTGCCTCTAACGTGTGAGAAGTCATTGTCAGCTCAGTATCTTGATTCTTGAAAACTTTTCCGTTTTTGGTGGTAACTATCTATCGTTGGTTACAATAGTAGATAGGAGGAAGCCGAAAACATTTGACTTCGTCGCTAAACTAAGCAAAACTAAACAGCTGTTTAACATTGTAAGAACACTTTCGTTATAATTAGTTTTATAAGACCGAGGTATGGAACGGAGGAGGCGAGCGCGAGGCGGTTTTTAAATGGGATACGGTATCGTCGATTCGGAGTCTCGGACTTGGAATGGAGGCGGCGAGGCGGTTTTAAAATTGGATACGGGATCGTCCTCCATTCGGACGAATATCTTATAATAAATACTTAATAATCAGTTGATTAAATAAATAAGCATGTATTGAATAAAGGATAACAAATTAAAATATTGGTGGGGAGAAAGAAGAAGAAGAGGGGAGGATGTTGTCAGCCGCTGCTGGTGTTGGTGTCTTATTATACGCACGTGAAGGAGTGGAAGGAGCGGGGGTTGGAGAGGCTGTGGGGACTGGGAGTAATAAGTCAACGGTCAATACCTCTATAAAAAATCATTTACGATTCAAGAAGTTGAGTTGCATTTGCATCAGAACACCCAAACTATTTGCTTGTTGCAATCGTCGGATAGGGATGGCTTCCAATCACCTCAGACTCGTTGAGTCAATTGCCAATTTTCCCTCCGGCGCCGGTAAGATCTCTCGTATAAACGCTGTTACACTTGGCCAGTCCCCTGCTTCTGAAGAGAACGATCTCGTCTTACCCAGCGACGAATTCTGTCGCCAAGCTCTGGTTCCCAATCCTCAAAAGGTTTGTTGCTTCCTGTCTACCCTTCTAAATCCTTCATTTGCTTTCCACCATACAAATGCTTGCACTTGATTTATTAGCTTCAAGAATTATTTATTTATTTATTATGATCTGTCCAGTACTTGGAGTTGTATAAAAGATCTGTTGAAGATCCGGCGGGGTTTTGGTCAGACATTGCATCGGAGTTCTACTGGAAACAGAAATGGGGCCAACCTGTCTTCTCTGAGAATTTTGATGTTCGAAGTGGCCCTATCAACATTGAGGTCTTTTTCTTTCTTCTTCCCATTTACCATTTTTAATGGTCAGATGCTGTTCTAATTTTTCTTTTTCAGCAACTTTTAAGCATAAAACAAATCAAAGTGAATGCATATTTTTATTATTTTGCAATTACATCAACTTCCCACCTGCATTATAGTTATTTTTATTCTTATTATTTTGCAAGTGATGATGAGGAGAATGAGACGACGATTAGCACCAAGCAGTATCCAAATAATATTTATTTTATCAATAATTGTATGCAGTGGTTCAAGGGTGGTATAACCAACATTTGCTACAATTGCTTGGATAGAAACGTTGAATCTGGAAATGCTGACAAGATTGCCATTTACTGGGAAGGCAACGAGCCTGGTTTCCAGGACTCTTTAACCTACTCCCAACTTCTTCAAAGAGTTTGTCAGGTCTTTGATTTTATACATGCATGTGTGTTTCATTTATTTTGGTCATCAACTTGAAAAAGATTAACCTTAAGCTACATTCTGTTCTTCTGCAGCTAGCAAATTACTTGAAGGATGTTGGTGTTAAAAAGGGTGACGCTGTCATAATTTATCTTCCCATGCTCATGGAACTCCCAATTGCTATGCTTGCATGTGCCCGTATTGGTGCTGTTCACTCGGTACTTGAACAAAACTGTGCAACCTTTCTATCTGTTTCTTACATGCACACAGGGACTTGCTAAATGCCACTTGCCCTTTCTATACTACCAGGTTGTATTTGCAGGATTTTCAGCAGATTCTCTTTTTCAAAGAATCATGGACTGCAAACCAAAAGTTGTAATAACTTGCAATGCTGTTAAAAGAGGCTCCAAGACTATCCAACTGAAAGACATAGTTGACACTGCCCTTGCCGAATCCTCAAAAAATAGCATTTCTATAGGTACTTAAGTCCTGTTTTTTTTTTTTTGGGACTATCTTCTTCAGTTTTCATTAAGCTAAAAGCTATGTTCAACTGTATGCATTTATGTTGATGAAAATTTCAAATTTGTGACTGCTATTTAATTTTTCGCTTTAGAAAGAAGATAACCGATCTAAGTACCCACTTTCATATCCTCTTTTCTTCACAGATCTGTGCTTGACATATGAAAATCAATGTGCCATGAAGAGGGAGGACACTAAATGGCAGGATGGAAGAGATGTGTGGTGGCAGGTTAGCTAACAGTATCTTTCCAAATATACCAAATTCCACCAGGGAAAAGGAATTCCCATTTTTTACCTGCAGCATTCTTGCGTCAGGATCTTCGTAATATTTCTACATGGAAAGAAAGCGATACAATTTGATGGAACGGATTACTTGCTTATTTAGTTCATGTCTCTATTCCCTGTTGTGTAACTCTGTTCTTCACACCAACAATGTTTCTATGTAATTCATCATTTGATAGTGCAAACATGAAAAGCTTTTATTTTCTGAAGTCTGGTGCTTAGTGAGTTGTCTTTCAGGATGTCGTCCCCAAGTATCCAACTAGTTGCATGGTAGAGTGGGTTGATGCTGAAGATCCCCTTTTTCTCCTCTACACTAGTGGGAGCACTGGGAAGCCAAAGGTGCTTGCAATCCTTTTCCTAATTTATATTACATACATTTATATTTCATATGTTCTAATTAGAATTTATAAAAGGGTGTTCTCCATACCACTGGAGGGTATATGGTCTACACTGCCACAACTTTCAAGTATGCATTTGATTACAAACCATCTGATGTCTACTGGTATGAAGAAGACTCCAACTTGTGCTTACTGCTTCTTAACTCTATTTAAAGAAGCTGCATAATTGCTGAAGTCTTCCTCGTGATATCAGGTGCACAGCTGACTGTGGGTGGATCACTGGGCATAGTTATGTGACATATGGACCAATGCTCAATGGAGCAACTGTTGTTGTTTATGAAGGGGTAACTTATTGTGAATGTACAACTTTGTTTCTCTTTTATATTGCAGCAGAAAAACTTGTTTATGGCCCACTTTTCGTGGGACTGACTAGGATAATGGACTAATACTTCTAGACTTTTGCTAATGAGACGTAAGCATGTTAGCCAATTCAGAATATCTATACATTGTTCAAAGTCTAGAGGCTTGATTAATTAAATTGTCTACGAGCAAATTCTCTTTTGCAAAATTTTTCTATCATATGCTCAATCTACATACCACATTCAGGCTCCAAATTATCCTCACCCTGGACGCTGTTGGGATATTGTAGACAAATTTAATGTGACAATATTTTACACTGCCCCAACGTTGGTGCGATCCCTAATGCGTGATGGTGATCAGGCAAGCTACTTCCCTTGCATTGCTTCAATCTCTGTTATTAAAGGCATTGATGGATATCACTGCTGATTATGAATAGCTTCAAATGCCCATGTTCCTTCTCAAAGTACAATGTCTTTTTTTTTTTTGGAAAAAATCAAATCTTTCCATATTTCTTATGATGTCTATCTTGGCTTTCATCTGCTATTGCAACTTCATTTCATCTATTGTCGGCTGTGTGAGGTGAAGAAACTGATATTGGCCTCTGATCTTTTTTTTTTTATTGATATATGGTGCATGAGTTTTAAACATCTAGTAAAACATTGTCCCAAGTAACTTGAAGACATTTTTTATCTTTAATGCCTATTTTTCTGCTTCTGCATATCTGCAGTATCAATATACAAACCAGATCTGATCTTTTATATTGATATCAACTATGGATGATCATGCAGTATGTTACTCGCTATTCACGCAAATCCCTGCGGGTTCTTGGAAGCGTAGGCGAGCCTATTAATCCAAGTGCATGGAGGTCCTAGCTCTATCCTATTGTTGTTCTCATAATATATAACACCTTATAACACATCCATGCCCCTTACAGGTGGTTTTATAACGTAGTTGGAGATTCAAGATGTCCTATATCAGACACATGGTGGCAAACTGAAACTGGGGGCTTCATGGTATTGACATTCTTTTGTCTTTAGCTACCTTTTATCACATTGCTTCAGCTCTTTATGATACTAGTAGTCCTTGACTACCTGAAATTGGTTGTTTGTTTGGTATTCTACTCTTGTATGACTTCAGCATGCTTATGTTCTGAATGTTTTCTTTTGAATTATTTTCTTATTGTTCTCATGATTATTCATCAGATTACTCCATTGCCTGGTGCCTGGGCACAGAAGCCTGGTTCTGCAACTTTTCCTTTCTTTGGTGTTCAGGTTGCTATGCCATGACTCATTAATTCACCAACCACCAACCCAACTATGTTTAGTTCTGCATCATTGACCTTATCTGATAAAATTGCAGCCTGTCATTGTGGATGATAAGGGCATTGAGATTGATGGGGAGTGCAGTGGTTATTTATGTGTGAAAAATTCATGGCCAGGGGCATTTCGCACTTTATATGGTGATCATGAAAGATACGAAACTACATACTTCAAGCCATTTCCGGGCTATTATTTTAGTGGTGATGGCTGTACCAGGTATTTTGTTACTATTTCTAAAGTTGCATCATTTTAACCATCTTCAAGGGTTGACTTCTTGTTCCTTATTTGTTCTGTGTGGTTGAGGATGAAACCAACCAAATGAATAATGGTTTTTCATCTATGTTCCAGGGACAAGGATGGATACTACTGGCTTACTGGAAGAGTTGATGATGTAATTAATGTGAGGTATGTTTTGGGTTTTTGTAAGGTCTTATTCTTGTTGTTTTGTGAACTTCCAGGTGAATATTTAAAGAAGTCCTGAATTGCATTATATTGTTGGCTTCTGAGACTAGAGACTGAAGTTTGTCAATCAAGCCACATTGGAGATGTCATTTGTATTCTGCAATAATAATTTGAATGACTTTGGTGTGTAATTGGCAGTGGTCATCGTATCGGTACCGCAGAAGTGGAATCTGCTCTTGTCTCTCATCCCCAGTGTGCAGAAGCTGCTGTGGTTGGTTTTGAGCACGAGGTATATGTGCTTGTGTGTGCACATGATTGTGCACATAGGTATTTTACAACTGAAGTGAACATGATAGTGCATTTTGATGCTATCTTAACTTACCACCTCTGATATTTTATTGTTGGTAGGTTAAAGGACAGGGCATTTATGCATTTGTGACTCTTGTAGAGGGTGTTCCTTACAGTGAAGAACTCCGGAAAAGTCTCATACTCACAGTACGACAGCAGGTAATATATTCAAATACCTAATGCACGGATATTGAGATCCCATGTAGCTTACAGTTTATGTAAAGATGTCACGACCAATACTAAAGCTAGTGTAATTGACCAAATTCCAAACATCTAATTGGCCAACTTATGATGGAGTTGAATTTGAACCTTTAAATTAGAACAGCCTTGTGATGGTTAAGAACTAAAAAATTGCAGAAGTATATCGCACCCTAAAAGGAAAAGAAACTTGAAAAGGGAAATTTCACTACAGGCTAAGTAAGAGATTGGGTGTTTGGGGAAGTTAGACATAGAAAAACGTGCATATGTTGTGATCTAATTGATTAAAAGCCTTTTATTGATGTTAACCATCCAGATAGGAGCGTTTGCGGCACCTGATAAAATTCACTGGGCACCAGGCCTTCCAAAGACCAGGAGTGGAAAGATAATGAGGAGAATCCTGAGGAAAATTGCTGCTAGGCAGTTGGATGAACTGGGAGACACCAGCACACTTGCGGAACCAAATGTTGTCGATCAACTTATAGAACTTGCGAACTGTTGAGGTCAGGATACCCGCTAAGTTCCGTATGCAGCTTTTGGTGTAACCAGCTTGTTTCGAGTAGCCTTCATGTTTGTGTGCTTCACAGATAAAGCTTCTC
Organism: Erythroxylum mucronatum; assembly: GCA_027563825.1. Lineage (NCBI taxonomy): Eukaryota > Viridiplantae > Streptophyta > Magnoliopsida > Malpighiales > Erythroxylaceae > Erythroxylum > Erythroxylum mucronatum. The sequence continues at coordinate 14,195,739 of JAOSBP010000007.1, read as the reverse complement.
GTCATTCCCTTTTTTTTTTTTTTTTTGGGGTTACTGTTATTAGCTTATAAGTTTCGTTTATGCTACTGAGAAAATAATGCTGGAAGCTAGGGAACTTACACTAATTCCCTGATCATTAGGTTAACAATCCAAATATGAAAACATCAGTTCTGTACATACCTACAGTTCCTCCCCATACTGTTTTAATGGTGCATTCTCATGGAACGTCTGTCAACAACATTTGGTCAAACTGAAGGAGACCTATATTTCGTTTTTCTACTTTTTTCTTCGACCTATCATCTAGGATGTGATTTTGGCCTCACCAATTCTGATGCACCAAAACGAAACATGTGATTGTGGTCTTTTATGCACCGCCCTTGGTCGGAAATTGAACTGATCTGAAAATAATATATGCGGATTGCTTTTGGATGAATCTAAATTATGAAAATTTTCATTGAAAATTTATCGCAACTTATTTCAACATTTATATAAATCTATTGATTCATACGTTTCAACTTTATGCTTGATGAAAATTCCACTTATATGCATGTTGAGAATTTCTTACGTAGATTTATTGATAAGATGTAGAAGACAGCAAATACATGACGATAGCAACAAAGAAACAAGGATTTTAATGTTATAAGAAAACATTTTTTATTTTTATTTTATTGCATATGAATGACTATAATTTTTCTCATTTTCTACGAATTTGTTTGATAATTTAAAATAAAAAAAGATATTTTCCAAAACAAATTACATGGTTTAGTCGTGAGCATGTCTTTTTGGTAGTGCATGCATTGGTAAAGTTAAAAGTAACAGAGTTATAATGAACTTTCTTTGATCATTAAATTAAGAACAAACTAAATATTAAACACTAATTTTCAAAGTTAATTATGACTATATTACATTCAATATTTTATTGCATATTGGATGTTTGACAGTAATTACATAAGATTCAAGATTCCACTTCACAGGGAAAAATCAATTTATTACTCTCTCTTTAATACTTTTATGGTATTGACCTTCATCTAGTCAAATCATACCTCCATTTGCAGCTTGTTTTGGATTCATTTCATCAATGTCTGTGTTGGCACTCCTTTAAGTGAGTTGATTATTCTTCTCCTTTTTGCATGAATAAGGGGGGTATTTGCCCTAAGAAGTAGTGTAATTTAAAGGTGGAACCACCTAAGCAATTTTATCCCTTGATTGTTTTTTTATTTCAATTAATTATAAATTTGCAATTTAAGTTACAAATCCTTTAGCTTGTAGGAATTAAAATATGTAAACAATTCATTTGATATTTACACAAGAATTAATTATACATAATTAATATATCAACAACTCAAACTTTATAACTTTAGCATGCAAAATTTTATGAATAATGTTGGACCCCGAATTTATTTATTTATTTATTTGTTTAGTTTTAGAATTGAGTCCATTAATTTAGTGAGCATGAATAGAAATTATAATTTTGAATAGAAATGTTAGAATTAAGTTATAGTATGATATTTAATAGGTTAAAGGAGTTAGTAGACATTATGTTATATGTGGAGGGCTAAAATGGGAAAGACAAGACAAAAGTTTTCTTGAATAAGAGAGAAAGAAGAGAAAATCATGGGAAGAAGAAGGAAAGAAGAGAAAAACGTGAAAGAAGAGAAAAGAAGAAGAAAATCATAAAGAAGGAGGGAAAAAAAAGAAAGAAAAGAACTCAACTTGTTTTAGGTAAATTCTATCATCTTTTCTTCTTGTTTGGGTAGAAAAAAAAGTAGAGAAATGGGTTTGTGTTGGAAGAAGGAAGAGAAGCCCATTTTGATTTCTCATGGATTTTAACCTAGGTCTTAGTTTTTGAAGCCTAGACAAACTATGGTAGCTTAAGCCTAAGCTCAATTTTCATTTATTATATTTTGTGATTATTGAAGCTTTATGGATTTTCTATGGGAATATTGTTTTGAGTAGAAATTGGTTTGTTTGAAGGAAACCTATAGAATCCTATTCAAGAGTAAGAGGAAAGGCATAATTGAACTTGGAATTTCAAGCAATTAGGTGGGTAATGTGTTTATAGTGATTGTGTAAATGGGCAAATTTTTACCTATGTGTGTATGCTTGATTGCATTGATTTTGAATTGTGGTATTTGTGGGAAAAATGCATTATGAGTTACTTTCATGTTATGCTTTGAAAGAAGTTATGACAATTGTTATAATCAAAAGAGGAAATAGTATAAGGAGCATAAAAGTATGAGCATGCAATGAAATAAATTGAGCATAAAAATTTGCTTGTGTTTGGGCAAGAAAGAAACCATTTCGTTCATCACGTGCACATTGACTTAAGCCTTTTCCCGGCTGCCCGCTTGTAGCATATGAGCTCTTAAGAAACGGACTCATTTAGTTCTTGGTGTAAACTTCAGTTTCTCCATTTCGACCTGTGGGACTCTCCAGCCATTTGTTTGTGCATTTCATCTTTGATTGTCAAGTATGATACATAATTGAGTGTTAAGTTTTGATAGTTAAATATACATGGTATGTGTTATGTGATGACTTCCTAAACTATGAGTGTTTGAGTTTTGAACTGTTGATGATTGAATTGCTAGATTAGAATAAGGTATAGATGTAAAGATATACGTACATATATGCTTAATTGTATGGCTCGTTACCAATAACTATAAATATATTAGCCACTGAGCCTTGTAGCTCAACTCATTATTTTCTCCTCAGGTGCTAAACAAGAAGATTGTTGATCCTTGTAAAGACCTTGGTAACTCCAAGATAGCTACATTTAGTGACTAAGTTAGGTCAATTATTTTTGGGTAGTTGTATAGGCATATCAAACTTGAGCATCCATTTGTATTTTGTATTAAGTTATTGATGTAGTTGTTGATATGTAACTAAAGTTATGTTTAAACTTCATTTTGTTCTAGTAATCAGATTAAGAATTGAAGAAGTTTTTTTTGTATATGTTCATGTTTATCTTTTGGTTGAGTTGCTAATTGTTGTTGTTGAAAATAGATGTGTATGATAGAGTTGGATCGTTGGGTTCTGGGTTGTGAATCGAAGGTTTCGCCGCAGCTAACCTTTCCCGAAGGGTATTTTTATTCAATTTTGGTAACTTCGCCGCAGCGTATTTTTCCCGAAAGGTGCTTCGGTTTGATCTGGGGACTTCATCGCGGCGCATTTGTCCCGAAGGGTGTTTTTATTCGATTTTGGCGAAGCCAGACTTTCGTCGCTGTGTATTTTTCCCGAGAGGTGTTTGGGTTTGATATGAAAACTTTGCTGCGGCGAAGCTAGACTTTCGTCGTGACGCATTTGTCTCAAAGGGTGCGTTCGCTTGACCTTGAGACTTTGCCGCGGCGAACTTCTCCCGAAAGGTCCTTGAAAATATTCCCTAGTTTCGCGTGACGAACCTGCCAACGCTGACGCTAAAATCTTCCTTACCATTTGAAAAGTTTGGACTTTCCTTTTGTTTCCTGTGATCCTTACCGGAACGTCTCATTTTGTCACCTCAGGATATGTAACGGAACTCGAGCCCAACATCTTTTGATATCAGAGCTTAGGCTTTTAAGGATTCTTAGGCTTAGAATACGTAATGATATAAATTAATATGATGTGTGATTAATTGTTTACATTGTTGAATTGATTGATTGCATTAAATGTCACGCATATCATGCATACATTTAGGAAATAAGATTAAAAGGAAACGTAAGCTAATTATTAGTGTTTAAATTGAAGGAGTAAGATGCTATCTTGTACAAGAACACGAAGAGTTTTGCAAAGGTCTGTTGCACCTAACTCTCCACCTAAAGAGGAGGGTACGGATGATTCTAGAGCCTTAAAAAATGTTGAGGCTTCTGTAGGGCACGGTAGTGGGCTCTCTCGATCACAGACGCATGAGTCGCCTCTTTCGCGAGAGCAAGGGGCTACTCCCTTGGATCCCAAATTGTTCCAGGCCTTTTATTATGCTTTTGTCCAGGCCATGAGCCACATGCCGCAAACTTCTGCTCTATCCCCAGCTAAGAAGGGAAAGCAGTTTGATAAGCTTAGGAAGTATAGGGCAGTGTACTTCTATGGAACGACTGATCCAGAAGAAGCTAAAACATGGTTGAGGAAGACAGAAATGATATTGGAGCAAATGGATGTGAGGATGATAAAAAGTCGAATATGTTGCAAGCTTGCTACAGGGAGATGCTCAGCTTTGGTGGAAAAGTATGCTAGGGAGTCAGATGAAATCGCCAGTGTTGACATGGAAGGATTTCCTAGCTGCTTATAATAAGAAATATTTGTCTGAGGTGTATCTCCAGTAGAAGCAGAGGAAATTTCTGAGTCTCACTCAGAGGGAGATGATAGTGAGCAAATATGAGCGCAACTTCACACAACTATCTCGATATGCTGAGTGAAGTGGCTAAGTGTCGTAGGTTCGAAATGAAATTGCATTTAGCCATCACAAAAAAAGTGGTGGCATAGAATTTCTGTGATTTTCAACAATTAGTCGAAGCAGCATTAAGGGTTGAGAATGTGGAGAACATAAAGAGCATTATGAACATAAAAAGAAAAGGGAGATAACAGTTCAGGAGGGGAGGTGGTGCTCCTATATCAGAGAGGAGTGCCGGGACTTTCTCTGTACAGTCTGAGGAGAGGAGTAGTGGTGCAAGCAGGTCCAAAAAAATGAAAACTGTTTCTCATCAAGGCTCAATGGCTGGAGGTAGTAGAAGAGGAGAGGAGGATAAGTCACCCGTTCCTAAGCGTGATCATGGTGGCAAATTCCATAAAGGGGATTACTATAGATTAACAGGAGCTTGTTTCAACTGTGGAAAAAAAGGGCACATGGCTAGAGAGTGCCCGCAGTATGCAAGACGGGAAGGAACCTCAGATGCAAGCTTCGAAAAGGGCTGAGACTGTGAAACATAAGAGTGCAACTAAAGTGGGAAATTCTGAGGCAGCTAAGAAAGTGAATCCTCCAGGAAGATCCGGAGGGGGGGGGGCAAGCACTAGCTAGAGTGTTTGCAATGACGAGGGAGGACGCATAAATAGCTTTAGAGGTTGTGATTGGTATGGTTAAATTGCTTAATGATGATGTTATTGTTTTGATTGATCCTGGGTCTAGTCATTCATTTGTTTCGTCAAGTAGCATTGTGTATGGTACAAGTTTGAGCCCATTAGATAGTCCTTTGATGGTTAGCACCCTAATCGGCCAGTACATTATTATTAGTCAAGTTTATAGAGAGTGTGAAATATATTTTGGTGGAGAACAATTAGTGGTGGATCTAATTCCATTGAAGATGGGGAGATTAAATGTGATTTTGGGTATGGATACATTAGAAAAGTATAATGTTAATTTAGATTGGAAACAAAAGACAGTGGAGTTTGAGTTGGAAGAAGGTAGAAAGGTGGTGTTTATGGGAGACAGAAAAGCAAGCCCGCCTAGAGTTATTTCGACTCTGACAACAGAGAAAATGATGAGGAAAGAGTATAAAGCATTCTTGACATGTGTGGTAGACACGAAAGTAGATGGAGAAAAATTAGAAGAAATACTTGTGGTCATGAAATTCCTGGATATCTTTCCAGAAGAATTACCAGGACTACCATCACCTAGAGAAATTGAGTTTCCCATCGAGCTTCTTCTGGGTACGGCACCGACATCAATTCTGCCTTATAGAATGGCTTCGGCAGAATTGAAGAAGCTTAAAGAGCAGTTAGAAGAGTTGTTGGAGAAGGATTATATTAGGTGTAGCTCTTCACTTTGGGGAGCTCCGATCTTTTTTGTGAGGAAGTAAGATGGATCATTGAGAATGTGTGTGGATTACAGGAAGCTTAATCATGTCACTATTAAGAATAGATATCTGCTCCCACACATAGATGGTTTGTTTGATCAATCGCAAGGAGCAAAAGTCTTCTCCAAGATAGACTTGAGATTAGGTTACCACCAGTTGAGAATAAGGGACTCCGATGTGTCAAAGAATGCTTTTAGAATACGATATGAGCATTTTGAATTCTTAGTCATGCCCTTTGGATTAACGAATTCCCCTGTAACCTTCACGGACTTAATGAATAGAGTCTTCAAGCCTTTCTTAGACCGATTTATCATTATCTTTATCGATGATATATTGTTTTATTCCAAGAATGACAAGGAGAATGAAGAACATTTAAGGCAATATAGAAACGCCATCTGTTGGCTTTGTTAATGTGTGATACATTGGAGCACCATAAAACATGTTGCCATTCAACGGGAGGATCCACATGAGAACATCTTTGTAGTATCATCTTCCAGGGCGCATTAGCAAGTTAACATTTGAAAAATAGATGTGATTACGTAGCACACACCAGTTTGGGGCAGGTAAAAACTTGTTTAACCCTTTCAATATGAAGCAATCTATTTTTAATAATTCTCCGTAAAGTTACTGATGCTCTACGTAGCATAAATTTTGCAACATACCATCTATTGCCATGCAACGCAACTGGGATTCTCTTTAAAGAATCTCTTGCAAGACAGAATTCTAATTGTTAGTGGTTAAAAGCAGAAGATATGAATATGATATGGGAATCAGAATCTAATCCTATTTCTCCATCAGTGCTCAAAGAATATATTCACAGTGATTGAATTGAAATTGATGGTTAACATTATTATGACGGGATAAAGGATGCCCTTTAGAAGATTGTACGATTTTGACCAAATCACTTGGATTAGTAGGTTTGCAAGGTCTTTAGCCAGTAAAACAGACTGGTAATCCAAAAAAATCAAATGTTGCTTTTGTTTTTCAAAATTAGGATTCCCTCGATCTAATTTCGAGTATATATATATATATATACACACACATTACAATTAAAATCCACCAACCTGCCTTTGTCCCTCAATCAAGAGAAACAAGGTCTTCCACCTTATGCCCATCCACCGATCTAAAGAAACCAAAAATCACTAATAGTGAGAACATACCCAACGGCGAAAAGAAAGAAACGAGTACCCAAACAAACAAAAATGAGATAGACAGAACAAGGCAAGAGCCTATGTGAATATTGCTATAAGCATTCGTTAAAATGGACGATGACCTGAGTTCCACAACCTCCTAGAGTAGGGAAGAAAGTAAATAAATGCCGGCGAGGTATAATCATTGGTGTTCCATCTAGCAAAGCAAAGACAGCAAATCTTGGCTTTGAGTTATCATCTTTGTAAAGAAATGTCCTATGAGATCACCTCATGCGTAATTAAAAGAAGAATCATCCTTGGCTCCTTGCCGACTGAAATGAACTAAAAGGTGAATGGCAAGGCAACCTGATCACCTTAACAAATATAGACCTGCCTGAAAATTTTAACGTCATGAGAACAGCTATTAAATCCCATTTAGACTAAAGAAAACCAAGCACAAACGCAGGGTAACTTGTATAATATCGAAATCCCAGCAAGTGGTGGTAGCCAAGAAACTAGGAGGGACTAGGAATCTAACTTGAATCCATAAAAGGAAAAACAACTATTAGGTACTCGCCAAAATCTAACATAATGTGAAATCGCTTAAGCATTTGACATATTGGCACAAAATCACAATTGATACAAGGGGGTGTATTTTCTTCATCGAACAGATCAAGTAAAATTTAAGGATGAGCAGCCAAACAAGATAATGTAAAAGCAGCAAAAATCAAGTGTTATCCATCAAAACATATTTAAGACACCCCTCCCTTCACAGCATGCTTGCAATGATTAGTTGTCCGCAGCATCACTTGCCATGATCCTAATCAGAATCCTCATAAATTTCCCCATCATCAGATGCCTCATCAAAAGATCTTATGTCAAGCTGGTATCGAAGAATACCTCCTATTCCTCCAAACCCTCGACAAAATTGTGAACCCTCTTGAGATTTATTCGTAACAAATTCAAGAGTACAACCAAAGCGCTTGTACTCATTGGCGAACCACTCAAGCAAGGGCATCTTTTCCTGAACCTCCAATTCTGCAGAGGTGGCTGAATCCAGGAAGTTAGTCTGATCAGCCTCTTGATCCTTATTTAAATGCTTTATGATAATTTCACTGGTAGCATTGTTTTTCAACACGTATCGATTGATATCTAGATTTTCCCAGACAATAAGAGTTTCAACGGCACCCATCTCCAAGGCCTTCAACGTGTCATCGACACCAAAGACATACTTCCCAGTGTCCTGGCTAATCTCCTCAAAATATTTTCCAATCAAACGCTTTTCTTGAATGAACTTCACATTTGATAAGATCTCTGCTGAAAGCTCAATAGCTTGGTTGAAACCATTTTCCCCACCATAGGAAACATCAACCACATTCAATATCTTGGCTTGCAGGCGAGGATCAAACATGTCGGACTGGCTCAACTCAGTTTTGAAGTCAGCTGAACCAGCGAGTATCAGCCCTGCAACATTAGGCTGACTGGTAGCCGGATTAATAAAAAACTGTGTAGCAAGCTCTGCAGTCTTCCTGACATAGTTGTGGCGTTTTTCCATCCGAAGTCTAGCAAAACGCAGTGCAGACTGTCCTCCTCTGCCATGCTTCTTGGGCAAATCAACAGTAAATTTATGCAGAACTTCTCGTGTATTCCCACTTAGTGTCCCAAAAAGGGTGCCATTTCCATCCATGACTATGAAACCAAATTTATCATCAGATTCCAAGAGCTCGTTCAGTGCTTCTGTGTGAAATTTGTTGTCACAGAGGTACAGTGATGCATTAATGGGCTTAAAAGGCTCAAAATCAATAGTTACCTTCTTTTCCTTTCCATCTTCATTAACAACAGTTCCAGTGTACAGAACCAATCCATTAGGAGGAACCTTGTTATAAAGCTTCAACCTCTGTTGAGCAGATGTAATGGCAGCCAAGACCGACTGACGGTTGACTCTACTCTTAATATTTGAAGCAGTTCCATATTCATCACCAAGCATTTTTGTGACACGAGATATTTGATCACGAGGAGGCATGATAAGTGATATCATGCTAGTTCCATTACCCCTTGCAGACTCCAATGCCTTAATCAGCTTTTTGATTTTCCATATCTCAATGTTTTTATCAGATTCATGACCGTCTGCCATTTTCAGCAACTAAGACTCAAAAGTGTTTATATCCTGTACACAAATAAAACTGTAAGACCAAAATATTGCAGCTCCTTCCCAATTAAAAAGATCTAAACAATCCATATAGTTAAAAAAGATGAAATAGCATCTTCAAGCATCATCCTCAAATTATGAGCAATTTAATATATGGAGTAAAACATACAAACAGTTAAACATGCATGGGTAAATTCCAAGAATTAGCCATGTCATGAATCCACAAAAACAACTATACTGATTCCAATATTATGAAAACCTGGCAATCCATTAATAGGGGTGCACATAAACATTTTTTGTCAGTATGATTTAAGCGAAACCAGTAGAAACAGTTTCTCTATTTTTAGACCAAACAAAAACCATAAAAAAACAAAACCCATTAAGATCATATTCATTGCCGTTTAAAACTTTTGCAAACAAAGATAGTTGTTATGCATTCAATTAACCATAGAAGGTCTAGGCAGATTAAAAATTAATCAAAAACAGTAAGGTCAATAGTTTACTATAATGTAGATTCAACATATTGAAATTAATGTCGCTCCCGTGCACATTAAAACCAAACCAAAGTCTATCCAGCTCAATTGTCCAGTAAAACTAATCAGAATTACCATCAATAATCCAGCTGCATAATACTATACCGCAGCAATGTAATAATTGATAAAAATATAAGGTAAACTTCAAGAATTCAGTAAGCAATATAAGAAACACAGGATAACATATGATAATAAGCTAAAAAAACAAACAAACGACATGAAATTATTAATAATTCACCTAAAGATAATCGTGAAAGTTTCACAGCCATTACTATAAACAAAACCAATAATTCTAGAAATTAAGCAAAAAGATCCATAAAAGTCACATGAAATTTAAACCTGATTACAAGTTCCGATGGCATAATTAGACAGATGAAGAACAGAACCATGAATTGAAAGCCTAGATTTGTTAACTTTAGGAAGCAAAAAAGTGAAGTACTCAATTGCAATCGCGAAAGATAATATCTTCAGGTATAAATTCCCGTTTACCTTGGATCGTTAAAGAAGGATAGTTAGTATGAATAAATTGTTTAGCCACCGACTCTAAATCAAGAAAGGAAATTAAACTATCAAAATATATTTGTGTAACAAAATTTAGTATTGGTGCACCTGAAGCAAAAGCTGGTGGATATGGTGATTGGTGATTGTTGATTACGGGAAACGGCGAGTCGGTAAAAGAAATGGCTGTGGCGGCTTTGCGATGAGAGTTGAGGAAACGAAGACTTTGTGATTACTAGGGACTGTGTGAGGACTGAAGATAGATAGCTTTAGCGTTTAGGTCTTTTGCTTCAAAACGACAGCGCATAGCATATGGTTAGGTTTGATTCGATTAGGTTTAGTTCAGGTTTCCGACACAGACCGAATACAACCCATCAAAATATTGTCGGTTTTGTCAAACAGTTTCGACGCCCGTATGTAAAGTTAATTAAAACCAGAAAAACAGTATAATTTGAATAGTTTTTTTTGGTAAATGAATAGTTGTTTTACTATTGAGTAATTTAAGGTATATTAGTTTTCACTATAATTTTTAATTTTATTTTTAAATTTAATAAAAATATATTTATTTTTAATTCTTAAATTTAGTTTCTTCCATGTTACAAAATGAGCATTGATTTTATTATTCATATAGGTATTATTGAAAAACCGATGGGGTTAATAATTTCACAAACTTTCCGCAAATTTCTTTGGCACCAATAAAAATATAGAAACACGCAAAACCGAAATAATGAAAAATACCGACGTTTGGTAACGCAGTTCGGCACATCTTGCCTACGCTTGCGGGGCTCTCACCCAGATTAACTTATTTCACTGTAGTTCACAAAAATTACACAAGATTGATCTACCCCGAAAGACCCAATCTATGTAACCGACCCACAGCCTAACTACCCGTGAATGGTCTTCACGCCCAATAACACGATCAACTCCTGTTAACCTCATCAGAGGATTTTCCTAACTATTTCTGCTTAAAAATAAAGACAATTAAAACAAGAATGCGACAGTTTCAGATCTGAAATACTTCGCTAAAATAATCAAACAGCAACACCGAATATAAGTGTACTCATCTGTGATAAAGGCTTCAAAGTGCTTCAAACATCAACATAGAACTAAGCAAAAACAACATTTGCGTATAGTTCTAGGACTGCTCATTAGAGATTACCAACGTGTAATACTGCTGCTTCAAAGAACCCCACAAAACAACTCAATCAAGAGAGAAAAGAAGACCACACGCAGCAGCCCACTTCACCACCTGTTCTCGTATTTTTCACTCAAAAATCCCTAGCAAAAAAACCTGCGCAAATCAGAGAAGAGAACAAGTTGCCCCCAAGTCCATGTCAGCCAAGGAATCATGTGTCAATCCATATTATTTACGCAACATCTCAAAATTGCCTTGGACCAAATCTTTTCAAATAGGGATAGTATATCATAGTCTATCAACCACCGTAACTCCTATTCACCATCCTTCCAATGAGACAATCACAACTAAGCAATTGATGAACTCTCTCATCCACGTTTCCCAAAACAAGCAATTAATGCACACTTCAACTTTTTAAACTCACATAAACACCGTAGTCTATTTCAATAAGCAACTAACACCCACACATAAGGAATTAATTTTAGCTGTATAATTTTCGTGAACCACACAAGCTCACCTCATCCAATTATCCACGCATGCGTCAAAACCCAAAGGAACTCACTACAGATTTTGTTTTTTTAACATCCGTGTACAGCTAGACATCATCCATAATTAAGGAGGCAATAACTACATGGACTACTAATAAAACATAAACTCCATCTTTTATATGTCCAATTTAAAAATGACAAAACCAAATAAAGAATATATAAAATACATTCTAACAGAACCTATTGTCGGATTCAGTTAACTTAGTGATAAACCTGGAGAACCCTTGCATAACCAGAGAGAAAAGATAAGGTGATAAAGGGTCCCTTGTCAAATACCCTTAGTTGTCTGGATTGGTTTGGTTAGGATCCCAGTGATAAGAATATTCAAAGAAGGAGTTCAGATACAAGCCATAATCCAATTAATGAATTAAGGCGGTAGCTTAATAGCTTCAAGGCATAAGTGAATGAATTACCAACTAACCGTATCAAAAGCCTTGAAGAAGTCGACCTTAATTAAACCACTTCGGAGATGTTTTCTTGAGTTGTACTCTTTTAATAGCTCCTATAAGAGGAGGATGTTATCCCCAATGTTCCTCCCCGAGATGAAAGCTCCTTCTGCTGGATTAATGATGCTGGTGATGGCCACTTTTAGCCTCTCTGTTAAGATCTTAGAAATGATTTTATATATGGTATTACAACAAGAAATCAGTCTGAAATCATACATATTTTGAGGGTGTTACTTTTTAGGAACTAAGCAAATATATGTATGTTTTAACTCCTTAAGCATCTTCCCAGATTCAAAGAATTCCAACACCACAGAAGAAACCAGATCACCTGTGATATCCCAAGTCCTTTGGAAGAATAAAGTAGCAAAACTGTTAGGACCAAGTACTTCGAAGGATTTCATACTAAAAAGGATTTGTTTGACATCCTCACGAGTAACAAGCCACATCATCTGTTCCAAGATGTTAGGTTCAACCGAAGCCTCCATTAAAGTGATCATATTAAGAATGGGCAAGAAAGAGGAATCTTCACCCATCAATTCTGCAAAATGTGTCCGAGACAACTCCTGCAATTAGTGTTGAGAAGAGTAAGTATGGCCTCTATTATCCCTAAGGATTGATATTGTATTGGTATTCCGATGAGCCAGTAGGGAAGCATGAAAAAACTTATAATTGGTATCCCCTTCCTTGAGCCAGTCTATCTGGGCCTTTTGGTGAAGAATGAAATTTTGAAGTTGTAGGGCTTCCATGTAAGTGTGGAGGCAGTAGCTTTCTATAGTACAGAGGAAAACGTTATAGGGATCATGGTAGCAAGCATCTTAGGCTATCAAGAGCCTCTCCCTTAAGTTAGTTGTATTCAAATACCGCCGAGATAGGAAACTTTTCAGTTCAGCCTTCACCTTCTTCAATTTCTGCATTAATTGAAAGGATTTGTAACCAGCCACATTAATTGACCAACACCTATCTACCAAGTCATTAAATCCCTCCATCTCAATGAGCCCTTTAAAGAACCGAAATGGGGCAGCGGGTGTTGGGCTCTCTTCCAATCTTTGGATCAACATGAAGCAGTCATCAGAGAGGAGATTGTCCCCAAAATAAACAAATGAGTGGGAGAAATAACCCAACCAAGTCGAATTAACAAGAGCTCGATCCAACTTTTTTCGAATGAAAAAATTCCCCTGTTGGTTATTTAACTAATTTAGCTTCCGACTCGAGGCCCTTCAAATCCACCAAATCCATCGCGAAAAGGAAATAGGAGAGTTCCTTCGTTAACCCAGTATTAAATAATCTCCCCCTTCAATTTCAGTTGAAGAGAGAGAACAGTTAAAGTCTCCAATAACCATCCAAGGGTTATCCACAATATGCTGCATCCGACTAAGGTCCGACCATAGTTTCTGTCGTTGAACAAAATTAGACCTATTATCCAAACCCCTTATATGACAGTGAAGATGTATAAGTTGGTCAGAAGAGTCCAAAAATTGAACTACCAGAAGAACACAATTATATAAATTGACTATCTTACCATTATAATGAGAAGAGTGGTTGGAGATGATCTCTCAGTTAGCTCCTAAAAATTCCCCCCCCCCGAATAAGGAGGAGGGGTCTTTTACTTTGTTTCCAACATCCCTATCAACCACGGTTTGTGATCCCGTACTATTTCCTAGGCCAATACTTTTTTCGTAGGATCATTCAACCCACGAATATTCCATATAGGAATAGTCATGATTGGGGAGAGGAACCCTCATATTTTCTGTTTTTCTTACGTGTTCTGTCTGACCATCACCATGGAGGTTGCACATTGAAATTCCCAGGGATAGATGGGAAATTATTCTCCTCTGTTAATGAATTACATTCTAGCTCAAGAGAGGGATGAGGGCCTTCAACCGGAAACAAACCAATTTCAGGTATCGAACAAGGAGCCAAAGGAACAGAGGTCATGCCACAAGTGTGTGGAGTAATAAAGGAGGCAACAGTCTGCGGTTCAACACACGAAACATGAGAAGGATCTACTGGTGGTAATGCAATGCCCTGCAAGTCAAGCCTCCCATCATCTCCCATCATGTTACCAAGAACCTCTACCATATTGTCACAAACCTCCAAGTCAATTTTGGAGTAAAGAAGAGGGGTTGAAGCCTCAATATCTCTAGTAATTGCCTTAGGAAGCTCGGGCTTCTCCACCTGTGCAGCAAGGCTCTCCGTAAGGTCAACATCGATTGCATGCAATTAGGGACTACATATAGGTTGGCCTCTTAACTCAACATCAGTCCCATTCTTACCATGTTGGGCACTAGTATTTGACACATATTTAACCTCATAACTAAGATCAAAATGCCAACCATATAACAACATACGACCAATAGGGACCCATTGACTAGTTGAAACATTGGGCTTCTAATGGTAGCTAATGGGGATAACTATTTTTTCCACTCCACCTTTCTCATCCAACCAAAGCATAGGGAGACTATTAGCCAATGTAGCTGTTTTATAGATTTCGATACACATTTTTGCATATCCAATACGCTCCATCGAAACTGTCTAAGAGTCCATACATATAGGGCGTTCAAGAGCACTTGCCACATAGCTCAAGCCAAAAATGGTCCAATATTCCAACGATATGTTGTGGAACTGAACCCATATGGGAATAACGTCTATGAGACTTCGATCCAAGTCTAATCTCGGTCTCCATTGCTCAAGAAACAAAAGTGGATCACCAAAATGCCGTGGACCAAGCTCAACAATTTATGATATATTAGAATTAGCAAAAAAATGAATAAGAAGGTACCGTCCTCACGAAGCATGACTTTCCGGAGTCCTTTCTTGGTCCATCTTGCCTTTGCCTAAGCATTAACTACGGAAACGCTAGCTGCTTCACCAAATTATTTGATTAAGTTCAATAACAGTTTTTGATTTTTTTTTAATGGTATATCTGGTTTGTTGAATTTTGATAAACAAACTATTTGCATGTATGTATATAATTCTTAAATTGATGTAGTGACAATCTTCAATTACCTTCTTACTTTAGTAAACCTAATAATAACCAAATCATGTATGCTATCTAATTCTTATTTTTATTTTTTTGTCTAATTTATTTTATAAATTGATTGTCTTATATTATATATTTCTTGTGCTTAACTCTCAATATTTTTAATAACTGTAAAAGACAACCAAATATTTGTATCATCTCTTATGATTATATTTTAGTCATCATTATATTACTCATATTATGGTGTTCATTACATTCTTTTCTGTAATATTATATATCTAATTATTATTTTATTGTACAGTATAACAACTTTTTAAGATATTTTTCCCAATATTTGAATATATATTAGATTAATAAACTTGTAGTTTGAACCTTATATTATTACATTTTGTTCTTGTGATTTAAAGTTTTTATTAAAAATTTAGAAAATCACAGTAACGGAGGGATGTACATGCAAGCTTTCACGCAAATAATGGTAACAATAATGAAGTTGGAAAATTATTCATATCCGGCAGTCACCATCCCTTACGTGGCTAAGCACTACTTGACATGTGAAAGCGGCAATAATGCAGGTATGGTCTTTTTCTAATTGTTTTAGTCTTTGTCAATAACAATAAAAAAAAGAAAAGAGAGCTCTATATGAAAACTTTCTGCATGCAAATGGAATCCTCTGTATGTGTTTGAGCATAAATTTTGACTACTAATTGATTTTGTGTCCTAATGTGGCCTTATATACGAATTTTATCATGTGTATCATATAAAATATAAATATCTCTCTCTAGGAGCCACACGATAATCATTATATAATTTATAAAAAAATATACACACACATACACATCAATTATTATATATAATTAGTGTTTTTATATATGACACTCTAACCACAATTTATACCAATTACTATGTTACATGTCAATTGTTATATATGTACAATTATATTTATACTCGTAATTGTAATTTAAAACCTCTAATTCAATAATTTTACAAAACTCTAAATATCACAAACCTTTCTTCAGGTTACTCTAAATATACAATTTCTGTAGTTTGGCTCGTTCCTTCAAAAAGCTTTTATTGTTTATTTTTTAAAAAAATTATGGTTTTATATATATTGTTTAAAGCTCAATTCCGATAAGAGAAAGGTTACCAAAAATATTTAACAGAATAAAAAGGATTTTTTAAAGTATTAAATTAGAAAATTTTCAAGAACACATCAAAGTATAGATATGTGCCATTATCGCAAAAATAGACATTATTCTGTCACACCGATTTGTATATATAAGACCTCTTTATTAGTTATCATTAGTAACAAGGGGATACAAACGTTAGTTAGTATATAATAAATATATTGAAGAGCTTAGTTGCTATTTCTAATATTTATTAATTAAAACATTATTTACATTTTATTTATTTATTTGTCTAATTCATAATTATAAATATTTTCAATAGTTATAAATTTTGCACTAATTCCAGGAACCGTAGAAGAATAAAATTTAGAATATAATTAAACTCTATAATAAGCTACATTTTTGTGATTAATTTTTTATTTCTATATGTAAGAAAACCTATTCAATGGTGAACAATTCTATTATCACCAATTTATCATTTAAAAAGTAGGGACAAATAGAAGTATGTATAAAAGGATAATAATTGAATCATTTATTTTTTAAACGAATAACTAAATCATTTATTTATGGTGTTCCTTTCATCTTTATAATATTTGAATAGACTATTAAAAGATTTAATTACACTTGATTCTATCATTATTAAATGATCAAAAGTGTTGTAACTGATTTAAGTATGTCAAGATAATTGTGCTTTCTAAAAGAGACAATTTTCCACATAATATCTTTTAAATACACCTTAAATATTTAAAAGTGAAGTTATTAGTTTAAATCAATATTTTAAAAACCAGACTAAAAGCTAAACAGATAAGACACAAGGTTCAAAAAGTTTGGTATTAGGTCTCATAAAATTATATAATTTGAAATATGATTGGAAGATGTTGTTTTTACAAGAATTTAAAATTTAATTGAAAAAAAGATTGTTAAATAAAAATTAATTGTTTTATTTAACAATCTCTTTTTTCAAATAAATTCAAATAATAATCGATCAAGTAAATTCAAATAAACTCTAAATAAATTCAAATAATAGTCCATCAACTTGCCTTGAAGTGGTCTCATGTCAGTTGAGTCTCTAAGAGGGAGTCGATATTTTTTTGCTCTTTATTAATGACTATAGTTGTATGAGCTGGGTATATCTCTTAAGAAAATAAACTAAAATTGGCTAAAGTTGAAATTTTTGAGAATTTCAACAAATTTACTTAAGAAAATTATAGGATTTAGAGCAATATCATCGCATTTGAGACGTACTCAAATATAAATTTATTCAAATTCCACTTTTATCGTATTTACTATTTTCTTGTTTTGTTAGATTAATTGTATAATTTTTTTTATAGATTCATTTAACTTCAAATGTTCATCTTTTTTGATAATTAATCAAATGCATCTTTTTCTAAATATTCCGCCACTTATCAAATAAATTTTTTATCACTCCTTTCAAAATAAATAAAATTAGACATTAGTTGTAAAACACATGATAAGATATTAGGGAAAAAAACCCTTACTTTTCATAATTTGAAAAAAATTCATGATTAAATCCAAATATTACACAATTTTTTGAAAAGCAAGAGAGTTATGTGATATCTTCTCTTCTTTTAATTGACGAATGTTGTATTTTTCAAGTGATATATGATAGGTTAATAATTTACATATTAATTTTGGACATTTTTGAAGCAAATTTTGGTATTTTTACATTATTTTTGAAGGATAGGAGATGTAGAGTTATTTTGGAGAAAATAAGCTAAAATCTAAGAAGCACGGACACGGACACGGACACGAGGACACACCGATTTTTAAAATTTGGTGGACACGGGTTCATTCATATTTGATACTTTATAAGCCTCTCTAAAAAAACATGGAGCATATATTCCATTAAGTAATGTCCGAGTGGTCTCTAGATGTGTCCGAGCTGTGTCTACTGTGTGTCAGTGAGTGTCCGACACGAACATGTGTCCGACACACGGACACGGCTCCATTTTGCTGTGTCCGTGTTACATAGGCTAAAATTGGAGGAGAATAACACATACATTACTATCAACCAAAAGGAATTCACAATGCAGCTGATGGAAGAGCCCAACAGAAGAGAAAACGACACCAAAAAACAAGAAAAACCTCAGCAGAGTCCAGAAGAAGTAAACGACAACTCAGAGTAGAGGAAAGCAATGCAGCAGGTGGATAGAAAAGAATAAAACGATAGCAGAACAAGAGCAAAACAGCAGAAACGATAACGCACAGCAGCTGGAAAATAAAACGCACAGTAGCAGCTAGGAGGTCCAAAACGTAGAGTACACAAGAGAAATAAAAAACGTTGCAGCAGAGGAGCAATCCGAAACGCAAGTGGAAAAAGGTCCAAAACGCATCAGCCAAAAGAGGAAAAAGAAAAGAAAGGCAAAATGCAAGGAACGCAGACGTTTTGAAGACTGCAGACGTTATTAACGTAGAAGGGTTTTTGTTTTAAAAGAGAACGTACGTAGGTTTTTATTTTTTGGAAAAGAGATGGACGTGTTTTTGGGATAAAAAGGAGGTGGCTGGAGAGGCAACAAGAGGTAGACGGCAGCTGCTGGTTTTAGGAGACGTCTATGCTGGGTTCCACCTTTTGCTGTCGAGGGAGAGAAAGTAGGCGTACTGTTTTGGAGAGCTTTTCACGGGAACAGATCACCTGTTCCATAATTGCTGTGCCAGTGCTATTCCATTGCATCTGGTCCATATATTTTTGTGGGTCCTTAAGTAGGTTCATAGATTCAAAGAATTCCTACACTACTGTAGAAAATAGCTCACCCATAATGTCCTAGGTATTTGGAAGAAGAGAGCAGTAAAACCATCTGGATCAGGTGCCTTAGAAGATTTCATACTAAAGAGAACTCGTTTAACATCCATCTGAGTAAACGGACTCACTAGAAGATCCATGATACTAGGATAGATTGAACATTCAAGCAATCTAGTCACATTAGAGCTAGGCCCCGAGGAAGAGTCTTCCCCTATAAGCTCTAAGAAGTGATTCCGAGCAAGCTCATGTAGATGAGTCAGAGTAGTGTATGTCTGGCCCCTTCTGTCCCATAATTTTATTGGTGTTCCGATGGGCAAGTAAGGTAGCATGGAAGAACTTAGTATTGGAGTCCCCATCCTTTAGCCAATTCAATCTAGCCTTTTGCTGAAGCATAGATTTTTGAAGCTTAAGGCCCTGTTTGGTTGGATGTTAATTAATGGAATGGAATGTAAGGGAAGGGAAGGGAAGGGAAGGGTTTATAATGGA
>JAOSBP010000007.1:14158533-14173085 GCA_027563825.1 Erythroxylum mucronatum | reverse complement strand
TGATTGTTTTTATGGCAAAAGAAAATAAGAGCAAGAGTTTTAAAGATGAGATTGAGATATGCATGATTAAGAAGAAAGATATAAATTGAGTTTTTGATTGAGGATAAGTTTCCAAAAGAGAAATTGAAGTGCTTTGTATGAGATGGAATAAAGATGAATAAGAATGAAAAAAGAAAAGAAAAAAAATTTATACCGATTTGGATTATTTTTAGACCGGGATTGTCTTAGGGTTTCCAACGCGATGCGATGTTTTTCTAAGGCACGTTTGTGGATGTCGGACTTTGACTTAAGTTTGTATTTCGTTCCTTCGATTCTGTTTTCTTTGTTTCAGGATTTCGTAAATCCGTTCTTGTGTCATTCGTTTTGTTTTGGCCCTTCGCTTTTTGATTCCGGTTGGTTATTTGTTTCGCTTTTGGCCTTCGTTTTTGCTTCCGCATATCGATTTGTGTTTCGCGTTTTCATTTCGGCCCACTTTCGGGTTTGGGCTTTTGTTTTCCGTTTTCCGTTTTTTTCAGTTGGGATCCGGTTCCAAGATCGGGTCCCAACAAAAATTGTGTTTCCTCCTATTCATATCAGATTTTATTTCCAAAAATCAATTGGATCTCCTTTTTACTATTAAAAAAAGGAAGGAAAAAAAAAGCCAAGCTTAGACCCAACCGAACAACAATGAGCACTCAACTTCTTTTATAGTATAGTAGTTGTTTTTTTTCTATTAGTTGCGATGCGAAAAGGCGTTTACTTATGAAATTTTTTAAGTAGGCTTGCATTAGTTGTCTACTATAAGATAGCTAGTTTTGGGGCTTTCGACATAAAAAAGCTCGGCTTTGCTATCGCTCATAACTTGTTGGCCCAAAATGTCTATGTTCTATACTAAAAGACTACTTCAGATGAATGGGAAATTAGCTTTCTACATAATGATATATATATCGTTGAGATTGAGTATAGAATTATGTTTACTCACTTTAAATTTTGTATCCATTTCCCTCTTTTTCCTGCTAGGAAAAATCATCTTATATTTTACATATCCATACAATTGAGTCCTTGGTTTTTCGAAATAGTGTATAAAGAAGTGCTTTGAATTATTGCTATCTAACTTAGACCTGACCTATAGATAAAAAAGGAGAGAAGTGAACAAGAGTGTGGGCGGCTAGCCCCCCACAATCACGTAGGTGAGTTCATCAAGTGCATCTTGCTCACACCACCCAAACTTGAGCTATGGAACTCATTAAGGATTAAACAACCCAACCTCATCAAATGTAGTAAGGTCATGCTAGGGACGCTATTCAACAACTAAATATATCTCAATATTATGCCACAAACAATGTACAAATAATTAGTCACAACATAACTTCGTTTAATCCATTGAACTTGGTTTCCAAAAACGGGTGTCCATCACGAGGTTACTACACATTTAGGCTCAACCCCATCCCGTTAGCATGCTTTAAAACTAGTTTCCTACTTAAAAATTTTGTAAACGGATCCACTAAGTTTTTCTCTGACTTGAAATAGTCTAAAGAAATTACACCATGTCTAATTAAAGTATAGACAATTTTTTGTCTCAATCTAATATGTTTACTTTTGCCATTATATGCATTGTTCTTGGCAACATGAATGGCAACCTGCGAATCACAATGAAGGAATACAGAAGGAATGGGTTTTTTCCCAAAGTGGAATATCTGCTAAGAGATTCCTTAGCCACTCAGCTGCCAATTCCAAAGCCATAAACTCAGCCTCCATTGTTGATCTCGTAATACACTTTTGCTTGGATGATTTCCAAGATATAACAACTCTTACTAAGGTAAAAGTATAACTACTAGTAGAGTGTATATCATCACTCTTCGTAACCCAGTTAGCATCAGAATACCCCTCCAATATAAGAGGATGACCAGCAAAAGATAATCCATAATGCATAGTACCTTTCAAATACCTCAACAAACGAATCAATGCATTCCATGCTCTTGACAAGGATTATGAGTATACCTACTAAGTCTACTCACACAGCATGTAATATCAGGGCAAGAATAGTTTATCAAAAATATCGCACTACCAAGAATTTTAGCATACTCAGTTTGGTTTACACTGTCACCAAGATTTTTCTTTAATGCAACATTAACGTCATAGGGAGTCTTGACTGGATCAACATTATAGTAACCAAACTTCCTTAAAATTTTCTCAACATAATGAGTTTGATTCAACCTAAAACTAGAGTCAATCCTATCAACTTTGATTCCGAAAATAATTTCCACAGGTCTAAGATCTTTCATATCAAAAGAAGACTTTAGCAAACTCTTGGTAATATCAATGACAAATAAATGAGTACCAAAAATAAGCGTATCATCCACATAAAGAGTTATGATTACATAACCATTGATATTAGATTTCACGTAAATGCAAGAATTAGCATCACAAGAGGAGAAACCATATTTGAAAATCTTACTTTCATATTTCTCATGCTACTATTTGGGAGCTTGCTTAAGTCTATACAAAGACTTAACCAACTTATGCATCTTTTGTTCTTAACCAGATACTCTAATACCTGGGGCTAAACCATATAAATTTTCTCCTCTAGATCACCATTTAAGAAAGTTGTCTTAACATCCATATGGTGCAAATAAAGCTTAAATACTGAGGCAATAGCAAACAACATCCTTATAGATACAATTTAGTAACAGGAGAGTAAGTATAAAAAAAGTCCAATCTTCCTTTTGTTTAAAGTCTTTAATCACAAGTATTGCCGTGAACCTCTCAATGGTTCCTTTAGGTCTTAATTTATTTTTGAAAATCCACTTACACTCCAAAGGTTTACACCCTTGAGGTAGATCAACTAAAACGCAAGTTTTATTAGACATGATTGACTCTAATTCTATAACTATAGCTTCCTTCCAAAACGTAGCATCCACATATCTCATTGCTTCCCTCATAAGTTTTAGGATCTTCCTCAATAATATAAGTCACCACAAAAACATCATCTATCTCCTCAGGTTTTGTCACCACAAAGGAAGTAATAAAGTCATAACCAAAACTAGTGGCTACTCTAACTCTTTTGCTTCTTCTTAGTTCAACATTTTCCTCTTCCTCTATGTCATTATTGGAAGAACTAAGGACAATTTTTTTAGGGAATTGCACACTTACTTTCATAGGAAATATAACCATGAAGAACACTGCATCTTTTGACTCTATAATTGATCCATAAGTTCTCCCTTTTCATTAATCATAAATCTATAGGCAGCACTATTAGAGGCATATCCCATAAAAATTGAATCAATGGTCTTAGGCCCAATTTTCTTCCTCTTATGTTCAGGTAGAGCAACCATAGCAAGACACCCTTACACTTTCATAAAATGCAAGTTAAATGGATAACCTTTCCAAGTTTCATACGGGGTTTGATCTAGTTTCTTATGAGAGACTCTGCTTATAACATAATAAGCTGAAAAAATAACTTCCCTCCACATAAAATCATGTAATCCTGAGGAAATCAACATTGCATTCATCATGTCCTTGAGTATTCAATTTTTTCTCTCAGCTATTCCATTTTGTTCAGGTGTACAAGGGGCTAAAAGCTTATGAAAAATACCAACTTTTTCACAAAAATTAGTACAATACTAACCACCTCGATCAAACCTTAATCTCTTAATTTTCCTTTCCAATTAGTTATCAACCTTAACTTTGTATTTCATAAACATTTCCTCTATATGACTTTTATTTTTCAATAAGTAAATCTTAGTAAATCTAAAACAATCATCCACAAAGGTAATATAATATCTCATGCCTCCTCTACTCATACAATTTTTAAAATCACCTAAATCTGTGAGCATCAAGTCTAACAATTATGACTCTTTCTCGGTCACTGATTTAAAAGGTTTATTAGAATGTTTAGCTTCAACACAAAATTGACATTTTCCCATTCCATTAATGATCTTAGGCAACAAGTTTAAGCTTTACATCCTTTTAATTGACCTCACATTCACATGTCCAAGTCTTAATGCCATAGGTCTAGAGACTCAACAATATAAGCAAAAGAAGTAGATGCATTCATTTCAACATCAAGTACAAATAAACCGCCATTACAAAACCCTTTTTCCAACAAAGTTCTCATTCTTAGTCAAAACTAGCTTATCAGAATCAAAGGTTAGTTCAACACCAGCTTTGTTAAGCAATGCACTAGAAATTAAGTTTCTACGTACATCAGGAACAAATAAAACATTTTCTAACGCCAACACTTTTCTAGAAGTGAGTTTGAGAGTGACCTTCCCAACTCTTTGGACAAGAACTTTGCAAGAGTTGCCTATGTATACAAATTCACCATCAGCAGCATCATTCAACTCCTTGAACAGGTCCTTGTTTGTGCAGATGTGGTGCGTGGCTCTTGTGTCAATGATCCACTGGACCAAGTTTCCAGCTGACTTCGAACACCGTAGTAGTAATGATCTCTTCGTCATCACCACCAGCAGCTTCAACCACATTAGCTTAAGGCTTACCAAAACTCTTCTGGGTACCTCGTTTATATGCCTTTTGGTTTCCTATCTTGAACTATTGTGGTTTTTGTCCTTGACCCTTCTTCTCATGGTTGATTCTAGCTAGGCAAAGAGCTGCATGATGGATTGGCTTGTGGCACCAATTAACAATCACCATCAATTCTTTTGCGCTTAAACTGACCATGCTTGTTATTGTTAAAGGACTTGTTTTATCCACCATTCTTATTGAAGTTACCTACATTTCTATGTTCTAACACATGAGCCATAACAGTAGGGTCAACGGTGAGTGACTTAGTCATATCTTGTGTACAGTTGGCATCCTCAATCTTTATATGCCCTATCAACTCTTAAAGCTTCATGTCTTTCTTCTTATATCTCAGCTAATTTTTATACCCGTTCCATGATGCAGGTAGTTTCTCAATAAGGGCATTAGCTTGAAATAGCTCATATATATTCATACCCTTAGCAAGGATTTCGGCAACTAGGTTTTCATACTCATATAATTGGTTCATAATGGGCTTATCTTCAACAACAGTAAATTTTAACCACCTAGCAACTGCATATTTCTTAATACCGGCATTATCATCCCATATTTCACTTCTAAAGCATCCTAAATTTCCTTAGCAGTTTTGTACTTGCAATAGATATCAAATAAAGGGTTTATCATATGGTACAATACATCCTTAACAGTACGGTTATCCTTTATTGTCTTAGGGTCGATGTTGTCACTAGAAATGTCTTGAAACAGTACATAATTGATTTCATATTATTGCAAGTAAAACAAAATTTTCTCAGACCATTGTTTAAAATTTCTCCCATCTAAAGGCTTTGATCTAGTTAAGTTAGGTATAATCCTCCGGGTTACGGTGATAGGGGCGGAACCTATGTGGGGGACAATAAGTGCAGAACCTAGGTTGGTCTTATTTGCAGATGACATATTAAACTCAAAAGCAGAAATGTCTCACACGAAATCATCAAACAATACGAAGAAAACAACACTATATTCGAACTTCTACCAAAAATAAATACGCAACAGCAAAATCATAGTAATTTCCGACAAACAGTAGTAATGCAGTAATAATTTTCCAACTTAGATTGTTAGAGAAAATAATAGTAATAATTAAAAAATTGGAATGACTTATTTAAAATGCAAGGTGTTGTGAAAATCACTGTCTTAAGTCAGAAATTCCCCCCTAAGTCAGAAATTCCCCCTATATGGTAGAGCAGGATAACGAGATCTAACCCCAGAGTTTACACTTTCTCCACCAACTTCGGTGCACTTCAAAGAACGGAGTAGAAACTGCCTTCAAAAATTAATAAAAGCAGACACAGGTAGAATATAAAAGATAAGGAGATATATGTATAAATGGTGTTTTTTACGTGGAAGCAGATGTGTGCGTTATATGGAAAAAAAAGAGCAGAATCGTGACAGTGGGAGAGAGCCAAAAGAACAAAGTGTGAGTTGTATACATATCGCATAAATGATTCATACGTTGACAATGGAGTAAAGACGTATTAAAACAGGCAGGAACGTTAATAATGTTATTGGTCATAACGTGATGAATGTTGCATCATAACGTTGGTAATTGAAAAAAAACAATAAATGAATGCATTAATCAAGCTTTGGAGCAACCAAAACACCAACATAGGGTAATAGAAAAAAAATCTTGTAGTCTATAATTGAGATAAGCGAGTTTTTGGAATCATTGAAATGTCATGCGTTGTCTCGTTTTCTAGAATGTTAATGGTGTTGAAAAGCAAGATCAACGAATTCAGCACAGGGTCAGACAGCATAACAGCTTTATCCAGTGGATGACTTGTAGTTCAATTCAGGAGTTAATGCTGCAAATAACAGCATTTAGTGGAAGCCATTCTTCCCAATAACGCACACGACATTTCTTTTTTTTCGGTAGATTGATCCTTTTATTTAATATGTAACGAAGTATAGGTTATATTTAAATAATTTAAGTCCTCTGTTGCAATAATCGTAAGTGAACCTGTTTATTTTGTATTTGTGAATGTAAAAATATTTTAATAATTTGGTAAAAAGAGTTGTGTTAATTAAAATCCTTTCTTATTTATTGGATCAAAACATTTGAAAACCCTTTAAGCATATTTTATGAATATAATTTTCATATATAAAGTTTCATAATTCTTAATTTTTACAATTTAAAGCTATTAAATATTCACGTGGAAGTGACTTAATTTATTTGCTGGCTGAGGAAATATATCGAAACCATATGAACAAAAAAGAAACCATTTTATAATTTGAAAACTGAAGTAAAGATCAGATCACAGAGCTGTCAAAAAATAACAGAAAGAGGAAATAAAAAGGGAAATGAATACAAATTTTAATTTATCTATGAATTTTTTTCCGACAAAGCCAGTGGGTGCTTCGCCGCATCTCTTCTCTTCCTCGTAGCCTCCTACTCCGCATACAGTGTCAGTGTGCGGGCTGCTAATAATTAGAGAAAAAGACAAAAGAGAGATAGAGAACAGCTTCGAAGTACTACGGAAAAGTATATGAGAGAGACGAGGAATCGGCTGGTTTAAAACTTTAAAAAAATGGAGGCGGAGTTGCAAATGAAAGTGGCTCAGGCCGTCGGAGTCCTGAATCACGACGCGCAATCCTCCAACCGAGTGGCTGCTAATCAGTGGCTGGTTCAGTTTCAACAAACCGATGCTGCTTGGGAGGTCGCCACTTCTCTTCTCACCTCCGATCATCCTCACTCTTTCCTTCCCGATTTTGAGGTTGAATTTTTCGCGGCTCAGATTCTCAGGCGAAAGGTCTTCTCTTTTTGAGTGTATATGATTTTGGCCTCCGTATTAATTCTGTAGAGCATGATTCATGTAATCTTAACGGTTCTTACGATGAAAATTCACTTCCGGCTTTCATATAGTGACAATTGTGATGCTAGTGGGAGCCTTTGAATGTCTTAAACTGATGGAAAAGAAAGATTGACTTGATAAAGTCAATGCAATTCTAGGAATTTTATATAGCTGTAATTTCTAGATTTAAGTGCAAGTTTAAAAAACAAGAACGGAATTGTGCTGTCTAACTCTGATTTTAAATTTCATCTATATGATTAGTAAGGCAAAACGCTCACACGGGACTGTTTTCTATCAAAAGGAGAAAAAAAATCCTATTTCGAATTTTATTTTTGATGAGTGAACTGTGCTTTTGTATAGGATCTTAGCTTATTGGTTTGGAGTTATTTAAGATATTTTGATATCTAGATTTCAAGTTTTTGACCAATCAAACATATTTGGCTTGAATTTTGTAACTTGTTATGGTTGCCCTTGTTGGGATTCTTGACTGCATACTCCAAGTGCATGTGGCATCCTTATTGGGCGTCTTTTGAAATGTTTATCTATGTCTAACAATAGAAAAGAAAAATTTCCTTGTTTCTGTGCACTGGACCAGTGATACCAATATATTCATAATTATCAAATCTTCATATTCTTCAATGATATATGATATAGCAAGCCTACTTGTTTAAATATTCTATTGCAATGCAGATCCAAAATGAAGGTCGATATTTGCAATTACAAGTCAAAGATGCTTTATTAAATGCTCTTCTAGTGGCTGCAAAAAGATTTAGTACAGGCCCTCCACAGGTTATTTTGTTTCTTCTTGTAAATAGGTCATGGATGCCATTTAACTTGGAATATAATTGATGATGTATTATAACATGAGTAACTATACTGGGTCTTGGAATCAAGTAATTGGAATTCTGCTTTTCCTAGGTGCATTGAATTGCTTCTTCTTTTTTTTTGTGTCTTGACAGCTATTAACACAAATTTGCCTTGCATTGGCTTCCCTTGTACTTCGAACCGTTGAGCATGGAAAAGCTATTGAGCAGCTCTTTTACAGTATCCAAACATTGCAGAAACAAAATGATAGTAATGTTGCCATTCTAGAGATGCTCACTGTTCTTCCAGAAGAAGTTAGTGATTCCCATAATACAGATAGTAAAATAGATTTGGCATGTCGAAGCCAGTTCTGCCAAGAGGTTTAGGTTCCTTCTTTCTTTTTTTTTGTACATCCTTCCCATTTTATCCTACAGACTCTCAGCCCTCCCTTCTTGCTTCTTTTATTTTTCTTTTGATCCAATCACATATTTTGTTGTCTGATTTCATATAATTGTGCCTTGATAGCAGCTCCTATCGCATACTCCTTCTGTTCTTGAGTTCCTGTTGGAGCAATCACAAAAGTCTTTTGATGCTAGTGTTCATCTGCAGGAAAGGAATAAAAAGGTTCTCCGTTGCCTACTTAGTTGGGTAAGAAATTGTTAGTGCCCGGTACTAATGTTGGACATGCTTTTTAAAAAAATATTGGTCTTTTATGTCTAAAGAACTGTCTTGAGTTTATTTTTAGACAGTTCAGTGATTTCATAAGAAGACATGTTTTATGCACTTATGAACGCTTTTCTCAACTAATTTCTGACCTTAGGTACGAGTTGGATGCTTCTTGGAAATTCCACAAGGCTCATTGCTAGCACATCCACTTCTTAATTTCGTATTCAACTCTTTGCAAGTAAGCATGATTGGTTCAATGTTTAAACTTATGTGTTGTAGACCTAGCATGTGCAGCTTAATGATCTTTGCCATGGTGGTCTAGGTCCCATCTTTGTTTGATCTGGCAATTGAAGTCCTTGTTGAACTTGCAAGTCGGCATGAGGTATCCTCTTGTTTTTTGGGGAGTTTGTTATTGACACACTTGAGGAAAATATTTTTAGTTAATGATGTTATTTGCTTAACTACCTAATAGGACATATAGTTGCCCTCGTAAGAGACGTTGGAGTCCATGGCTTTCATGTTATGTAAATCTCTCCTAATAGTGAAACTTCCATAAACTATGATTTGGATGTGATCATGCTCAATTTCAATGGCAAAAGACCTAGAGTGTTCATTCTAGTTGCTTTATATCCATTGTCAATGAAGAAATCTAAGGTAGCAATTTGACATAATTAAAAGAATCAGAGTTGGTTGGAAGTAATGGGATGAAAAATTGGACGAGTAGTGCGATACTGGCAGCCTACGAAACTTGTTAACAACTGTTAGTAGAGTAGTAGGGTGTTTTCTTGGTATATGGGGGCAATGGAGAACCTAGTTCATAAAATCAATGTTATTGTGCTAAGCTGGGATACACCTAGTTTGTTAGGTTAAATGCACTGAGACCCTTGGAATATGGTTGTTTATGAAATCCCTATGCAATTGAGGAGTAAATAGGCCCCTTTAGTGCTCACTTGTTCTTTGATCAAAATTGACTAGTATATGCAATACATTGATTTCATATGGTTATAGCTTTAGAAAATCATATAATAAAAAATTGATGGAAGGGTTGTTTGGCTGATTATCAAACCCCATGGACCTTTAGAGCTAAATTCAAAGTGTAGTATTTTTTTTAAAAATTAGTGATACCATAAAGAACTTAACCCCAGTTTGTTTTGGCTTATTTACAGTCAAGTGTAAGGTTCCTTTGCATGGGAAGTATAACAATAATGTATTGATGTTGCATTAGAGATTTCAGACCTATGTATTCCAATATTCAGTTGGGAGAAAAGTTCCTACTTTTAACCCATCTATTGTACTGAAAACAACTATTGGTTTTGAAAAGCATATTAACTCTCTTATATTTTTACTTGAATAGTTTACAAGAATATATACAGGAAATATCCCTAAAATATATCCTAGAAATTGGGGATATACGCAATCATACAACGAATTATAGGATATACATAAATATACAGCTAACTAGTAACCTTATCCCATAAAATCCTCTAATTATTTCCTATGCATAATATCGACACCCAACTTACTAAGAAAGTCTTCAAATGTTATCTTGGAGAGTCCTTTTGTCAAAATATTAGCTATTTGCTCATTTGATGAGATGAAGGGCATGCACACTAGGCCACTGTCCAATTTCTCTTGCATAAAATGTCTGTCAACTTCCACACGCTTATTTTTTTTTGATAAATCAGTAAATTTGATTAGTCAAAAGGAAAAGAGTTCTGGACAAAACAAGAGACTGCCCAAGAAAGTAAGTCTCATTGCCAAAATCAAATTAAACAAACAAAAACAAAGAAAACAAGAAAAAGCCTCTACAACGGTAGCTAACTAAAGAAATAAAACTAGGAAACTAAATCTGCACAACGTAGTAGAAAAAACTACAACCACGACCTAAACAAGCTTTCCACCCAAGGAAATCCTTGGAAAATTCAGAATGGGAAGACATTAACAGAACCAGACAAAACACACTAACAAGCTGAAATAGAAAAGCAGTCTGGCAAACAAATAAAACCAAAAACAATCAAGGTGAAATCTTCACAGATTTAACCCTAAAAGGGCCTTGAACTAAAACTTCTGAACTGGTGTTGGATCTCTTACTCTATTGGAAATAGAGAAGGTCTTCATTGCAATCAAAAAACCGAGGCTTTAAAGGAAAACCAAGAGGAGGAAGAGAATCTTCATAGGAATCATCTCCTCTTGAGGCCTCCAAACTGCCCTGAACTGGACCCAAAACTTGCAAAACAAAACATTAGAGAAAAAACTAAATAGATCATACCAACGACTACCTTCCCTCGGTGTTTGAACTGAGATGTTCCATAACTTGAAAAACCATTCTGGTGTTAATGCTCCCAACATCCAAGACTATATCTTTAAAGGTTTGATGGTTTCTTTCAGACCAAAGATTATAAACAATAACAAATAGAAGAATGATAAACAGGTTGAGGTCAATATTTCTGTGGTTTGGGGAATGGCTAAACCAATTAAGTACGGCTAAAAGATTTATAAGGTTAGGCAAATGGATCTGAAAATGGTTTAGAGAATGTAACCACACTATTTTTGAGTAAGAACACTCAAAAAAACAGATGATCAACAGACTTATTATCCAAAAGGCATAAGGAACAATAATTTGGGACATAAGAGAAGAGGAGTTTATCCTTCGTTTGCAACTTATTTAGAAAAGTTATCCACAAGTTTTGTCATACTGAACGAGATTGTTTGCGATGTTGATTGTAGACTTATTATCACAATATAATTTTATTAGACCTTCCTGTTTAATTTTTAAGTCATTAAGAACTATTTTCAGCTACAGCAACTCATAGATCCCTAAAGCCATGGATTTGAATTTTGATTTTGCACTTGATCTTGCCACAACATTATGTTTTTTGCTCTGCCACGAAACCAGATTTCCTCCCATAAAAACACAATATCTTGAGGTTGATCTTCTGTCCACTAAGGGAGTTGCATAATCTTTTTAGGGTAATCTTTTCTCCTATTTTAAATAAAATTTCTCTTCCTAGACTACCTTTTAGATACTGCAGAATTATGTGTACAATTTTGAAGTGTACTTCTTTGGGATTATGCATAAATTGATTTACTACACTTACTACAAAGGCAATGTCTGGTCTTGTATGTGTTAGTTATATTAATTTTTAACCAACCTTTGATAAGCTCCTTTATCTATTGCTTGATCATGCGATGCATCACTCAATCCTTGATTGAATTCAATTGGAGTAGATGCTGGTTTGCACCTTAATTTTTTTGTTTCTTTCAACAAATCCAGCACATATTTTTGTTGTGAGAAGAATATACCTTGCCTTAATGTGCAACCTCAATTCTTAGAAAATATTTCAACTTTACTAGATCCTTGATATCAAATTCTTTTAATAACTTTTCCTTTAACACTACATTTCTTCTTTATCATTTCCAATGACTATAATGTCATCCACATACACCAATAATACTGTTACTTCTTCAGTTTTTGAATGTTTGATGAACAAGGTATGGTCTCCATGACTTTACTTATACGCGAATCCTATCATAGCCTTCATGAATCTCCCAAACTATGCTCTTGGTGATTATGTTAGTTCATAAAGGGCCTTTTTAAATTTGAACACCAATCCTTTTGAGATTCAAATTTGTGTGGAACTTCCATGTATATTTCTTCTTCTAATTCTCCATGGAGGAAAGTGTTTTTAACATCATATTGCTGTACGTTCCAGCTATAGTTGGGAACTAGTAACAATAAAATCCTGACAATATTTGTCTTTGCTATTGATGCAAATGTTTCTAGGTAATCTATGCCATAAGTTTGGGTATAACCTTTGGCAACCAACCTAACCTTGTACCTTTCAACAGTCTCATCATATCTATACTGTGAACACCCGCCTGCATCCAACCAATTTTTTATCCCAAAGTAGTTCCACCAGCTCCTAAGTTTTATATTTTTTGAGTGCATCCATCTCACTTTTCATAGCACTTCTCCACTTTTCATCTCTTAGTGCCTTGGTTAGATTTTTTGGAATGGGAATGTTAAGGTTTGGTGTTTTTTGGACAGGTTTTGATATATCATGAACAAAAATAGTGGATGTTGTGTGTAGGTTCTAGTACTTTTTTTGAAGGCGTAGGTCTCAATCACTAGGTTCAATCTGTGGGTCAAAGTTAAGCTTGTGATTAGTTTGTGGATCAGGGTCAGATAAGTTTGTGGTTGGTTCAGTTGGTTCTAAATCTATTTGGAATGCTAGAACAGTAGCTTGGGTAGGGGCCTAGACATGCTATAGGTGAGAGGCAGGTCTCTTCCTGGTGTAAACTTGCAATTATCAAGTGGTTTTTCCTTTACTTTCTTCCCTTAGAGCTTCCGTAGGTTCAATAGACTTGTTTGAAAATACTGTTCAAACTCTATTTGATTGGGAAAATCATGGAAAAATAAGTCCCTTGTCCTATCTTTACCAAATTCTCTCCTTGAAGATAGGGTTGAGTAAAGAAAGGTCTGGTTTCATCAAATGTAACATCATTGGACCCAAAAAATTTGTGAGTTTTGGGATGGAACCACTTGTATCCCTTTTGGGTAGAAGATTAACTAACAAAAACACATTTAAGAGCACGAAGATTAAGTTTTTCTCTATTTTGAGAGTGAATATGAACATAGGCTATATTTCTAAAAATTCTAGGAACAAGAGTACTTGAGAGGCTTAGATTTAGATAGAATTGTATACGAACATTTACTAGTGATTGAAAATTAAGAACTCGAGTTGACAACCTGTTATGAAAGTAGGCAGAAGTTAGGACAACTTCCCTTAAAAATTTTTTGGGAACATTATTTTTGAAAGAATAACGCCTTTATGATGTTTAACAAATGACATTTTTATGTTCTGCAACTCCATTTTGTTGAGGAATATTAACACATGAGGATTCATGAATGATCCATATTAATGAAAGAAATTTGATAAAGTTTGATTGAAATAATCTTTGGCATTGGTAGAATGAAATCTTTTGATTTGTGCATCAAACAGAGTTTTGATCATGTTAACCTATGATTTGTGTTTCAACAAATAGATCCGTGTATCTTGTGCAATCATCAATGAAGAATATGAACCATTTTGTCCCAAAAACACTAGGAATTGGTGAGGGACCCAAAATATCACTATGAATGAGAGAAAAGGGGTATGACTTCTTTTAGTGCTTATTGGAAAAGATGCACATTTGTGCTTCGCAAATTCACTTTCATCATAATGAAAAGAATCAACATCTATTTTATCAAAGAATGATGGAAACATTGACTTTATTACATGAAAAGAAGGATGTCCTAAACGACGATGATAAAACCATACTTTTTCTTTACTATACATGATTGACTCTGAAAGAAAAGATGTGGGAAGAAAAACCTCGGATTTGCTATGTCCTTTTTTATTCTCTAGGTAGTAATGGTCATTCTTGTCACTAGCATGTCCAATCGTCCCCTTTGTGCTTTGTTCTTGAAACATGCAAGCGGAGGTAGAAAAAATAACCTGACAGTCTTTGGTGAGTTTATGCACAGAAATCATGTTGGCAAATGATTTAGGAACGTGGAGGACATCTTTTAGGGTAACAGAGTGATAGGAACCAGAAAAGAAGGAAAATAGAAGTAACTGAATAATAGAACTTTATTGATAAATTTGAGAGTAAGAATCTTAAACTCCTAAGTCAGTCCGTATGGAGAGGACTAAACTCGAAAACAAAGGAATTAATTTTCTCAAAACTTACCTACTTGCTCTAACTATCAAATATTTATAATGCTAGACTCCTAAT
>JAOSBP010000007.1:14138691-14149808 GCA_027563825.1 Erythroxylum mucronatum | reverse complement strand
AGACTCCTAATCGTAATAAAAGATAAGATTCCTAATCGTAATAAAAGATAGACTTCTAATCGTAATAAAAGATAAGATTCTTAATCGTAATAAGACTCCTAATGTGTTGGAGGTGTCGTATCACAGAGTCATTTAATTGAACATCCCCTTGTCCAACTACAATGAAAACTGATCCATCTGTTATAGTTATCTTTTTACGGCTAGAGAAAGGTGTATAAGAGATAACAAGTTTTAGAGGAATGTGTCATGTGATCAGTGGCTCCTGAGTCAGTTATCCACATAGTTGGAGATTTATTTTCTAAGGCCCTAGAAATACAAGAGACAGAGGAAATACTTGAAAAGGTTAATGAACGTGAACCTATACCTGTAGATGATGGTTTCTCAAGTGTAATCAAGAGGAGTCTTAATTTTTCAGCATCTACTTTATTAAACTCATAGATTCGATCTTTTTCCATAAATCATTTGAGCATTTTAGCATCTTCTACACACTACATTTTGATGCATTGATAATGATCCAATACATGCCATAGAATTTGCAAGAGATTTGCATTCTTGGTTACTAAGCTAGTCCCTTGCTTAGTTGCTGAAATTTGAGTTTTAATCTCTTAAACTCGAGTAGCTATCATTAACCTTAGAGTAAGTTTGTTGAATTGCCTCTCAAATCTCCCTAACTGTGCTGAGAAACATACAGGTGTCACTTATCGTAGGATTCATTGAGTTCCATAGCCATGACATAACCATGGAATCTTGCTCATCCCATACGTCAAATCTAGGATCAGTTTTGGCTAGTCTAGCCCCCAGCAAATGGCTCAACTTGCCTTTTTCCTTTAAGAATGTTCAAACAAGTTAGGACCACTTCAGATAATTCTTCCCATTTAGACGGTAGGTTGATTGAATGTTTGGTAAGTCCCCCATGTGGCTTACAAGCAGTGTGATCTAATGGAGACACCCCACTGATAGCAGTGACTTCTGACATGGCTCCTTGTCTAGGTTTTAGCAGATACCCTTCCTTTGTAGAAGAACAAAATTTTGGGTAGAAGTTTCTTAAAAAGAATAGTTTACAAAAAAAGCAGAATAATTCTATTCTATTTTATTTGAATAGTTTACAAAAATATATACAGGAAATATCCCTAAAATATATCTTATAAATTAGGGATATACACAATCATACGGCTAATTATAAGATATGCATAAATATACAGCTAACTAATGATTTTATCATATAAAATCCTCTTACTAATTATTTCCTATGCATAATAACAACAGGTTTGTATCCATATAATGTGTTTTTGTTAGGCTTGACTTTGACAATAGCCGTAACACTTCACAGTCCGTCCAAATCTATCAAACCATGCTTTGGGGGGACTGTTTTAGGCCATATAATGACTTCTTTAGCTTGCACACCTTATTTCCCCCATAGGTATCCTCAAATCCTGGAGGTAGGCTCATAAAGACTTCTTCCAAGTCCCCATTAAGAAATGCATTTTTTACATCTAGTTGATGTAAAGTCCACTCAAAATTTACAGCCAAGGATAGCAATACTCGAATTGTATTTACCTTTGCAACAGGAGCAAATGTCTCTTGGTAGTCAATACCATAGGTCTGAATGAACCCCTTAGCAACTAATCTTGCCTTAAGCTTTTTATCTCTAGGGGAATTCACAAGTTCCCAAGTTTTATTCTTCTTAAGTGCATTTACTTCTTCCATAACAACTGATCTCCAATCTGGATCTTGAAGTGCTTCTTGAATGTTTCTTGGCACAAACAAGTTAGTGATTTTAGAGATAAATGATTTATGTGTGTGTGATAGTTTCCCATAAGATAGGTACTTTGATATGGGATGATTGGTGCAAGCCCATTTCCCCTTTCTAAATGCTATTGGTGCAAGCCCGTTTCCCCTTTCTAAATGCTATGGGTAGGTAATTATCAGCAGAGAGAACAGTAAAAAAATCACTAGTAATTTGTAGGTATAGATTGATCATTACTAGGCACAATAAGGGGTAAAGTAGTAGAAGGGTTACCTGAATTGTTCCCAGGTTCATTCTTCGAGGGATTTGAGAGGCCATGCATTGTAGGTTGTTCTATACTTCTCAATTGAGTCTTCCTCTTAGTATAAACACGAAGCTCAGTAGTTTGTTCTTTATGAACGAACAGTAATATTTCTTCCCCTGTGGTTGAACTGGGATTTCCTAGCATGGACAGATTAGAAGTAGTATCTTTGGCTTCATTATCAGGAATTATATTATTATCAATAATGACAGTGGGTAGGGGTTAGGTGTAATGGCCCAAAAGTTTTCTGCTTCATTAGAGTTCTTCGCTTGAAGGAATTTTTTTTGATGTTATAGGAATGTGACATCCATGGAGACAACAATTTTTTGAGTTAAAGGATTGTAGCATTTATAACCTCGTTGACTAGGAGCATACCTAATAAAGGTAGATTTTTCAGCTCTTGGATCTAGTTTGGAGTTTCCCCTAGTTGAATTGTGAACATATACAGTACACCCAAAGACTCGAAGAGGAAGAGATAGTAAAGTCTATTTTCAGGAAAGCATTATTTAAACACATCTAAGGGTGTAGCATAATGCAAAACACGGCTAGGCATTCGATTAATTACGTATGATGCAGTCAAAATAGCCTCACCCCAAAGGTATTTTGGCACATTCATTGTAAACATAATGGACCGAGAGACTTCTAGTAAATGTTTATTTTTCCTCTCAGCAATATCAATTTGTTGAGGAGTGTTAACACGCGTAGATTGGTGAACAATGCCTTTAGACTTAGGAAATTTTCCAAGGACGGTACCATTGTTAGAGTGAAGTATACCAATGCATGTGTGAAATTGAGTTTCAATCATGGTATAGAAATTTTGAAAGATTTGAGCAATTTCAGATTTTTCACGTATCAAATAGACCCAACATAACTGAGTATGATCATCAATAAATGTTACAAACCATTTTTTTTACGGTAAGGGTTTTAACACGAGATGGACCCCAAAACATCACTATGAATTAAGTAAAATGGTTTGGAGGGTTGATATGGTTTTGTAGGGTAAGAAATCTTATGAATTTTGGATAAAATGCAATGCTCACAATGAAATTTTGAACAATCCACAAATTTAAACAAATGAGGTGATTAGTCTTTTGAGGTAAGAGAAATTAGGATGTCCTAATCTATTATGCCAAAGCAAGATCTGTTCTTTAGCAGGGGTAGAACAAATACTACTTAAGCCATGAGCTTCTTTATTCTTCAAGTTGTCATCAACAAAGTAGTAGAGACCATCTATCAACTTAGCACTGCCAATCATCTTCCTCGTAGTTCCTGAAAGACAATATATGAGTCAAAAAATTTAATGGTACAATTTGTCGTGGGCTAGTTTGCTCATAGATAGCATATTACAAGTTAGTTTTGGAACATGTCAGATAGATTTAAGGCAGATATTCGAGGATAGTAATTACTGAACCTTTACCAGCTATAGAAGAAATGATCTATCTGCTATATAGATTTTTTCATGGCCAGAACAAGGGTCGTAAGTATGAAATAAATTAGAAGAATTGGTCATAAGATCAGATGCTCCTAAATCAATGATCCAAGGAGCGAAATTGTATGGAAAGGAACATGATAAGGCATTAACATCACTACCAGTTTGTGCCACAAAAGCATTAGGAGCACTTGAGGATTCAGATTTGGGTTTCAGTAGCTTTAGAATGTAATTAATCTGCTCTTGGGAGAACCGTCCAGCATCCACCTCATGTGCTAATGGGATTTTATGTGATTCATAGTGAGTTGAAGAAGTTTTATTAAATTTTCCTTCACGCAATCCCTTCCAATTTGTAGGCTTTCCATGGAGTTTCCAGCACGTTTCATGGGTATGCCGTGCGTTATTGCAATAGTCACACCAAACCTGTGACTATTCCTCAAGTCTTCTTAGTACAACTAGTAGTATTCCCAGCAACTAATGTTGTGTTTTCAATAGTAGGTGTAGGATTTTGTTTGCCAAGCATCACAAACTGTCTACTCTCTTCATGTCGGACTTCTGCAAAGACTTCTCCTATGGTAGGAAGTGGTTGTCTTCCAATAATCCTGCCTCTAACCTCATCAAACTCAACATTAAGTCCAATTATGAACTTAAAAATATCAA
Organism: Erythroxylum mucronatum; assembly: GCA_027563825.1. Classification (NCBI taxonomy): domain Eukaryota; kingdom Viridiplantae; phylum Streptophyta; class Magnoliopsida; order Malpighiales; family Erythroxylaceae; genus Erythroxylum; species Erythroxylum mucronatum. The sequence goes on along the minus strand of JAOSBP010000007.1, from coordinate 14,145,671 downwards.
ACTCAACATTAAGTCCAATTAAGAACTTAAAAATTCGATTTTCCTCTACTGTTTTCCGAAAATAGTTACCGTCATCAGGGGATTTTCATTCATAGTTATTAAACAAATCTAAGTCTTGCCACAAATGTTTCGGAGAATTAAAGTACTTAATAACACTATCCTCAACTTGATGGATCTCACCCAATTTGAGAGTTAGTTCATACACTTAGGACTGGTTTCCCAAATCAGAATACATCTAATTCACGTTGTCCCATAGCTCCTTAGCTGTGTGGTAATACATATAGTTGGAGCTAATATCCTCCTCCATGGAATTTACCAGCCTTGTCATCACCATAGAATTTTCACCATCCCATATTCCGTGTGTAGGATCATCAGCCGTAGGTTCCTTTTGTCACCAATCTAATATCCGATCTTGCCTCTGCAACGGATGTACATTCTAATTGATTGGGACCACTGAAGAAAATTCTCTCCATTCAGTCATATAGTAATGATCTGAATGGAATGAGAATCTGAGGTAGTATTATGAGGAGGAGGTGTGTGAAGAGATGGGTTAGAGGATTCACCAATGTCAAACATGGTTGGCATAGATTGGTAGGATTAGAGATAGTAGGTGGCGGCTAGGGTTTAGGACTATTTAGGTAGTAGGATTAGGGACAGTAGGTGGCGGTTAGGGTTTAGGACTGTTCAGGTATGGCTCTGATACCATGCAGAAATTCTGAACTGTTGTTTATTATTCTCTATTTTATCAATACATAGGTACAAGTATATATAGAAATAGAGAGGGCTATTCTAGGAAAGTAATATCTGTACATAACATCCTAATATATGTACATAATATCCTAACTGATCTGATTTGCTAATTTTTAGGAGTCAATAATATCCAGCTGGATATTTCCCAACACTTACTTTTAAGGAAAATAAACCATAGACTGACCATCAAAGAATATAACACAGAAAATGGCTAAGATAGAATCACTGTAGCAATTAATATCTTTATCCTTCAAGAAGTTTATCAAGACTATTAAGAAAATTTGCTGATACAGTTCCAATTCCAGGCTGTATGCTATCTTTTTTCTAGCTGCTCATTTTGTGCTTGCTTGTGTAGGGGTTGCCTCAAGTTCTCTTATATAGAGTACATTTCCTCAAAGATGTGCTTCTTTTGCCTGCTCTTAGTAGTAGAGATGAGAAGGTGATAAGTGGCTTGGCATGTTTGATGTCAGAAATTGGTCAAGCTGTAAGTCTTCTGTATGATCTTTTGTTTCTTAGTGTCTCTTTCTTCTTTTCCCATTAGCTTTATGCTCGTCTCAAAATTTTTCAGGCACCTTCTTTGATTGTTGAGGCAAGTAATGAGGCACTTGCAATGGCATATGCTCTATTACGGTGGGGCATACACTTAAATGCTTCTATTATGTGCTTTAGTGCTAGATTGGAGCAGTTTCATATTGAATTTTTTGTCACATCAACTTGTTTATTCATAACATTAGAAGACAACCAAGGCATTTGATTTAGGAAGATGGAATAGCATGTTGCATTACCTTCTTGTGTCTTATTAGCTACATGTTCAATGAGGTGTATGTTTCTAGTAACTGAAAGGGATACAAATGTTGTTTTACGTGAACTTGCATAAAAAATCTTGTGCATATATTCTTCTTGGATTCCTAATTCATATCCAAATTTAGCAGTTGTGTAGCATTTCCAAGTGAAGATTGGGAGATTGCAGACTCAACCTTGCAATTCTGGTATTGCTATTATTTTCTAGGCATTGTCGTATGAAATTGTACATATACACATGACTTGTGCTCGTTTAACATTTTTGTATTTTGGGCTTTTTTAATTATGCAATTGATTTCATGCCATGAAATTGATATCAATATAACTTTACTTCAATTTGTACTTTATTCTGGCGGTCACAAATAAGCACACTATTCAATTGTAGTTCTTAACTAATTTGATAAAATACCCAAAGCTCAGAACTTTTAAATTTAATTTGATTAATATGCAGTAGTTTAATTTGATTAACATGCAGTACCTTCTTTCAAAAAAATAGCTTTTGTTCTTGTCTCTTGATTAGAATAGGTATGCAAATGAGCTTATACACACATGCTTCATATGACTTGATCAAGTGTGATGCTATGTGGTTATTTAATTCTACTCAACATAATGAAACAAATTCTAAAACTATATTAAATGGCTACCTTTTCTCCCTTTTACTCCCATTAGCTAGATAATCACAGTTTTGGTCACTATAGGTGCTCTATCACACCACCCCTACTTATATGATGCATTCATATTTATTTCTCTTCCTCTAAAACTTAAATGCGATCGTATGTGATGGGGTCTACTTTTTGCCTACATTTCACATGTTTCAACCATCACAAATCAACAATTCTTCTCATATCTTCATATGCTTCTTCAACCTTCTTACGAGTGCATTCATTGCTTATTCCATGTTTTCTTGTGTTTCCATAAATACAAATGATGCAGGACAGCTATAAAGGATGTCAACCATTTCTCTTCTTGTTTGATATAATTGAGAGGAGTTGCTTTTAGGCTAATAGAAACATAATAGTTGAAGTTGTTGGAAACAGTTTGAACAGTTAGAAACAAAAGGATAGTTCTAGAAATCACTCTCGAGAGTTGTGAAATTAGAAATTACTCTTATAGTTTAATAATAGCTCTTAGGAGAAACATCACTTATAGTAATTTAAAAATTTAGCATTCACAAAGAAATCACTCTATTCTTAATTGAACATTGAAACACATTTAAAATCCTACAACCCAAATCCTAATGAAACAGCTGTTCCAATAAAAAAATTTAAATTGAAATTGAACCCTATTCTAATAAGGGTATTTCGTTACTTGAATCCTAAACAGATTAAAGCAACATGAATTAACTTAAATCCGGTGCTAGTAAGGAAATATGATCATAAAAAAAGAGTTACAAAGTAAAACAACTAGCTCTAGTCATTGCTTGTGTTCCTATTCTCGTAAAAGTGTCTAGTGGGCAGTATCACACCAAATGCATTCTCCTTGTTCCTACTAAATTAAGGCTTGGGGCTGAGTGATTTGTCCTTTTAATCTCTTTTATAAACTTGAAGATGTGTTACATGAAAGAATTCACCATAGACTCTTAAATTTGTTCATCTTATTTAATATTCTCATTTAACTTCAGCCATCTTATTTACCTAATTATTCAGCTTTAAAATAAGGTCTCTTTTTGACTTCCTAATTACTGATATTTTGTTTGTTATTAAAGTCCAAAATGAAATATCTAGCGTCTTTACGACAGATTAACTTGCAAATTTGTTCTAAGATTGACTAGGATTATAAAATTAAAGAGCAACTTTGGGGCATGCAACTTTACGCATTCTTCAAGCTTGCTTTTTATTCAACTTGAGTCTTCTCAATAAAGCTTGATCTTTACATCAATTGAATAATCGGATTGATCTATTTGTGAACTGAGTTTTTGAAATTAAGTTTTTTAAACAAACAGAAAATTCTTGATGAAGTAAATCTCCCTAAGGATCAAACCTTGATGCAGCCATTGCTAACCATCAACTTCTCTACCTTTCATATGCAATCATTTTGTGATTTTTTTGGCAGGCAAAGTGACTCCTTAGAAGACTTCTTGGACTTTAACTAAGATTTATAAGGCATAGTAATCAAAAACTTATGATAGATACTTTCTACTTTGTCTTACATAATTTTTGGGATAAAAGTTAGGACTTATAAGGATGCCTTAATTGATAGAATCAGATTAGGCTGATTAAACTTGTTGTATCAAATTCTTGCTAGAGCATGAGAGTTATGTTCTTGTTTGTTCTTATCTCTTTCCCAGGTCTAGTCTTGCTAGCTATATACTTGGCCTTGATGCAAAGGGTGCAAACAATAGGGAAAAAGTGGAAGATGTGTTCTTGTCTATTTTTTCAGCATTACTTGATGCGCTTTTGTTGCGTTCTCAGGTTTTCTCTCTACCTATTGACCTTTATTTTATTCTTCTTCCTTCTTCAATCCCAAAGAAAAGAATCTTCATGGTAATTTGAAATAGTCTTTCAGTATATAAATGTTGCATATGCATACATAGAATATTTCCTATTCACCATCTCTCCACTTTTCATTTAATGCCGCTAAAACGTCCAATGGATCGACAATGATTTGAATGCCTAAATAATTAATCTTTGGTTTTGTCTTGTTTTTGCTGAACAATACCATATCCTTCTATTGTTACTGAGATTATGCATGTGTTCACATGGTCTACTGATATAAAAACTTCAGAATACGCCTGTCTTAACTTGAATACTTGTTAGTCTAGATGAGTTTGTTTGTGTAACTTTTCAGCTTTGAGAGTGATAGAAAGAGATGACACATTGTTTTATTTCTTTATAATTATTCTTAAGAATGAGTCTTGTGTGATTAACAAGTTTCAAGTTCAAGTTGTGCGACTCTCATTTTTGATTTATTATTATTGTTGTGTTTGTCTACATTTCGTTTGAGGGGTGTATTAGAGCCGTATATAACCCATTCTTAAGCCTCATCCAACAACTTAAGCTTGTGGGTTGAATGATTTCCTAATATAACTCATCAAATTTTCAACATTAATCAAATTTAGGGAAAATATTAGCATAGAAGGAAGTGTTTGAAATTCTCTAAAACATAGTTAAACAATCTTGTTTTGCAAGTTCATTATTTACCTTTTTTTTTTGGAAAGATTTGCCTCAAATATGATGCATGGAATCCTTACTGGTCATCTATTTTCTATATTTGCATATTCTCTTAGATTGTGGTTGCAATAAATATTTTTCCTAACTAATAGCAAATTAAGTTGATGTCTTATTTTTGTTCTCTATTTTGTTGGATGTGTAGGTTGATGAGTGTACATTTAGGGATGAGATTGGAGCACTTGACTTGCCTGATGGTCTAGTGCATTTTAGGATGAATCTCGTGGAGCTTCTGGTAGATATATGTCAGCTTTTGGGGCCTATGACATTTATACAAAAGGTGCTACTTTTAAAAGCATGCATAGACTTACACAATTAATTGTTGTAACTGTCCAAAATTCTTTAGATTGGAGCTTCTAATTGAGTGGCATTTGTTGCCTGAACATGCTCTCACTGCTAGACTAGTACAAATTTGAAGTGCACTTCTTTCATGGCTTCATAAAATTTATGACTTTTGTATGCTAGACAATAGTTTGCTTGGCTTAGGCATAAAGCCTTCTCAAAATGTACGGGACTTTATTGAGGTAGTTGAGTCATGTAGAAATGTTGTGTAATTTTTCTTGTAGCTTCATTTTGGGAGGTGGCTAGTGAGGGCATGTGATTTGATTATTACTTAATAGTTTAGGATCTGGATTTGTTATTCATTTTGTTAAATTAACTTTGCTACTATGTGAAATTAGAGATAATAAAGAGAGAGAGAAGAAAATGCAAATACAAAGATTACAATAGGATTTATAGAATTTGTAGCAATATTATGTTATTCTTACTTAGATATGTTATCCTAGTGTAGGATTTATAGAATTTCCATTATAATAGGATTTAAATTGGAAATCCTTTTCCTACTACAATAAGGATTCTAAGAACTCTCTCTATATATGTACTTAGCCTTTCATTAATAAGAAGCAATCTGGAAATTCCTACAAACTTGAGTTTTCAATTAGAAACTGTAATGCGTTCTTCTAAGAGTGATTCTTAGACCCTAGAAGTGATTTCTAGTTTCCTACCATCCATTCTTTGTGTTCTTCACTAAATTCCAGCAACCCTAACCAAAATTTCAGCCCACTCAAACTTAAACTCTAGCCATATTAAACCATGTGAAGAAGTAATCTTTTTTTTTCTTATTTTGCGCAACAAGTGCCTCTGAATATATACACAAGTCCTAGCTTAATTTAGATAACTAAAATATTTCCTATTTACAGTAGCATCCCCTATTTATAGCAATTTCCTAAAGTAAATGTCCATGATATCCTCTTGTTTCCTATTTTATGATTAGGAAATAATTTCTTCTAAATCACTGTTTTGATTTTCATCACTCCCCCTTAAGCTGGTAGGTGCATAGATGTCTTGCATTCCCAGCTTGCTTATAACATCTTGAAATTATGCATTTGCCAACCCCTTAGTCAATACATCTTCCATCTGTTTGGCAATGGGAACGTATGGGTTCTTTAATGAAGTGCCTATCAATCTCAATGTGTTTAGTTCTGTCATGTTGTACCGGGTTGTGAGCAATACTAATAGCCGACTTATTATCACAGTAGAGCTTTATAGGTCCTTGCCACCTAACTTTCAAATCATTCAGGATGATACGAATCCACAAGAGCTCACATATACCGTGAGTCATAGCTCTAAACTTTGCCTCAACACTTGATCTAGCCACAACTGATTGCTTCTTACTTCTCCAAGTGATAAGGTTGCCCAAAAATATAGTGCAGTACTCAATGGTTGACCTTCTATCAATGCTTGAGCCTGCCCAATCTGCATCCGTATAAGCTTCAACTATTTTATTGTCATTTTTCTTAAACATAATCCCTCTGCCAGGGATAGTTTTAAGGTACCTCAATACCTTATACACTGCTTGAAGATGGACATGTTTTGGGTCATGCATGAACTGACTAATTACACTTATTGCATTTGCTATATCAGGCCTGGTATGTGACAAATAAATTAGTCTTCCCACTAGTCTTTGATACCTCCCCCTATCAACAGGTTCATCATCTTTGGCCTCACTTATTCTATGATTCTGTTCTATAGGTGTATCAATCAGCTTGCACCCCATCATTCCAGTTTCTTCTAGAAGATCCAGAATATGCTTGCGTTGGGATAGAAAAATTCCCTCTTTTGAACGAGCTACTTCTATGCCCAAAAAATATTTCAACTGCCCCAAATCTTTGATTTCAAACTCTTTGGCAAGTTTAAGTTTGAGGTGTTTCATCTCTTCAAGATCATTACCTGTGACTATAATGTCATCCACATAAACAATGA
>JAOSBP010000007.1:14118043-14128936 GCA_027563825.1 Erythroxylum mucronatum | reverse complement strand
GCAGTATTATCTAGAAGATTGTATAGCTATAGAAATCTTATGAATCCCTGATTTCTAGGGATTAGGATAAGATACAGTTTTCCATGTATCTTAGGAAATCTGATACTTCATTTAGGATAGACACCTGTATATATATTGAATATAGCTGTAACCTACGACATATGAGAATGAAATTGTTTCTTCTCTGCTAATATTTCACAGTTTCTATATGCATCATTTCTTTGTCATTCATATATCCTTTTGTCCATTTTGTGCTGATTTGCTGCTTTCAGATTGTTTCTTGCTGCTGGTATCTCAGAGCCCCAGTCATCCAGTGCTTGTGCCTCTGCATTGCGTAAATTTTGTGAAGATGCTCTTCCAGTTATCTATGATCCTTCAAATCTGGAAATTTTGATGTGGATAGGAGAGGTCGACATGTTTGCTGAGCACCTATTATTTCCCTCTTCCTTTTGATTTTTCTTTATCCATTCATTTTATTGGACTGAAAGCAGTGCATAATTCTTTTTTTGTGTTCACCTTTCAAGTGCACCATATCCCAGATTTTAGCTGAACTAGTCTGGTTGATTGAACTCAAAAGCTGAGAACTGGTTAGACCAACTTTTAGTCAATTGCAAATGGTGTAGAACTGTCCAGGAACTAGGAGAACTTAATTTAAAATTGGGGAAGAAATAGCCATTTACTCCTGGGCAAGGGTAGAAAAATTTAATGAGACCTATTATCAATTGACAATTAGCGACCAAATTTTAAAACCTCAATCTACCTTTCTGGAGATGAATATGTAGTTATTTAGCAAACATGCAGACGCCTTCATAAACAAGTTTGATGCAGAATTAATGTACTTCCTTAATATGAAATTCGAAAGGTCAATTTATTGAGTGAAACTAAATTATCAAAATCTGAGATGAAGTTACAATGAGGGATTTAAGTGAGAAGTTGATGGAGTTATGGTTGAGTGACTTATATACTGCACATACAAAAAGCAGTGTATATGAATTTAAATATCAGTCAAGAACATATACAAATGAATATGTTTTATGTTCCATGACCACTAGCTAATTTTCTGTATATGTTTATTCATTCTTCATGTCTGCCTGAAGTTCATTTTTATCGTTTAGATCGTATCCACAACCAATGTACTTGCTTTGTCTCTTCATTATTGTTATACATATTTCGTATTTGTTCTATGGAGGGTACAAAATTTCATACTTGGCTCATGTCATATTGTTGTGTATAGCAACATGTTACATATGACTTTGTTATGGGTTATATTCTTGCATAGTTTGTCTAACGGAAAAGATAACCTCTTACATATTTTGTGGAACTTTTGACCCTTGACACATGCCATATTGTTGTGTATAGCAATATGTTACATATGACACTGTTATGGGTTATATTCTTGCATAGTTTGTCTAACAGAAAAGATAACCTCTTACATATTTTTTGGAACTTTTGACCCTTTCCCTTTTCCTCTTTGAAGACCTGGTTATCTTTTAAATGGAAAAATGAAAATTTGTCATTGTTGGGAGAAACTTACTGATCCTACCTCTCAATAGGATAGCGTTAGTCCAATTTCTTCTGTCACGATGAATTTGTAGTCAATAATTCCATGCATCTTTGACATTTCGGTTTTCACTAGGTAAGTAAGTAGTGGCGTTGCTAGCTTTGACTGGAATTAAGATTATGTAACTTATACTTCCAAGTCCTTTCTTTGTGAACTTCACCATATTTGGATTCCTCAATGTTGGACCTTTCAGGCTTTTGTCTGCAACATCCATCATATATGAGAAAGACCGATCCCAGAATTTGGTTTCTACAAATCTTGATCAATATTTGTTGTTGTAGCGGATATTTACCATACATCAAGAGAAAAGAAAAGGGAAAAGACAATTCTTATTAAAGCAGCTGATTTCTTTTTTTTGGGGGTTTCAATTAGAGTACTTTTCACTCTTTTCATTTAATTATTGCATATACAGCGGAACTATCTAGTTTTCAGTTGGAATGGATGCGAAAGAATGCTCTTTGAACTTCTAACAAACATGTTTGGAGGGTAACTTTCATACAAGGGACACAATCTGCTATCTTTTGGGTCACTCAGGCTTTGACCATCGTCTTATATTATGGCCTCTTGCTACTTATGTGATCATCAAAATTTGCTGTGGTGGATTTTGTTTTTTTAACCATATCTTGCAATAAATGTATCTGTATCATACATCATATGCAAGGGGAAGCTGGCCTATGGCATAAGGTGGTTCTTGGATTTTAAGATGTCAATGCTTATCTTGTCTTTGTAGTTAAAATGATACTGCTTAACCTTGAAGTCTTGTCCCTCCCCAGTAAAAGAGGAGATTTTGTTGAAGAAAAAAAAAAGTCTTGTTCTGTCTTTATAATGACATCTTTGGGTCTTTGGCTTGCTTTAAAGGTCATATTTGCATGGTTTTACTTGTCCCCCTCTATCTCTCCCTCTCATACTTCCTTCTTGTAAAATTACAGGCTCTAGAGAAGAGGCAAACAACTTTGGAAGATGAGGAAGAAGTGTTTAGTGCTGTTAGCATGGTCCTGGGATCTCTTCCAAACAAAGAACTACAGAACAATTTGTTGGGCAGATTGCTTTCTTCTAGCTACGATGCTATTGGAAAACTTGTAAGACCTTATATCTATTTGGCATGTCTTGCACATAATTTGTATACCTTTCTGCCATGTCCTTGTACTTGTGTCATTTTTAACTCACTCATTCTGACAACTCTACTAGTGTGTTTTAAGTTCATGTTTATTATTATATGTAAACTTTTCCCACTGATCTAAAAATGTTTTTTTCTTTTTCATCATCATGAGTATTAGCTCTCGCAGCTTATTTAAATCTGAAACCAGTTGCTATTTTACCCAGTTGGGCAAGTAAAGTGAATTTTACTTGAATGTTCCTGTTAGCCTTCATGTATTATGCAGATCAGTTCACTTTTGGAACTTTTTGTTGGTAATTTGAAAGGTATATATGTTTTGATTACTGGTCAATCTGCAGATACAGCCCTCTAGCCTGCAGTTATCCTTTCATACTTTTGTGCTATTTGCTTCATATGTGTCATATGTGAGTTAAATTTTCATGTGTCTCCTGTTTGGTATAGATTCAGCATTTGATAATCAGTCAACTGTACCTTACTTTGTCAATTGGATGAGTACTCTTTATGATCTGCTGGTACTTTGCGTAATTGCATCAGTGAGCTTGTCAACGCTTACTCTTTGTTAGCCATAGAATGGAAACATTGATTGATATCATCTGTAAAAGCTTGCTCATTTCGAATTATTATTTGAAGACTCTTTTCTTCCTCCTGGTTTTTTTTAACTTAGCTTATGTTGTAGAAATGGCATACTTTATTGCTTTGCCAAGTCATTTGAATTATGAAAAATAAAATTTAACTTATCTGTTTATACATCGTTGCTCTGAATAGGAATTAATAGGTCTTTTTCATTTCAGATTGATGTAGATAGCATCCATTCTTGTAGGCAAAGTCCAGCTACTTACACACAGCTTTTGAATTATGCTATAAAAGGACTGTACAGGTAGTATTGATACTGTTAATTTTGTTTCAGTTATGTTTCTTTCGTTGTGGGATGATAATGAAGCTTGTCAACTTTGGTAATTGTTTCCCCTCTATTAGTTTACCAAAAATATTGGAAGCATTTCCGGGGCATTATGATTAGTATGGAATTATAGTTGGTGTGAAACCATGAAAAATATTTAGGTTACAGCTCCATGTTAGGCCCTCTCATTTGCAACCGATATTGTTGGTGATCACATAGAAGACTAATATACTCAGCCTAAACCTAAAAGGATTTATTTGGTACCACAAATGAAATAATAGGAATGAGAACAATACAAAATTCCTAGACCTTGTCTCATACCCAACCTGCATTTGGTACACCATTCCACTGTTTGTTTCATCAATAATCTTCTGAACTAAAAATTGAGTTTTATCTGCTGAAAAAAAGTGGGCCTACGTGTTCTTCCTTTTCCAATTTCAATTTATCCTGAGTAATTCATTTTTTGGTACTCAGAAAGCAAGCTGAGTATATTTCTGAGAGCACATAAGCTGAGGGAGAGTCATTAACAGTTGGTTTTATCCTCTCCTCTTAAATTATTGGTGAATACAGACTGCTTGATTTGAGCACGTGTCCCTCCATACCAATTGTGTCATATGTCTTCTGCTTCTAATCTCTATCTAATTTACAGGATGGGGACTGTATTTGCTAATCTTGCAACAAATATACCTAGTGGTCCTTCTGCTGATGATCCTATATTTGGACTGTTGAGGATTTTCTGGCCCATACTAGAGAAACTTTTGAGGTCTGAACATATGGAGAACAATAACTTGTCTACAGCATCTTGCCGTGCTCTTTCTTTAGCAATTCATTCCTCTGGTAATGGGAGAGAATTTCTTTTCTTTGAGTTACTGCTGTTCTTTCCAATCCACGTAGTTGATAATATTACATATTCTACAACTGAAAGTTACTTGTTACAGGGCAGCACTTTGTTATGCTACTCCCCAATATACTGGACTGCCTATCAAATAATTTTTTGTCATTTCAAAGTCACGACTGCTACATCAGGACAGGTAAGGTGTTTGGATCATGTATTTTTAATGTTTGATCATCTTTCCTTTTTATAACATTTCCATCTGATGAGAGTTTTGTTGTAGTTGAAAACAAATTTACCAATATATCCAGCACTTACTACTTGTGTATAAAAACCGTGTAATTTGTAGGCTATAGGCCGCATTATTTCCTGCTTCTACACTTACTCTTTCGTTTTTCATCAAATGAAAAAATTGCATCCTCAGCTTCAGTTGTAATCGAAGAATTTGGTCAGCGGGAGGAGTATGGGCTATTGTTTATTACAACTTTTGAACGGTTTACACAAGCAGCATCAATCAAGGCTCTTAACTCTTCATACATATGTGATCAGGAGCCTGATTTGGTTGAGGCATATACAAATTTTGCATCCACATTTATTCGTGGCGCTGGCAAGGTTTTGTATTCCAATTGCTTATAATCTCAGTCTTTTAGTCTCTGTTGATCTCTTAATTTTGAGTACATATTTTAGATGATTGGTTTTTCCCTCCATTTCTTAGCACCTTCTTGTTTAAGGAATCCAATTTGGATGATGTCTCTAGCTATATGAATATCCCAGGAAGTATTAGCTGCATCAGGTTCACTTCTCGAAGCATCGTTTCAAAAAGCAGCTATATGCTGCACTGCTATGCATCGTGGAGCTGCATTAGCAGCAATGTCATATTTGTCATGTAAGTATTTTGTGGTCATTGCTATGTCAAATACAATTTTGAATTTGTATTTTGTGGTCATTGCTATTTGTTCTTATAGAAACCAATGTGTAGTCAAGGGTCTGGTAACTGGATTCAAGGCATTTCCATTTCATCAAGTTACTATTCAACCATTCTTAGATAATGTGACTTATTTTATTGATTGAATTTCAGCCTTTGATTATGTTATTAATATTTAAAAGATGGTGTTCTTACCTTGTTTAAGATTCTTTTTACTTATGTAATTTGGTTATGTTTTCGTCTAAGGTAGCCATATGAATGCACTTTTTTAATTAACTTTTCACTCTTAATTTGTTTTATCTTCAGGTTTCTTGGAAGTGGGTTTAACATCATTTTTGGATTCACTTAGTTGCATTCGTGAAGGATCATTCAGTGCCATAGTAATTCAGGTCATATCTCACAATGGTGAGGGACTTGTATCGAATATGGTGTATGCTTTGCTTGGTGTTTCAGCAATGTCACGGGTAAATACCAAAACAGACCATTCATATTTGATGAATATAATGATGTACATGGTCAAACTTTTTAGTTAAGCACATGAATTCTTAGTGTTTTGAATTGTGTTTCATCCAAAAAACTTATGGACTATGCTTTGCGATAACTTGTGGATTAGTGTTAGACTTTGCAAAATTTGGGTCTTTTGTGTCTTCTAGCTGTCGATGTTATTAAATTTGGGGTTAAGGAACTCAATCTTTAATCGAAAATGTTTTGAGATGTCAGAAATTAAGCAGAATGTGTATTCCCTTGTGTGTTTTTGTTACAGCACTACTAGCTATATATATATATATACATACAAAAACCTAGTATCCAAATCTGGTAGATACCCATAAATCATGGAGTATCTTATCACATTCTTAGCCAATCTTATCAGAATCTTGACCAATAATATCCCAACTTAAGGATACAATCTGTTACAATATATTTTCCTAAAATAGTCTCCTAACTATACGGTTTTTCCACACTCCCCCTCAAGCTGGTAAATAGGTATACTCCATTCCCAGCTTGGACACAATAGTCTGAAAAACGGAGCTGCTTAACCCTTTGGTAAGAATATCAGCAAGTTGACCATCTATAGACACATAAGGAGTACAAATCAGTCCACTCACTAGCTTCTCCTTGATAAAGTGCCTGTTGATTTCGATGTGCTTGGTTCGGTCATGTTGTACTGGATTGTGAGCTATACTTATTGCAGACTTGTTGTCGCAATAGAGTCTCATAGGATTGTCTCATTTAATCTTCAAGTCTTCAAGGATGATCTTCAACCAAAGCAGTTCACATACACCTTGAGCCATTGCTCGAAATTCGGCTTCTGCACTTGACCAAGCTACCACTCCTCGTTTTTTTACTTCTCTATGTCACAAGGTTTCCACCAAGGAAGGTGCAATATCCTGAAGTCGATCTTCTATCGATAATTGAACCAGCATAATCAGCATCAGTGTATGCTTCAAGTACCAATCCCCCATTCCTTTTAAACAAAATACTTTTCCCTGGTGTTCCTTTGAGATAATGTAGTACTCTGTGAGCTGCTTGCAGATGAACTTTCTTTGGATTATGTATGAACTAATTAATCACACTTACAGCATATGTTATATCTGGTCGTGTGTGAGATAAGTAAATGAGTTTTCCTACCAGGCGTTGATATATTTCTCTATCTACTACTGCATCCTCTTCTGCCTTTCCAAGCTTAAGATTCGGATTCATGGGAGTACTTGCTGGTTGCATGCTGTATTGCCTGTTTCTTTGAGAAGATTTGTAACATACTTCTATTGAGAGATAAAAATTCCCGTCCTAGAGTGAGCAACTTCATTCCCGAGAAAATACTTCAGCCTTCCCAATGCCTTGATCTCAAATTCCTTAGCCAAACATTGACTCAAAATTTCTATATATTTCATCTATTCTTTAACATACAATGATTAGTTAAACTGATGACCTCATCGTCAATAGAATTTTGAATTTGCAAGAATAATTGGGCATCCTCACACAGCTACTCCTTATGAGTATGGTTCGATAGTGGATCATTAGTGAGGTAATGGTCTTTAGAAACCCTTTTGGTAAATTTGAATGATCTTATACCACTCTAGATTATTGAGACCTGTCCATTTATATTATGTGTGATTTTAGACATAACAAGAATGACATCAGTCATAACCAAGTTTTTCTATTTGTGAGTCATGGAGACAAAATAGTCAAGCAAATCAAGAACAACCAGAAAAGATCAAATGCTAATAGAAAGTCAACAAAACTACAAACTATATCAAATATTGCTTTGGGATCTAAGGGGATCATTGATTTCGGTACTCCCGCGTAGAATCAACCAGTCAACGAGACTACCAACTCCTATGTAGACAAACCAGTTAAGGTTTGATGCTTTTTAACCTGAAAACCATGGTCAAAATGGTCCAACAGTGAGAAAATGAGGAACAAGCATTCCTCTTGAGGTACTAAGTAAACTAGACATATAGAAGTGGATTAAGGGAGAGGTGGCACCAAAGAAGTTGACCGAAGGGCAAGGCGCTGTCACACACACTTCCATGCACCAATGCATGGGAGAAGATGCAGAACCTTCAGGTGGTGTGTGAGGCTCGCATGCAAGGCTTCTGGTGATCGGTCTTTGGGGAGAGGTGGTTTGGAAAATGATGCTCCTAGTGGTGCCAACAGTGAGAGCAAACGGTAACTTGAGAAGGGTGACCCAGAAAAGAAAATTTCCGAACTTTTGCTCTTGGCTCTAATACCATGTTAAGGTAGAATGGAGATGTTTTCATTAATTTGTTATACAGAAGTGTGTGTGTATATATATATATATGCACACTAACTACTCAGTTATTAATTAAGGAACTAAATGGGATCCCTATAGGGATATTGTAATAGCTAAATCTACAGTGATACAATACAATCTGTATCACTCTGTAATAACAATATATTCTAGTCTAATTAGTTATCGAAGTCGAATTCCTTCCAAGGAACATGGAACAAGTAGATCTATAAGCTTTTTAAGCTGTTTATTTGTTGCATTTCTCTATGTTCATAAGTTTTAGTTTTGGGAACTTGATATCTTATTATTAAATGCAGCTGCTAATTTAATCTTGTGAACAAAATTATAAGTTAATGTATTGGAATTTCATAATTATATGGTTTACTAGTTGATAGTTGTGGAGAGACTATAATCAGCACATGATGGTTTGTTCAAACTTGTGCTATTGCTTGAAGAATATTTCAAACAGAAGTAGAAGAAACTTATAGGATCATCTAAAGTCACGTGAAGACAATAGGTGAATTTTTCCCAATGTGGGACTAATTGATGATTGCTTCATTGCTTCTTTGTCTGAATGTGCTCTAGCACATCTAATAGCAATGATTGTTCTTTTCTCCTGATAGGTTCACAAGTGTGCAACAATATTGCAACAATTGGCTGCAGTTTGCAGTTTGAGTGAAAGAAGCACGTTGAAGGCTATTCTTTCCTGGGACTCTTTGCGTGGATGGCTGCAAGCAGCGGTCTCTCTCTCTCTCTCTCTCTCTCTCACACACACACACACACACAAACTTACACATTTTGTATGTGTATGTGGATGCAGGGTTGGTAAACTATTTAACTTGACTTATGTGATTGGTTGCTAGTGGATGAAACCAATCACTTATACCCATGAATCCCTATTGTTGCCATCCTCCTTTATTTGTGTATTAATTTGAGTCTGACTCAACAAATCTCATTAGAATGGTTGCACTCCCTTAATTTTGATTCTTTTTAGGCAACTATCGATGTTCATTGGGATTTTAGGCTCGCTTATTGTGACTTTTTTTTTAAAAAAAATTAGACAACTAGCTCTTTGGTTGAGAAATCGGTGATTAATCAACTTATCATGGCTTCAGCAGGTTTGATTTTAAAGTATTAATTTGTATGAAGGAAACATAAAGATGTTTAATTCCTAGAATCTGAAGTCTTCAATGACATGGAGTTTTGTTGATAAAGTTTCTTGATTCAATAACCAAGTCAAAACTGTGAAGTCTCTTTTATGAGTTCATTGAAATTTTGACTTCTTGGCTGTTGAGCAGCCTCTGAACCTGTTTTTAAGTCTGTAAGATCACCATTTTAGATTTCAATTGAATCATTCTTCTGTATTCACAGCATTTGGTAACTGGACTTGCAACAGGTGCAGACACTCCCTGTTGAGTACTTAAAGCAGGGAGAGGCCGAAGCTATAGTCCCTGTCTGGTTGGGGGCTCTTGTTGGTGCTGCTTCAGATTATCTCGAGAGCAAGAGATGTAATGGAAATTGGAACAATTTTGGGCATATGCGAGGGAAAGGAGGAAGAGTTTTAAAGCGTTTGGTTCGAGAATTTGCTGACAGTCACCGCACCATAGCAAACTTGACCTGATGCCATTATGGTATCTAATATTAAGCTGATCCGATGGCTTCAAGAATTGTGCTGTCGCAATAAGACGTGACATCCCTTAGTAAATGTTTGCCTGCTTGTTAGGTATGTGAGTTCTGGGATCTCTACCAAAAGTCCCTTATTTAATACCAGCTAACCAACACCAAATTTGTACTCACCTTCACCAAATAAAAAATCCGATTCTTTGTAAAGTTCACCCTTATTGCAATTTTGCTAGTCATTCTGAAATCAGAATAGGGACTTTCACTCTTCCCATGATTGGAAACCTCAATTTAATAGACTAATCAATGATAGCTTTACCCGTACTCACTGGTGTGGTTTAACACTGAGCAGTGCTTTGAGTACAGAAAGAAACAGCATTTTAATCCTGTTGCTTACGTCCAATGTAATATTGAATTCATCTAATACAACCTTGTCCAAGTCAAAATTTACTAGAGATGAACTTGTTCCAAGTGAAATTGATCTACAAGTTTCATGAGCTCGAGTTGCACATTAATGAAGTCTGATTTCAACACTAAAAGATAGAAAAGGAATGATGCTGGGAGTAAGTCTACTTAGCTAAAATAAAACATGACCTAATCATAGACCAAAACTGATGTTCTAGCAATTTAGTTAAATAAACAATTTACAGCTAATAATCTCCCTTGTTAGGACATTCTCACGCTCAGTGCTCGGCCGCCCACAATTGTAGTAAGTACCTCTGCTAATGTTATGGGATCCGTTTCGTACCGGTCAGATAACGGTATCTGGATCTCATCTTCGGTACTGGCCAAAAGTATCAGTCGGTACTGGCCAATTTCAGCTGTACTGGTTGATACCGGCTGATATTCAAAATACTGGTCTGTATCGAAAATTTTAAAAAATTGTGGGACTTTTTTGTAAAATTTTCAAAACTTCTCTCCCTCCTTCCTAACTATCCTTCCCTCTTTTTTTTCCTCAAAGATTTTAAAATAATAATAATTATAAATTAAATAAAACTTAAAAATAAATTATTTTTATTTTTATTACTAATAAATTATTTTTATTTGAATATTTTATATAATATTTATTAATAAATACTAATAAAAATATTGTATTTCTTAAAATAAATAATTTAAAATTATTATTTATAAACTAATATTTATTTTATATATTTTCAATTATTAAATCAAAATTTATATATTTTAAAA
>JAOSBP010000007.1:14099859-14112396 GCA_027563825.1 Erythroxylum mucronatum | reverse complement strand
ATTTATGAGGCTTATGAATTAATGTACAAAAAATGGGTGAAAATATGTAGAAAGAATGAAAGATTGAAGGAAGAGAATCTCTCCATGAAGAACACCATCCAAGAGTTAGAAAAGAAATTGACGTTGACGTCAAATGAGCTTGGTGAAGTTAGAATGAAATTGGTAAGTACTGAAAAGGGATTGAGAATGTTGAATGGAAGCATAGAAAAACTAGAAAAGTTAATGAAAATTGGTAAGGTTAAAGGGGATCTTCAAGGCACTGGCTATAAGGTGAGTGCTCTAAAGTGATTGAAGAGAAAAATAATATGTTCAGATCTGTCCAAGAAGAAGAAACATCGAGAAAGAATCGAAGATTTGTACCGACGTGTCATTTTTGCAGAGTTATCAGGCACATAAAGCCGAAATGCTACAAGGGGCATGTTTGGATAACAACTGATCAGCCAATTTTTGGCTGATTGACTAAAAATGAGATGTTTGACATTATTAACTATCTATTTGTTGTGTTTGGTTGTTGGCTGATTGGGTTGAATCAGCCAACCTAACTATCCAAAATTAAAAAGCTACTACGATGCAGCATTTCAATGAATCGACTGTTTATTTTTCTTATAATGCCAATTTTGTCCTTAAATTTTTTGCCAACCTCATTTACATCTCTCTTATACTCACGCCTCTCTTGTGTTCTCTAGAAGGTCTCACTCTCGTTTTCTCTACCTTGTTCAGATTACCAGATCCTTGTACCTTGCGACAACGGATCAGTCGCGTTTCCTTTGTTCTTCTTTCCATTTCTCTTGTATTTTAAAAATTTTGGTCCTGAATCTTGATCCAAGCCTCCAATCTTCCCACTTCCTTCTTACATTTATGCTCCTTAACTCCTAAAATCTTTTCATGAAACCCACCATCGCAATCGCATCCACAAACCCTGCCGCTACCAATAGCACTTCCTTTCCTTCTTTTTCCTTGTTCTTTTTGTTTTCCAATAACATCCGACAAACCTAGAAGCTACATTAAGAGTTCAATCTCTTTAGTGTCACCCCCTATCGCTTCATTGACATTTCTAGTTTGAAGTTGGGAAGATTGTCGAGGTGAGTTATCCTGGATTGGTGATAATTGCAGAGAGCATGACATGATTGGTCGCGGACGTTCACTGCTTTCTTGAAAAACTGTCGAGCTTCTTCCGTGGTTGTTGTTACTAGGTTTTTGATTTGAGTAGAGATAGATAGGTAAGCTGAGAGATTCAACTAGAGAGTGATTAAGGTCTGTTAACGGTAGTTGATTTTGGTGTTGTTCTTGTGGCGTGGTAATGGGGATGCTTTCCCGGGTTGCTGTGCTGTGTTTTCAAGCTTCAATCTTTTCTCGACCTGTGAAACTTTTTCATTTTTTAAGATTTTCAAACATAATAAAAGAAGTGCACGGTTTGAATGTAGATTCTCAATTTCAAAAAATACGATTGCAGGTAATTTTCATTAAGAGCCTTGCTAAATCTCTTAGTTACTTGGTTCTTTTCCTCATGAATTGATTTTTCAATTAACTGGAATGCCAATTAGGATTGAAGTTGCTAATTGCAATTCTAAGCATAGGTGTTCAAGTATTTCTTTTCTTATTTAAATCTTCTCCAAGCCCAACTATTACACTTGTAAATTGAAATCAAGGAAGCTCTTGGAAGTTTTGGCGACTTTGCTCCTATTATTTATCTACTTCCTGGCATACCTGCTTGCTTGCAAACTATTTGGTATCATTTTTAACGCTCTATTAGCTAAAAACTTGTACATGATTTGTTTTACAGGGTTATTATAGTTTCAGCCAGAAGGTGAAGCATTTTTTTGCTTATCATTTGCAATTACGACATATGGTAAATATAGAGTTCTAAGCTCTTCTTACATATTTATATATTTACATGTAGATTATTAAGTGTCTCTTGTACCTAAAGCAACCCAGCTTCTCAAAGTCTGTAAATTTTGAAAATAACTTAACATCAAAACTTTGAAATTATTTTGAGAATTATGATATGCACTTTAAGACCTTTCTAGTTGACTTTATTGGTTTAGAAAGGTGATTAGTTTCATTTACATTTACTCTAATGCACTTCCAATTTTTCACAAGTTTAATACTTATACAATCACATGCTTTCAGTTTGATGTTATTATTTATTGCTATCCTTACAACTAATGCTTGTATAACTTCTAGGAACTGGTCTTAATCTATTCTTAAAGGCATTCTGTGGGACATTAATGAAATTTCAGAATGAAGCACTCTATGGAACCTTAATTAGCTTCAAGGGATATCGTTCAAACTTAGAACTCTTGATAAGCGTTGAACATTTGCAGCCCCATGAGTTTTGCAAGTTGTTATGCCTGTTACTTAAAAGAGTTTCCATGTGTGTGATCATTTGTTTGTCTCATCCTTCCTCTGGTAAAGTTGAAATAATGCCGACCCCTTAGAAATCATTTAACCTGCTTAAGATTAACCAGTGTTTATCGTTTTCCAATATTCTTCTTTTCTCAATTCTACTTGTCTGGTATGTTAGTTACAACAGTAAACGAGTAGTCTTCATACTGCAGTTCTTGAAATGATTTGGCTAAAGTTGAAAGCATTCAGAATGCAATTGGTTCACACATATGATTGCTGCTTCAAGGTCTTATGACAGATGAAATGTGGTTGGGTTGGCAAGGCAACTCAAAGAGACTAGCCTCATGATGAGCCAGTCTGTGCAAAACACTGAAAGGATATTATTTTCTCAAAGCTCTAGCAAAGACATCGAGTATTTTAACACATTATAGTGTCAAGGGTTTGTGCATCATCTGGAATGGATTGCTTTGTGCTTAAAGTTGATTTTGACTATGATAAAAGCTTTACCATCGGTTTTACTGGTTGTAATATAATTCGGGCATCAGTGAACTTTGTTAGATAATAACATTATAAGTCTTGTGTATTGATAATCGATATGATTTCCTAGTTAAATTTTCTTAAGTTTCTCAAATAAATGGAGCAACATATTTTGTGGAGAAAGTAAGACATTTATTAACTTTGATGAGGCCGTTGATGACATTCATAATTACCATCAAGAGGAATTCTTGAACACGACATTGCCAAATGGATTACCTGTTCCTGAATTGGTTGATAAAAAGACTGTTCTATTACATTCTGGAGAGAATTTGATGCTTCTAATGGTTTATGCAATGAAAAAGGACTTTTCTGCAAGAATTTTGCAAATAATGTCATATATGCAGAAATACTATCCTTTTTGATGAATGGGATTCTTTTAATCAGTAATACTATCCTTTCTAGTAAGTGGTTAGTGAAAATATATCGAAACACGTCACATGAAATATTATACAATATGAAGATTGCTTTTCTAAAAAGAAAATGGTAATGTATGTTCAGGATTAATGTTTTAAAAGAAAGTGGTGGCTTCAGTCGTTACATCAGCTTAATTCACCAGTCATAGAACAAAAACATTTCGTTACGATGTAAATTTAAACGGTTGCTATTTTTTGTTTGATATTGTCTTGTACTTTGGTCATATACAGCAATATATGTATTGCTGTAAAATGTCAACATTAAATAAACGCCATATGCGAAGGGACTTTCGCTTCATAATAAGCATCTTTTCCTATAATAAACTTTTGGTATGGAGGAAATTTGAAACACCTGACCAAAAAGATGATAAAATCAGCCCAGAAAAGCAAGACATTACTTTATATCAACAGTTGGCAAGCAGATGAGAGATGAGGCAGGAATTCTCATTAGAGTAATTAGATTAGCAAGTACTTCACATAGAAGGAAGGAACAAGTTAGATATGCCAATTCACTAATATATGTATTACTGTCGAAAGTGTTGAGCCAAGAATTGGCACTTTAATAACCTGGTGCTTTTGATAAAGTAGCTTAGCATTCTCAGATCCTGAAGCAGCACCACCACCTTAAAGAGCACGGCATAAACATATTAGTAAAACTATAATTGAAAGTCACATGACTTGTCCATACAAAAAGCCAATGACAATGAATCGGCCTTTTTATGTAACTTTTTTGAGGTAGACAGCACATCACCACACGTGCACTGTGTATTCGAAACATGGTTGATTCGGCCTCAAAATGACTGGAGAGTCCCGTGAAGGAAAAACCAAGACATGAAGAGAACTTTAGGCTTAGAACCACGCACATGATACGACATACCAAAGATACATGACAAATAATTTGTAGAGTTGGCATTTGGGCCAAGGCCCGCTTTGCCTCAGCTCGAGATCAACGGGCCAAAATTAGATTGACTTGATCTTTGGCCCAAAAATTGTGATTTGATCGGGTCTCATGCTCGGACAATTAAAACAAACGACATCGTTTTTCAGTCTTGCTAATTCGCTTTTGACGAAGGAAATAAAACAACATCGTTTAGTCTAGGTTTAACATAAACCTCCGACCTCCACCTTTCTCCTTCTTTGTTGTTTAGTTGTTCCCCAGTTGCCCTATGTTGGTACGCCCCTACGCCCTCCCTTCTTTCCCAATTGCCCTATACCCTTACGACCTCCTCTGTCTTGCTCTCACTATTGTCCCTTCACTATGCCACCCCTTTGTCGCGCCGCCCCTTTACACGATACCCCTTCGAGGCACCATCCCAATGCCCCGCTTCCCTACCGCCATCTTTTTTTTCTTCTTCACCACCCGTCCACCAAGATAAAGTTTATGAATCTTTTGATCAAAATTTTAATTGTGAAATATTGAAATTTCTAAGATTGTTGCCATTTGGGAAGTATTTTCCCAGATTTACATGGTCACATACATTCACAGCCACTTACATGATCACATACATGGGCGTGTATATGATTATGTAAGTGATTGTGGGTTTCGAAAACTTACACGGTCACATACATGCCCGTGTATGTGACCGTGTAAGTATGACTAACTGTTATACACATCATATACACATTAGTGTATATGGTTGTGTAAGTATGAAAAAAAAGTTTACAATGGCTTACACGTGTGTATGTGACCATACATGCCCGTCTTATGTGACATAATCATAGTAACTTACACGATCACATACACGAGCGTATATGTGACTATGTAAATCACTGACAGGTGACAATTGATAAATTTTAAATCTATGATTATGATTAATGTTTTCCTATTCTCTCTGTTTTTTATGAATTATGAATTATAATTATGAATAACATATATATTTATATGTTGATTGTTTTAGATTGATACATACTCCTCCAATGGAGAGATGTAATCCAATATTGGAGATAGAAGTGAAAACTTCTAATCGGATACCAAGTAAAGATAGAAGTTTAGGTCAATTGAAATGTGAAGTTTGAAACCACTTCAATAAGACTAGATCAATGGACGAAGTAGAAAAAGGCAAATGTAAGTATTGTCAGAAGATGTTGGCCGAGAGTTCAAAATCTGGAACCTCTCATTTAAAGAGACATGAGAATTCATGTAGTGGAAAAAAGATAGTCTTACAAGGTCAAACATTTTTAATCCCTAACTTTATGAGAGGGAAGAATGAAATGACTACAACATCTTATGATAGAAATAGATCAAGATTTTTTATTGCTTCTATGGTAATTGATGATGAACATCCACTATCTATAGTTAATACCAAAAGATTTATGATGTTTTACAACTCACTGCAAATGACCTTTAAGGTTCCAACTCGGAATATATTAAAGAAAGACATCATGAAGATATATGAGAATAAGAAGAAAGAAAATTTAAGAACATTGTTGAGTATTGAAGGACAGATTGCCATTTGCACAAACATGTGGACAACTGTTAATCAAAAGAAGGGTTATATGGCAGTGACGACACATTGTATTGACAATGACTGGACTTTACATAATAAACTTTTGAGGTAATTTATATTATTTAATATTGTTATAATTTACTTTTTCATTATGTTATGATTGATGTTGGTCATATTCGTATATGATATGTTCATTTATGAGCCGACATCACATATGAGAGAAAGGTTGACAACCGTGTTGAGAGCTTGTTTGATATATTATAATATTGACACCAAATTGTCCAACATAACAGTCAATAATTGTAGCACGAATTATGCAATGATTGAAAAGTTGAAAAATAAGATACAAGTTAGGAGCTTGTTGGATGATGGAAGGTTGTTTCATATTCGTTGTTTTTCGCATATACCGAACTTAATTATGAAGGATAAGTTGGATATGATAAATGAAGCAATAGATTCGATTCAGAATAGTGTAGTTTATTAGAGTGCAACACTTAAAAGAGTTGAGAAATTTAAAGAAACTACAAGGCAATTGTGCATTCTAAGTACAAAGAAGTTGGTTTTGGATTTTTCAACTAGATGGAACTCAACTTTTAAGATGTTGAACTTGGCAATCCAATATGGTGATGTGTTTATCAGACTGAGACAAATAGATTCTTTGTAAACTTGCATGCCAACAAAAGACCAATGAGAGTTGGCCAGAAAACTTTGTGCTAAGTTGGAATTATTTTATACTACAATTGAACTGTTCTCAGGAACGAAATGTCAAACTTTGCACTACTGCTTTAGCACTATGTGTGAAATTAAAAAAAGCTTTATTTGATTGGATGTTTGATTTCAATGAGGTTATTCAAGTTATGACAGAGTAGATGATCGAGAAGTTGAATCCTTATTGGTATATGTTTGGACATGTTGTTGTAATCTTATCTGTATTAGACCCGAGATACAAGAAAGAGGGAGTTAATTTTATATATAATGTGTTGTATGGTGATCTTGCTCAAGAGCATCTAGATGTCATTAAACAATTATGGTATGATTTGTTTAATGAATGTCAACTTAGAATAGACAAAATTCAAGATTGGGATCACAATAGTTTAGGTTGTTCGGTTCTGACTTTAGTTTCAAGTTCGGTCTCATCTTTTAAGAGTAATTTGTTGCTTTCACTTACAAAATTCATGAAAGAAAAAAGGGCTAGTACTTCATACAATATGATGGAGTTAGATAAATACTTGACAGCAGATTGTGTGGCCAAAGTTAAAGGTGTGCAGTTCTATGTATTATTATGATGAAAGTATTATGGAAATAATTTTTCGATCATACAAGTAATTGCACAAGGCCTATTAGCAATTCCATCATTTACTGTTGCTTTGGAGGCTACTTTTAACATTGGTTATTAGTCTTTATCATACTTGACTTCATCCTCGTACTCTTGAAGCCTTTATGCTTGCCCGAAATTAGTTAGATGATGAAGATATTAAGGGTAAACTCCTTTCTTTTTAATATATCAATTTTGTCTATTTTTAAAACTATCTTATGTCATATTGTTTTTTTAAATTTGTATACTAATACAACCACAGGTACTGATGAGGAGGTAACTAATCATACACATACTCATACTCATCAATCAATTGGACATTATTTTGATAAAATATTCGATGATGAAAATATATTTAATTATTTATTAATTATTACTATGTGCTTAATATTCTTTTAATTTTAATATTACAGTACGAAATATAATATTTTCACATACAGAAGAAGTGATGCAAACTATTGATGATCCTAACTACAATGATTAGCTGCTCTCTCTTGCCTCCACTCACTCCAGTCTCTTGTCTCCACGCTCAATCTCTCACAGTCCCAAACTCCCAATCCATAACATTATTTCATGATTTTATCTTTAATTTTTGTAAATTGTATCATTTAAAATTTTGGATAATCAATTTTGTAAGTTATGTCATCAATTAAGTGAATTATCACTTTAATTATACCTTTTTCTTTCATATCCTATAATCTTATTCTCTTTCATTAATAAATTTGGTTTCATCTTATTCATTGTATCAATATATGTACATTTTATATATTCATTTATTATAAAATCTCAAATTTTATTAATTAATTAAATTTTGTAACTTTAATTAATTGAATTGATCACTTTAATTATATTTTTTCCTTTAATTTCCTATAATCTTATCTCCTTCATTAATGAATTTGGTTTCATCTTATTTATTTAATCAATATGTGTATGTTTTTATACATCCATTCATTATAAAATCTCAATTTTTATTAGTCAATTAAAATTCGTAATTTCAGTTAATTGAATTAATTACTTTAATAACAATATTTTTTTCTTTCATTTCCTATAATCATTTCCTCCTTCATTAATGAATTTGATTTTGTCTTATTCATTTTATCAATATATATACGTTTTATATATTTATTTATTATAAAATCTCAATTTTTATTAATCAATTGTTTCAATTAATTGAATTGATCTCTTTAATTATAATCTTTTTCTTTCATTTCCTATAATCTTATCCTCCTTCATTAATAATTTGGTTTTATCTTATTCATTTTATCAATATATGTACGTTTTATATATTCATTTATTATAAAAACTCAAATTTTGTTAATCAATTAAAATTTTTAACTTTAATTAGTTGAATTTATAACTTTAAAATTTTAAATTAAATAAATTTTGATTAAAATTTTCAATAAAAAATAAAAAAAGAAAAAAATCAACCCAGCCCGATCCCAACCAAGCTTCAAGCCTAATTAACCCAATTAGGTTTTGACCTTAGGCCCCACCCATATAGCCCAATCGGGTTGGGGCCAGGCTTCGATCTTAATGTTACCAAGTCCTGCCCGACCCACTATCAACCCTATTCAACAGTAAAATCAGATTTGTGGACAAATTTAATAACACTTATGTAATAGATAATAGTATAAATCAATATTTAATTTTAAAAATTATAAAAAAGAAAGAGGAATATATGGGTGTTATTGTGTATTATACACATCATTTTTTCTTTTATTTATTTTTAAAATGAATATTGATATATATATATATATATTATTTACCATATAATTTTTGATTAATATGTAGATTATTAATAAACTAATTTTATAATAAATTGAACATTTAAATATTTTATTACTATATTTAATAATTTTGATCAATAATATAAAATCAGATTAAAACTTTAAATTGTAAATATAATTTATCTAATAAAAAATAACAACTTCTTTGTGTTAACAAATCACAATGCTTCACGTATAAGTAAATGTTTATAGTTTCATATTGAAGATTTAAATAAAAAGAATTAAGGAAATTCAATAGACCCATCAAATTAGTATCCCAAGGACCTTTACTTACAGCAAAGATACTTTTGGAAATTCAAAAACTTCAAAATATTACCATTTGCTACGGAGGAAGAGCTTGAAGTGGAAGGTGTGGACTCTTTATGAGTAGGACTAATTTATCAATATTTGAAGACCATATCCTGGCTAGCTTCAGGGCCTTGATTTACATTTGATGACATTCCACCCACCAAATAAAGAGACAGATTACATGAATTTAGGGCATGAATCAACTTATAAATGAATAGGCCAAAAGCTACCTTTGAAGAAATAATAATGGAATTTGTGTACATATGATTTGAAACGTATGAGAGTGATTTCAAAGTCTAGGAGAATATAGGAAGCTTCAGGCTCTTTGGCTTCCTGAAGCAAGAACTTTGCTAGGAATGATCTAGAAAGAATTTATTGGAGACTTTCAATTAATTGATGGACAAAATTCTCAAGAATACTTTGAATGAAATGTTATTCTCTAGACAAGAGAGATCTTCATAGGCATTTTTAGAAAATGTTTGAGAACTATTACATGTTAAATGTAATAGTTGATTTCAAAAACTATTGAGGGTTAGAGTGTTATAATACTGAGTCACATGAGTTACATAATTATAGAATTAATTTGGTGCATTTAGGAGATAATTTTATGAATTCATTCACATGGATAATATTAGCATACACAAATAAATTATGATTTAGAAAAAAATGCAAAGATTTTATGTGCACTCAATTAACATGTTTCGGGGTATGAAAGTTTCAAAATGATTGTGCATTTCTAATGTCTTGTATTTTGGTTTGCCAATAAAAAGAATTGATGGATTACAATTAGGAATTTGGAGTTTATTTGTCACAATTGGAAGATTGATGGATTAATATGTATATGTAGCCTAGGAAAAATTTCAAGTAGCAAGACAAGTTAACATGTGAAAATTTAGTATGACAGCCTATAAAATGAGTGACAAATGGCTTAGGAATTAAGTGACAGTTGGCAACCAAAAAGGAGGGTATGTATCTTGCTTAATTACATGCCAAGTGTCCTTTAAGAAAGAACACTCATCTTACACCATATGACTTAAAAATGTTGCATGGTCATCTTCTTTGTTATTTCTGTCGTATACTCTCTCCTTCTCCTCCCTCTCATTGCCGAAACCCACCCATTACTCACATCTTTAAGTTCCTGCCTTAGTTTTGTACATCACCACCCAAAACCCATACAAAATCCTTCATAAAGATAGCTATAGAGGCAGAACATTGTGACATATACTGTTGTCTTCATTTTCTAGTCATAGCTGAACCATCGCACCCCCTCTCAATATTCTTGAAATGTTCTTGCATGTTAGGCTAAGCAAGCTTGACATTTGAGGTGGCATTCAAGCTAATCAAGTAAGTGAAATATTGACATATTGTGGTATATGTTAGCAGAATTATTATTATGGATAATTAGGGATGGATTAAATGTGGTAGTGGTGTTGAAAATGTGTTGGAAAATGAAGAATGAATGGGTACTTTTCTGTTCTGTTTTTGCATGTACGAAAACATTAGTTTATGAGCTGTTGTTTGGATGATTTAAGTTAGAATTTGAAGTATAATTGATAAGAAATTCATGCTAAAGATATGTGTTATTAAGGTGTTTTCGAATATGAAAAATTAGAGGTGTAGGTGTGTTTGTAAAAAGTGACTGTTAGTGTAACCAATGCGGAAGTTAAATTAACCTAAAATGAAGTAACCTTAAAGGACATGAAATCTGAAAATTTTCAGGTGTTAGTGATGTCTCTAAGCTTGTAAAATTCGCGAAGTATTGAAGGTAGTAAAGTTACACACATTAGTGATGTTGATGACAAATTCTAGAATTTTAATTTCAACGTTATGTACATGTCGAGCTAGCTGAGAAAATCACTCTAAATTGGTATATTTGGACTTGATTAAGGCTAAGAATTAGCCTAGATTATCGCTTGATTAATTGGTTAAGAGCTTGACAAGTTTATGTAGTTAATTTATGTCATCACCTAAAGAATGGACTGTTTTGATGTGGTTGTGTTCAAAGCTGGAAATTATGATTTGTTAAAGGAATAAATGAGTTCTTTTAATGCATGATCTTAAGGACAAGAGTAATGTGTATACATGGGTTAATTATGAATGAGAATTAGGTAAATGTATGAATATATATTACTGGAAAAAGTTTAGTGAATGTATAAATCTAACTTGCTGAAATTTCAAATTTAAAGTAACAATTGTCAGTGTGTGTTATAGGAGGTTTTTTTATCATGAAAATGTACACAGATAAGTGTAATGTATGGTTAATGAATTTGGAGTAAATCAAGCTTACTTAAATGTATAAACCTGATTGCGAAATGGTAGTATACAAGCTATAATGTTTGAATGGTCTTAAGGTGTATAAGCACGAATTGAATAGTTAAGATCTATGCATAAGAATACATACCTGGAAACTCAATTGAGCATGCATTGAAACATGAGCCATATACATATGCATGATTGTATATTCATATGATTAAACAAATTACTGATTTATGAACTATGTGTGTATGTATTGTATGACGATAGACACGTAAGGTGATCGTCAACATCCAGACATTACCGAAACATCGAGGTAATAGTATTTCTGGAGTGTACTATGAGTGAACTTAGATGTGAACTCATTTATATGTTCTTCTGTATGAATTGTATGTTTAATATGAAATGCGTGTACAATTGATTGATAAATGTCGGACTTAGGTCCGAGGAGTTAGTTATATGGCATCAGCACACCGAAATGAAAGGTAATGAAAACATAGCATATGAAATGATGCATCTCATCATATTAAAATATATGATTAGATAAAGGAATTATGACCAGAGTGACCGATGTACAGAAAAGATCTTTGAGCTCAGAATTATGAAAAAGAGCCTCAGGCTCCGATAGTATAGACTCGGTATCCAGAATGAATACGGGTCAGTCATGAACTCGATACCTACAACGGGTACGGGACAACAAATTGTGTTGATAGGCAATTGGTCACAACAAAGCAAAATGAAAATGAAAACACTTGAGCATTTACATATGCGTCCCTACATGAATCATATGATTAAATTGAAATGATTTATTGAATTGCTTTAAAATAGTGAGATACAACTGAAGTCAATGGAGAATGTGATGTGATATGCAATATTGACTTATGTGATGTACTTGTTAAAGTGTGATGAATTGTTATATAACTTATCTTTGTGATTTGACTGTGTGAGTGCATCGATGATGGTTCACTCACTGAGTTCGCAAACTCATCAAAATTGTATTATTATTTTTCAGGTTCAGGGGAGTTCTAGCTACTATGCTTAGGGATGACAATTGTACCTGAACTCGATGGGTACCCAATAAAATTACCCGAACAGGGGCGGGTATGGGGAGCAAATTTTTACCCGTGGGGCGGGTATGGAGATACCACCCC
>JAOSBP010000007.1:14076038-14092284 GCA_027563825.1 Erythroxylum mucronatum | reverse complement strand
ATACATGTTTATAATTTTACTTCCAAAATTAACCTTTCATTTCTCTCTCATCTTAATTATACAGATTACAAGTCCAACACAATTTAATACTATTATATTATGAGTTGCACAATTATTGAAAAATCATAATATCCGCAAGGCAACCACCAACTTATCATACCTTTTCATCATTGGATTGTTTATGATAAATTTGATAGCTAATTAACATATAAAATGTGAATATATTAATCCAAGGGGTGTGGTTGAGTGACAAGAACTTATCTATCCTTAACTAAAAGTCAGAAGTTCGATCATTAACTTTGGGTATAGAGGAACCTTAAATTTTTAGGCCAGCTGTCTCACCCTATAAGATGCTTAATCACTAAGCCTGTCGAGCTTAAGACAAAAAAAGTGAATATATTTAAAATGCGGCAAAAGAAACAAAAAAAAAAGTAAAATTGGGTTATTTTAGAAACAGAAATAAATAACAAAAGTAGAGAAGACGGCGACGGCGTGTTGGTTAACTTGACAGCAGCAACATCTAAATCAATAAATATTCGGTCTCCTTCGTCTTCTCCTTATGTTTCTCTTGTCTCTCTCTCTCATTCATGGAGGAGGAGCAGTGTAAGTAAAGTAGTTTTCTTTTGTTTTTTAGATTTTCATTCCTTTCTTTTTCATTATTTCATCCTTCCGGAGTCTCAATTGGGTTTTCCCATTCAAATGTAACCTATGCAACCCAATGCAATCAATTCAAATCCCTTTTGCTCATCCTTCTTAGAATGCAACGTCGCGTCCTTCTTTTTGTTTAGAGATCAAAACCTAACCAGAGAAGCGCATCATCCGTTTAACTGATACCTGCGTGCGAATTCATTCTTGTGTTGCGGCCACCGGCGACCAATACCCTAAGGTTAGGTTTTTTTTTTTCGCGATATTGTTTCCTCTTTCTTTCATTCCACTTCTGCAACTTCGAATGGTGTTGCTTGCTTACCGCAAATTTTACTCATCGATGTCTCTTTTACTTTCTGAAAAAGGCAGTGGACAGCCAATTTGGTTTGGTGGGCTTTTCAAAATGGTCGAGTTGGTTCCAGTATACTTCATCATCATTGCTTTCTTTTGCACCGCTGGAGCTATTGCTTTGGCCATTTTTCACATTTACCGACACCTTTTGAATTACACAGAACCTACTTACCAGAGATTCATAGTTCGCATCGTCTTTATGGTTCCGGTTAGTGCTTTTCATTTATTTTTACTATATGGATACTGGTTTACCATGTTAGTAGTCTTGTCGCTATAAGCTAGTTGAGATAAGCAGATTGACGATGTTTTTTGTTGTGTAGTATTCAATCTTACTTATTAGAGACTTTTGGGTAATGTTTGGTGGGGATATAATGTGATTGAATATAGTTTATGATCTAATGTAATGTAACTGACTGTAATTGAGGACATAAGGTAACAGGAATTTGTACAAGATTTATCATGTAATGGACGTTCATTGTTCAAAGGATTGGCTTCTAATAGCTTAGAGTTACAATATGAAGCGAAATTTGGGTACAATGATTTATCCAGTTAACCTTCTGCAGATGAATCTCACATTTAAAAGAAGCAATGTTGAAAAGCTACATTCTTGTGTAGTTGATCAAATAGATTGTAGTGTTTCAAAGACTATTTCATTAGTGTTCTCCACCTTGTTAAGCGAGTAACTGAAACTTGGCAAGTGGAAAAACCGTTCCTCAATTTCTTTTTGCTTTTACCTTTTGTTTGTGGTAAAGCTCCTAAGAAAATTTTCTAATTGAAAAAACTGACATCATGTCACCAACTCACTTATCAATGTTCTTTTGATTTATCCAAAAAGTTGTTAGCTGGCGAAGTACTTATATTTGACATATCTACATCGTGAATAATGTATGCAATTCTTGTGAAAAATTTTTGAATTCTCCCCTCTATTTGTCATACTTTGAAGTTATCTCTTCAAATTTGTGCTTGTGCACTTATGGCAGTGTTTTTATCTATTGTTGAACAAGTGGAATCTGTTTGTCATACACTGAATTCATGAGTGATATTATGCTTGTTGTTTTAGTTCTTTTCTGTGTGATCTGCAGTTGCATTTTCTTTGAATATGCCATCACTCTTTTTACTCCTTGCTTGATGGCAGGTGTATGCTCTAACATCTTTTATGTCATTGGTTCTGCCCAAGAGTTCTATATATGTCAACTCCATACGGGAAGTGTAAGTATACATGTGGTTTTTCTATTACACAAGCCTCCTCTCTTTTCTTTGAAACTGGAGCTACATAAGCAAAATAATGCAAAAGAGCTTATAGTTTATAAAAGAAATAAAAAGATGACAAATTAGTCAACTACGAGCTTTAATTTGGTGGAATGAAGAGTAGGAGTTGAGGTGACAACATAGACAACTAGGCTGAAATTTAGTTTATGCTAGGTTTCCTTATTAGATAGGAAGTACTAGTGAGTTGGATATGTTATCCTAGTTGTAGTTATGTTATCCTACTTGTTTAGAATTTAAATTTATTTAAGAATATAGAATTCTTATTAATATATGGTTCAATTTTGTTTAGATATTTTAGTTAGGAACCTTTTGCTACTAGAATAAAGATTATATATATTTGTGTGTGTGTGTGTGTGTGTGTGTGTGTGTACTCAAGCCTTTAATAATAAAATCTTTATTTTTTTAAACTTATGTTTTCAATTAGAAGAGGTGTGATGCTTTTTCCTAAAAGTGATTCTTAGTTCTCTACCCTTCAGTGCTTATTTATTTCATTAAAATTCCAGCAATTCTATCCCAAATTTTCAGCAATCAAAATCCTAAAATTACTACTATTCCACATTTGAAATTTCAGCAACCTAAGCTAAAATTCCAAACCTAGATCACAAATTCTAGAAGCTAAATTTTATAAGTTTTGTGGGTCTTAGCCACTAGTTTGATAGATCTTTTGCTTGTTCTACCTCAATTTGGTATCAAAGTTTTGATTCACAATTAGGACAGGTAGTGGGAGGGCGTATGGAAGAATACTTAACAACAAAGAGCTAGATGAAAGTACTTTTGAATATTGCAAAAGAATTGGGCATTGATTATCTATGTTCACAAGTGCTCCAAAAACCAACTTATATGTAACAACTCTCAAAAGAAAGCATATTTGTCAATTTTCGGAGAGGATTGACAGCTTTGAAATTTATTTTCTAAGAGTCAAAATTCCCACAATAAATAATTATGCAAACCAAACAATCTGTACTTGATTCTAAACATGGGAATGTGGTAATAAGCAAGATGAAGGGATTGATATTAATCAAAATCATGCAATGAAAGAGAAAATCTTTACTGAAAACTCATATACTAATTTTGATTCTTCAAATTTAATAGGCATGGCTTATAGAAAGTGTTTGTTTTGGATGGTGGGACTATTGGCACCTCTTGATCAACTTATCAATTAGAACCTTCAAGCCTACATAGAAGGTCCTTAGGTACTTGATGATATGGACAGTTTGACAATGGGAGATGAAAATGTTAAAATTGAAGAAAAGCTGGAGGAAGTGAATCATTTGGTGAACCCTAAAGCTGAAACAACTAAACAACACGTTGAAACACTTAATCAACAAGCTGAAACACCTGAACAACTAATCAAAACATGAGAACATCGGGCTGGAGAAACAAGACAGCAGGCTGAAATAATAGAAAAACAGGCTAAAATAATAAAACAAGGAGCTGAAAAGATTAATTCGTAGGTACTAAGGGTTTCGGTGCTTGTTGGCTCAAAACTTGACGATATCATTGGTGTTGAGAAAACAACTTAGGTTGATGAAGGTTATATTGTAGTGGGTGATGAAGGAGAAGTAGATTTGAATGAAGATGTGAAATTAAATAAAGGGTACTTGCAAAGTCAAAATTCAGCACAGACAATATGTTAGTGCATTTGACTACAAGAGACAACAATTCAAAAGTTGCTGATGTCTATGTGGTAGAAAAGCCATGTGGCTTTGTTATGAAACCCTCTATAAATACAATTGACAAGACTTATGATGTTGTTTGGTGTTGTTTTTCGGAGTAGTTCTTGGACTGGATAGTAGGAATGGAGGACTTCTTTGACTAGTACATTTCAGAAGATCAAAAAGTCTGATTTGCAAAGATGAAGCTGGTTGGATGTTAAAATCTGGTGGAGATTGATAGAAGATAGACTTCGAAAAACAGATCATCCACCAATTGTTGGTTGGGAAAGGATGAAGTTGAAGTTATTGGAAAATACTTACTATTTCATTATCAAAAATATCTCCAAGATCAATTCACGATGATTAGATTAGGGATTATGTCCGTAATAGGATGCTTCAAAATATTTGATGAACTTTCTATCTGGTGTGAAGGAATGGAATCTGAACAACTTATATCTCACTAAAAAATAGCTTAAGGGTAGGAATTTGCAAGGAGCTAACGATGTAAAGGATTTACAACCTTAAAGATGCATATCATTTAGCTTTAAGAGCGGAACAATATCTAAGATAAGTAATAACAAAAATTTAGAAGTCAAGATGAGGAGTTTGGCTTAAAGAGAACTACGACTATCCAAAATTTTACTCCAGCATCTAATGCATAAAATTTTGCCCCACAAAACAACTATAAAGCTTCTTAAGGTTCTGAACCTAAACACAAATAGCCATTGTTAAGATTGGGACAAGAGGAGGCAGTAATGATAAGAAGTGCTTTCGATGTAATGGGAGGGACCACTTTGCTTATAAATATACTAGTAGAGGTTTGCACATGATGGAAGAAGAGGAGGAAGAATCTAATGAATATGTTTATAAAGATGATGTTGGGGAGGAGTTGAAAGGAGGCTCTAGTGATGAGCAAGTTGATTCTACAACCCTTAATGCAGTGATGAGCATACTTAAAACTCCTAAGGTGGAAGAACAAGGAAAATGGCTTCATATTGCTATTTCTTTATTCAAGTTAGGCGTGGAGATAAAGTATATAAGTTTATCATTGATGTAGTAGTATGAACATGGTATCAGAACATAATGAAGTTATTGCATTTGCTTTCAGAGAAACATCCACATCCCTACAAAGTTGCTTGGGTGGATGATAGCATTTTACCGGTTGCTTGAAGGTGTTTGGTTTCTTAAATTAGGAATATATGAGGATTTTATTTGGTGTGATATTAATCCTATAAAGTATCTCACATTTGATTTGGTTGACTGAGCTTTATGATTGTGATGTGCAACATTTAAGAAAAGTTGGCACTTATCAATTTATGTTTCATGAAAAGAAGATAAATTTGAAGCCTAGAGTTTGAAGCTGTCAGCAAAGAGAAAGCAATTGTGTTTGCAATGGTGGTGAGAGAAGTAATAGAAATAACACCCAAAACACCCCTTTAATTATCAAAAGAAGTGAGTAAACTGTTGACTAATCTTACAAACTATATACCAGGTGAATTACCCTCTTTACGAGATATTAAATATGCTATTGACTTAGTACGTGGATCTACTCTATTGAGTCTTTCAACCTATCACCTAAATCCTATTGAAAACAGCTCGAAAGACAAGTAGATGAGTTGCTGACAAAGGGATTTATTCCGGAAAGTCTTAGTACGGGCATAATTCCAACATTATTGGCTCCTAAAAAAGATGGATGCTGGGGAATGTGCTTTAATTATCGGGTGATAAATATGATGACAATAAGGTATAGTTCCCAATCTCTCACCTTGATGACATGTTAGACATGTTGACTATAGCTATTATCTTTACCAAGATAGACTTACGAAGTGAGTACCATTAAATCAGAATTAGGTCCTAAGAGTGATTCCTAGTTCCCTACCTTTCATTACTCGTTTACCTCACTAAATTCCAGCAACCAAAACCTAAATTCTAGCCATACCAATCCTGAAATTCCAGTCATATTAAATCATAAAATTCTGGCCATTATAAACTTGAAATTCTAGCAAACCAAAGCTGAACAAATAGTTTAATCCCTTGTGCTAACACTCCTTTGAAATTTTGAGCATTGTAGGTAA
This sequence comes from Erythroxylum mucronatum, assembly GCA_027563825.1. Lineage (NCBI taxonomy): Eukaryota > Viridiplantae > Streptophyta > Magnoliopsida > Malpighiales > Erythroxylaceae > Erythroxylum > Erythroxylum mucronatum. The sequence continues at coordinate 14,086,289 of JAOSBP010000007.1, read as the reverse complement.
TTTTTCATGTGTTACAGACCAAATAAACTATTTTATGCTAACATATTATTAAATGTCTCAGCTATGAAGCTTGGGTCATTTATAATTTCTTATCATTGTGCTTGGCTTGGGTTGGTGGACCTGGAGCAGTTGTGTTGAGTTTGAGTGGACGCGTTATGAAGCCATCATGGTGCCTGATGACATGTTGCTTTCCACCAGTACCCTTAGATGGGTGAGCTTCTTTATGTTTCTGGGCTGGTGTGCAGAAATTATTTGTGCTATTTTTAGTTGAACATTTTAGTCAGCTTGTGTCATTTCTAACTTGTTTCTTTTATTCATCAGCCATTTATGATTTCTATCCTTTTATTACATACCAGTTTGCTTGACCTGTTTTTGTGTAACCATCGTCCGTGAGACTATTATCTTACCTGTTCTTGAGACTCGGGGATTTTTGAAAGCTTTGAAAATTTGTTGCTACTTATATGTAAGTGTTGTGTTGCTCTTGGCTGATTGTGTTTGATAAAATACAGGCGCTTTATACGGAGGTGCAAGCAGGGTTGTTTGCAGTTTGTGATTTTGAAGCCTATCTTAGTTGCTGTTACACTTATCCTTTATGCCAAAGGGAAATATGAAGATGGAAATTTCAGCCCAGGCCAATCATATCTCTATCTTACCATTATCTACACGCTCTCCTACACGATGGCTTTGTATGCTCTAGTATTATTTTATTTGGCATGCAAAGATCTGCTTCAGCCATTCAACCCAGTTCCAAAGTTTATCATTATCAAATCTGTTGTTTTCTTAACATACTGGCAGGTGAATTTCACATGTTACCGTAACGATACTAAATTTTCTCATTTGAAAGTTCATTCATACACTTTTGACTCTGTCTCTAGGAATTCCATGCTTGTCCATGAAAAGCTGACAAGGAAAAGGACTTCTTGTTTTCCTTGATTTCCGAATCTTTTAATTGTCATAACTGCATGTAACTTCTACAAGATCCTTCTTTCTTATACTTCTAAACAACGGGAGTTATTATCTCCTTGAAAGTGCAATAATATCATGCAGAGATGTCCATTTCAGATTGTGGTTGTGGCTTCCACATCAGTTTTTCATTCTTTCTTTATTTTTTTTGGTCAAATGATTCCTCCTATTAAACACATTAGGTTTAATGATGCTCAAGTATTTTCAAGGAAGCTTCAATTTGTAATGTAAACAATACCTGAGACATCATTTCCTTTAGGTTTTATTTTAGTTGCTCTGATGGCAGAAAATATTAGACAGTTATTTCAAGATTAGCCAGATGTTTTGATTCATTTATATTATTCTGTTTTATGAGACATCCACGTCACTCTTTTTCTTTGCTTTAACTTACCTGTATTTATTTGAAACATACAAGTGTAGAGAAGCTTTTTTACTGTTGGATAGTGCAATTATGGTCTGCAAAACTGGAATGCCAATTTGGATGCCCTAGTCTCCTGTTTCTTATTTGTTATCATTTGCTGACTGAAACATATTTTACCAAATCATATCCACCTTATCTTGGGCCGGCTGCATGAGTCTTTTCCTTTATTGGATTGTTTTAGGAAACACTGATGTTGTGGATGTGACCATTCTACTTGGTCCATTTGCATGCCCCCCATATCTTTGGCACAATGAATGGCTATGTGTTTCCTGAAACATTATCAAATCCAATATAGTTGGGATTGCCTTGCAAAATATGAGGAGGTTGGTGGTCAACCTTTTTCATGTTCTCATTTCTTTTTTCCCAGGGAGTTCTTGTATTTCTTGCTGCAAAATCTGGATTGATCAAGGATGCAGAGGAAGCTGCTCAATTTCAAGATTTTATCATTTGTGTTGAGATGCTTCTTGCTGCGCTTGGTCACTTTTATGCATTTCCATATAAAGAATATGCTGGTGCAAACATTGGGGGGTCTTGTGGTTTTACCAGAAGCCTTGCACATGCCTTGATGTTAAATGACTTCTATCATGACACTGTTCACCAGGTGCTTCTTGCTTGTTTTCTTATCAGCCTTATGGTCTCTTTCGGAGCATTTGTTTTCCTTTTCTTTGGTTTAGTGAAACATCTTCTGATGATTTGCTTACAATTGTTACAGTTTGCACCAACGTACCATGATTATGTGCTTTACAATCATAATGATGGTGATGAGGGAACGAGAAAGTATCGTGCACGAACATTTGTTCCAACTGGCCAGGAGATGGATGCTGTTAGAAAAAACAAATATATGTTTGGAAATAAGTTGGATGAGATTCAACTGTCTAGTCAATCTTCTTCTGCTACAAGCACTCCCAAAAATAATAATTCAGTGCCTGTTTCTGCACATTCTGATGTGATGAAGTCTTCTCTACTTGTGGATACTTCGAATTCCTTATCTGTGTCATATGACATGTCGCTAATTGACTTGGATTTCTCCAGTTACCCTGAAAAGGTGCCTGCTGCAAATGTGAGTGGGTTAAGGTGAATGCTGATCAGGCTGGAAAAACAGCAATAAACAGTTAAGAGAAGTGTGTAAAGGATTGAGAGGAATATGACATGATGCTCCATGTTTGGGGACGTGTTGCATTGTTAGCTCTGTTGTGGATGTTGTCGTCAAATAGTAGAGAGTGCTTTACGGTCCACTGCCCCTTCATGGTTTAGTATCAAAGATTTTTGGTCACCGATATTAGGGCTTCCACCTTCCTTCAGTTGCTGTATGTGGACTGTCGACTTGGGTTTATCTACCTTTGTATCTTTGCATTTGTAGATATGAAATTTAGTTGTAACACTTGAAAACACTATAGTTTGACAGAAGTTAGTAGTCCTTGTACTTGGTAGTAGTCCTTGTACTTGAATTGTCCATCCTGCTGTGTGCATGGCGGATGCCGAACATCCCATTGTTATATGCAAAGTTGCGTGAGGTCAATCTTTTAACTTTGTAGCCCGAATGTATCAGGGACTTGTGTCCAACTACAATTATTTTACGAGTTATTCTGTCAAACTGAAGGAAGATTGGTTTAATATGTTTACGCTGTGTTAACCCAAAGCTTACAGCTGGGATTATATTTCCCCAGTTTGACAGCTTGGATCTTCTTGTGGCTGAGGTTGCATTAACGTTAATAACTGCAATAGCCACGTGGTTTCGATGTGATTGGACTTATAGTAGATGCTCGGCGTGGCAAGAATCACTGACCTTCGCATAAATGTGCTTTGAGAAATTTCCTAAAATACAAAAGGATCAAATCTATTAACAAACAAAATTTAACTTTTTATTAAAAAAATATATTATACTATTAAAACTGAATAAAGAGATATTCCTTTATAAAAAGCCTTTGAAACAATATATTTGTTATCATAATAAGCTATGAAACAAATGTAAGGATAAAACCTTTAAGTAAAGAGTGATTAAGTACATTAGTATTAACAGCATTCTATAATTTTTAAGACTTATCTTTTGAGCCCAGTTGAATCTAGCCTTTATAATGATCCTGCTTCTTTTGATAGTTATCCTAATCTTACAATTTCTCTAAGAGGCAAAAATATTTAGAAATTTTATTATTAAAAATAAGAGGTCGTTATTACAAAATGAACATAAGTTTGGTTCCTTTAGCATTAATTTACAAGATTCATTACAAAACTATAAATACAACTTTATCCTCAAAAGTCCTCCTAGAAAAGTCTTTGTACATAGTTTTTGGAATTTGGTAATATATTTAATAAATTCTATTCATAAATTGAGATAGCATTGTATTTTGATTGTTTTTAGATGTCTAATGTATAATCAATATTAATGTCATGGGCAATAGGCTTACTAAAATGAGTTTTCATTGTGGACTTTCAATGGAGTTTATTTATTATTAGAGAAGGAAGTTAAAAACTATCAAATTTTGTATGACCATCTTATTTGATCATATTAAGCTTATGTGAATTTACTTCTTAGGAGTTACAATTTTTTTTTAGTTTTAGTTTGGCTTCTAGTTTCTATTGTTTCTTTTTATGCTAAAGTATTTGTCTTTGTTGTGAGGATGAATTTGAAGTATTAAAGATAACATTTTTATTTATCCTTTTTTAATTGAATTTGTATGGTTAGGAGAAAATCTTGAGTATCCTATTTTACTAAACTGGTTGGAGTTGTTACTAGATGCTTCATGCAGCTCAAATATAGGAGCATTAATAGTAGAATCTTGATTTACTATAATGGTAGGATATTCTTTTTTTTCTTCCTGTTTGATTCCTTATAATTTATAGGTAATTGTTTATATAATTATTTTGGCCCATAATTTTCTTAATTTCTTTTTAATTTACTTTTTCAATTTTATTTTTAATCTTAAGGGGAAAGCCATATCAGTGCTATTTTTAAGAAATTTTAATTTCATCTGAAGGAGAATTTTCTAATTATGTTTTTATTTTGAAGAAGTTTTTCAAGTTTTTATGTTGTTATTATTACAAAGGAACTTAAAAGATATTCTATTTTATTTTTCTGTGTATAAATCTCAAACCTATTAAAAAGGATCACTACAAGAAAAATGAGATTTAGCGACAAATTATCGACGGAATGTGAAGGTTTTCCTTCAGCAAGCTAAGTTAGCGACGAAATTTACCAACGGAATGAGTCATCGAGAAATGGCCGCAGGTAATAATTAGCGATGAAGTACAAATTTTCTGACACTAATTCACCGACGGATATTTTTTGTTCCGTTGCTATATTTAGCGATGGTAATTTTTGTGCTATCGGTAAATATAGTGATAGAAGGTTTATTTCGGTCGGTAAATATAGCAATGAATAAGGCTCCTCTGTCGATAAACTCAGGACTAATTTTACCGATGGATTTTAGTAGTTTTTCAATAAATTCATTACATTTTACTGACGGATTTTAGTGGTCCGTTTGTAAATTCACATTTTACCTACAGATTTTGTTTTTCCGTCGATAAATTTACTGATATTGTTTTTTTTAAATTTCCCTATATTTAATTTTATTTGATAATTTTATGATTGATGTATAATTTATACAGTTATCAGTTATCAAATACTTTTTTGATTTGTTTCTACATTTAATTTGTTAAAACAAAAAGTTGATTGATGATATAATGTAAAAATTATCTGAACTAATAATAAAAAATTATTATCTACAATAATAAGTATTTAATTCATACAAAATGACTACAACTACGCTATTCATTTGATGAATGTGGATGCTCTGAATATTTGCACCATGTGCTGCCCTTTCCCTTCAACTCATCCATCTCATTACGGAGTTGGGCTATATACTCCATCGACTGTTGCAATTGAGTTGTCAGTGCCTGTACTGTGCTCTGAAGCTCATTGGCTTTAATGGATGTGGATCGCCTACTAGATGCTGCGGTACTGGATGTGGATGATTGCGAATAACATGTGTTCGTAAATGAATCTAAGCCAAAGATCCTTCCACGACAGTCCCTACCATCCCCTGCATGAAGATATGTTTGACTCTCATTAACATCTTCAGATTGCTAAGACTGTCGTTGAATGCTTTCTTGTATTTGGTCTTATCAGAAGGCAATGTTTATATTAATAAGTGATAATTATTACGCATTAATATTAAAGCATTAATTTCACATACATTTAGTTCTTTACATCTAGTGTTGACATAGGTCACATCGTCATGCTTCTTAGTATGACTGTGCAAAAAGAGATAATGGGGTGTGGGCTTCCTGGCCACAGATTTTTCCTACATTAGAATAAAATGTTATAAGTGAATTACAATTTACAAAAATTTCAGCAAAATTTTCTCTATTTTTATGATATTTATCCCCTATTGAATAACAAAAGTAACTCAACAACATAGCCATATATGATACTAGACATTTATAACATTATCATTTTCCATAATACACATATTTTTATTCCAAAATTCACACATCAAATTAAATTGAAATACATCAAAGTAAAAAAAATCAGAATATAAGTGTAATGTGTAGATAGTTACAAGTCTCTCTGCATTCTCGTGGTGGGTAATAGATCCTTTAGTGTGTACGAGACTCTCTACCCCCGACCCTCCACATCTATTAATAGAATTACGCTATGAAATGAACATTACCTTGAGTGATGTCCAATATTGTTGTCAACGACTTCCTTATATTTCTTCAGAAATATAAGGAAATATAAGGAAGTCGTACACCAGTCTTGTGTATCGCACTAATAAAGTCTCTATAACGTGTACAAGCTCGTCTCTCCCATACTTTATAAATAACCGTGTCAAATTCAAAATCTCAAAAAAAATCTTTCTGAAAAAAAGAAAAAAACATACGATAAGTACTTATAACTTACAATATTTATCAAATTAATATATAAAAATTAATTACAAATAAAAATATATTTTTTGTACCTTAAACTCCTGATAATAAAAATCCTTTATTGCCTAGGAGATATTCTTCTATATATAACCCTCAAGATCAATCTTCTCTTTGAATTTGGATGTCATGTTTCTTGAGCTCGATTCAGACGGAATCAACCAATTATAAAAGCAATTTTATATCATTTTTAAATTTAAACCTGTAACTTAATTATAAATATATGGTGTTTCATGTATTTTCACTTACAAATTGTTGACAATTGTGATGTAAGTTCTTTTGTCAACTCCCTCAGCTCCAAGTTGGAGGCTGCCTCCTTCATCCCTAACATTTACCCCTGATATCTTTGTCGGTATAGGGGTGGTGGATGGTGTAAAACCGTTGGATGGTATAGTAGCAGGTACGGAAGGTGATGCCTTATCTGCATATGTAGTAGCTAAAGGTACAACATCTGATTCTGTTGCAGCTGCAGAATGTGATGCTTCATTTGGAAAGTAACTGGTTCCAAATCGTGGTCTGAGCCTTGGTTGCATCATATCCTAATTACTCTTTGGTGCCATATTTTAACTTGAAGTTCATATTTTATTGAATATTCTAGAAATATAGTAATTTTAATTCAATATATAACAATATATTGTTGATTCAATAATTAATTTATTGAATATAATGTTCTGTTACAAACAAAATTAATCACTATCAGCACTTAACTGTAATTCAAAATCATCATTATCTTCTTTTTCTAAAGAATTAGCATCAAACTCAGGCTCCTCCTCAAATCTCTCGCCCTTCTCATCATTTCCAGATGAAATTTCAACATATTCATTATTTGGATCGTTCAAAGGTTCATTCTCGTCATATGTAACAGATGCATTTATTTCATAAACATCTTCCTGAAACGCTTCACTTTTAATTCTCTGTTCTTCTTTTACATGTGATTCAAAAACACCTCTAGGTTTAACTTTACAAACGAACAACCCATCTGACTTATCTCGTCGAAAATTGAGAAAAGGGACATAATATCCTTGAATTGATTGCTGCTAACACGAAAGGTTCAAATTGTCTAAATCTTCTTCACTGGTTGATTTCTATGCACTTTTATACCAACATTATGAGTTGGATCAAACCAGTCACACTTAAATATTACACTCCGCTTTATTGACAATGCAGGGTACTCAATTTCAAGTATTTCAATAATTTTACCCTAGTAATCCATCAATTCTCCCTACATACAAACCCTACTATTTACTATTGCAATGGAATGACCATGATATTCTGTATTATATTTGTATCCATTAATGAAATTTCAAAATCCAAATAATCAATTTCAAAGTCAACTTCAACTTACTACGAGAAAAGTTAAACCTCTTGACAATTTAATAAAATGTAACCATGGGCAGCCTTTATTTCTTCCTCTGTTAACATTTTTCTTATTGAATATCTATATGTTCGTTCAGGATATGTGAAAATAGATAAGTTACCATCAGCATCACTTGTTCCTCCCCATTGTCATTATGAGGAACTTTTCTTTCTCTTATGTGCACATGTGGCTCAAAAAAATGTAAATAATATGTACTTGCTTCCTTCACTAAATTAGCATTACATATTGAACCTTCAACTCTAGCTTTATTTTTGACATTTTTCTTCAAGTGATACAAATACCTACACTAGTGAATAGGGTTATTACAATTCTGTTATTAAAACATGTTATTACTTCAATTTAAATATTTACTATAATTACCCCTCAAATAGATACATCCATCAATATTGAACTGGACTGGCAAGTTTAGCCTCGTGTGTTAAATGCACAGGTAAATGCTCCATACAGTCAAAAAAAGTTTTGAGGGAAAATTCTTTATAATTTGCACAAAATTATTGGAATTTCCTTTTCTAGTTTTTCTATTTCAGCTAACTTTATTTCAGATGATGTTAAGCTTTTGAAAAACAAAATTCTGTTATAACTTCCCAAACCTTATTTGGTAGCAACTCTCAAAATGCAATTGGAATTAACTTTTGCATAAACACATGACAGTCATGACTTTTCATCCCAAATAATTTGTAATTCCTCATGTCCACACACCTTGCCAAGTTTGAAACATAACTATCGAGAAACTTTATATTTTTCAACTATTCACACAAAATTTCCTTTTTTTTGGTCCAAAGTATAACATGCTTTCAGATATTTACTAGTGTGAAGATCTTTATCTAACTCATTCCTTCTACAAAAAAGTTTCAAACCAGCTCGTGATTTTGCATTGTCTTTTATCCTCCCTTTAATGTTCATTATAGTATTGAACAAACTGTCAAAAATATTTTTTTCAGTATGCATCATATCTAGATTATGACATGTCAAATTAGTTTTCCAATATGGCAAATCCCAAAAGATGTTTCGTTTTCTCCGACCAAAGTTTTTAATAATGCTTGTATTAACCAACTTCAAGTTCTGTAACTTTCAGCAACCCTAATTTATCAATCTCCTACAATATCTCTTCACCAGCTTTGTGAAGCAGAGGAGGTGTTTGTACCATCCTATTCTTAATGAAAATTTGTTTATTACGTCTAAATGGTTGATTTGGAGGAAGAAATTTCCTATGGTTGTCAAACCAACATGTTTTGGTCCCATTTGGAAGATAAAATACACCAGAATCATTGCCACAATAAGGGCAAGCAAATTTCCCTACTGTGATCCATTCAGACAACATAGCATATGCCGAAAGATCACTAATAGTCCACATCAAGGCTACTCTCAACACAAAATTTTGTTTCAGAGACACATTATGTGTCTCCACACCATATTCTCAAAGATGTTGCAATTCAGATGCCAATGGTTGTAAGAATATATCAATTTTATGGTTTGAATTTGTAGGCCCTGACACAGTCACTGTCAAGAATATATATGCCTCATTCATACACATCTATGGAGGCAAATTATAAGGAGTAATTATGGTTGGCCATGATAAATACACATCTATGGAGGCAAAGTATAAGGAGTAATTATGATTAGCCATGATAAATATTGTTGGCCAGATTGAACAAAGGTTGGAATCCATCCGTTGACAATCTCAACCTAATATTTCGACTTTCAGCTGCAAACCCATAATAGGTGTTATTGAAATGTTTTCATGCCAGTGCATCTGATGGATGACTCATTATTCTATCTTCCTATTCATGTTCATTATGCCATCTCATGTGAGATGCAGTAACATCGGAAGCATATAATCTTTGAAGTCGCAGAGTTAGCGGGAAATAATACGTCCACTTCCAGGGTACTAATTTCTATTTCATATAACCTTTCTAGGCTTGAATCTAGATTGACTACAAAATTTGAACTCTTGTAATTCCACATCATCTCCCCAATATAACATACATCCCAATTTGTAATAATCAGTTTTTTCAACAGGCAAACTAAGACTTATAATAAGTTTCTTCATATTGTAAAAATTATCAACCATTGTATGATCAGGAGGTAATGATTCATTATACCATCTAAGAATTTTATCAAAACTACAATCAGAAATATGCCCGTCAGACTTTATGTTCAATATTCGAGCAATTGAAGACAACTGAATCATTGTCTCACAATATGGCTATAATTCTTGGTCATCTGAGTGTAGTAAGTCAAAAAATTGTTTTACATATGGGTTTGGTTCTTCTTCAAGATTTTCTTGAAAGTTATAACCAGATGCATCATAAACTATTTTCATGTAAGGATTTTTTAGTTGCACCCATATTATTATTTCTAAACCCAACCCCTCTTTCAAACTCATTCACATTTACTAATCAGTGTACTTCATTACCCCTTGAGGTGCTACAAATCAGTGGCTCCCCATGTCGTGTCCCCTCAAAATAATTTGGAACAAACCTTTTCTCAGCAAATGGCCATTCACTTCATCAATAGGAAGGAAGCGAAAATGTTTGCACTTTTTACATGGACATCTAATCTTTGG
>JAOSBP010000007.1:14055824-14069688 GCA_027563825.1 Erythroxylum mucronatum | reverse complement strand
TAGTCAATTAATTATTTACCTACCTAAAACTAATACTCAAATAAGCAAATACTATCATTAACTACAATCAAATTATTGTTAATTTCTAATTCCATAATTTTATACTTAACTAATTATTTACCAAAATTCAATACTCAAATATTAAAAATGAATTACCATTTAACAAATATTAAGAATGTGTTAATTAATAATTTAAGCTTTTTCAATTTTACTAATTTTGATTATCAATTTTACAATTTTATATTTAATTATTAATTTCACATTTGATTATTAATTTTACAATTAGGTTTAAATGTTAATTTGATTTTGATTATCAAACTCAATCTCAAATGCAATTGCACAAACTCAAATTCAATATCATATTCTCATTCATCAATAATTCAACAATTCAATATTAATACCTTAAAATCTACTAATTTAATTTTCAATCTACTAATTTAATTCAACAATCAGTCAATCACCATTCCAATTTCCAAATTTAATTTCCAATCGGATTCGGATTTCGGACCAAATGACCAATCCATTTCCAAAATTCAAAATGCCAACCGAAATAATATTCAAGACTCCAACATTCACAGCACACTTTGTTCTACAGAAATCAACTTCACAATTTCCCCCAAATCCAACACCGAAATCAACTTCAAAATTTTCCCCAAATCCTAACACAACAACACTAATTTTTAACCCTAAATCCACCATCATCTAACACCTAACACAATCAAATAATCATAAATTTCAAAATGCCATGAAAAATTAAACAAAACTCAAAAATCAATCGGTCTTCACCAAAGGACGAAGGAGAAGGCCGGATGGTGTGCGGTGGAGAAGGCCGGACGGTGTGCGCGAAGAGGATGAAGACGGAGAGAAGATAGTGTGCGGTGTGCGCGAGGAGGCCGTTGGGTGTGCGGTGTACAGTGAGGCGAAGATGGTGTGCGGTGGACGTCCTCGGGGGTGGACGACGATTGAAGGCCAGAGGCGAGCCGAGGCAAGTTGGAGGCACCACACGCGGGAGTCGGGACGACGAGGAGAGAAGAAGACGAAGAGAGAGGGAGAGTCGGGGTACATAAAATTAGGGTTGAAGTTTCTTTATTTGCAAATTGGTCCCTGGAACTTTTTTTTTTGCGGAATGACCCCAGAAAAATCCGGTATTGGCGGTACTAGCTGGTACCGACAGAAATCGGCCAGTACCGACCGGAATTCATCCCCGGTACTCTTATGCCTGTTCCGGTGCCGTTTTTCGGCCGGTATGGAACGTTCCGGCTGGTACCGGCCGGAACGGTACGAAATCCACATCAGTGCTTTAAACCTTAATAAAATGGATGAATTATTTTTAAATTCTATAAAACTTGATTTTATTTGTCTCTTTCTGGGCTTTGTTTATACAATGTTTAAGATAGGACAAAGGTAAATTTTTAATAGGTAGAGAGAGCGAGAGAGAAGCCCTTAAAACTCAAATGATGCCTTTCAGTTGTTTTTCTTTTATCTGATGATTCATCGATATAAACATTAAAAATCATTATTTTATTTAAAATTTATCTCTTTTCAAGTGACTAATAGGGTGTAAACACTTGGATAATTAAACTATAAAATATGAGCCATTTAATGAAGTTATCGGTGACTTTGAATTTCTCACCTCACATTTTCTTCTTAAATTGCGGTAGTTTTCGGGTCTTGTATAAAGGTTGTAGCATCGAGTCCTAGCAAAAGAGAAAGACAATAAACATGATGAATATCAACAACCTCACAAGAAAGTGTATAACTCATAACTCAATATAACCGTGTAACTGAATTACCAGAAATAAAATTAACAGTAAATGTAAGGTAAATAACTTGTTTAGTGATCTTGAATGTGTCCTCTATTGTTTATATATTTATCTGATAAAATCCTGCATTGTTTGTTGATTATACGATATGCATCATATTGTTCTTCAAAGTTAAAAGCTTTACCTTTTGAATCACGAGCTTGATAAGTTCCTAACAGGTGATTGTCCGATATATATATTCCTGATACATCATAAGACAAGAGAAACACGAAATAAATAAGTTGAATAACAAAGGCATATTTTCAAGTCTTGACTATTTTATGTTCATATCTGTCTCAACTTAGAATGTCTTTTCCTTTTAGACAAAAATGTTTTTGTTGACTAAGATCAGCTGTTTAGCAATCAAAGGTTCCGAGTTCTTTCAATTTGTAGCAAAAAAACTTAAAAAGTTTACAGATATAATATGTTGTTAGTAAGAATTTGATGATTAATAATGGTAAATATAATGTGTTTCAAACAATACAAGCTATATGTTTATGAGAAACTGGAAAATGACTGAAAATGATATATCAGAAAAACCAAAACTGAAGACGGCCTGCATGTACCTCGTTGAAAATTAGAAATTTTTGTTATATCAGTGGCAATGGTTTGTGTCTTTGGCCAATCACTTGGCAAAACCAACAAGCATACAAGTTAAGCAAGAAATCAAGATGCGGGAGAAACAAAGGCTAAAGAGGTATTATTCTTAATTAATAAAGAAAAAGAGCTTTCATCTCCCAATTCATCGTAGACATTATCAGCCTTGAATCATTTTGCATTGCAGCATGTATCATTAAGCGACAAAAAGGGGTCTTAAGAACAAAGCTGCTGACAACAAGAAAAGGCAAAACATAGATGGAACCAATTTAGGAGATCATTGTCCTTTATTATGCATAATAAAAGAATCTATGTTAAGCAATTTTTAATTTGCTCGGGAAACCCTTTCCAGAGGAAAATGCTTAGATTAATGTTGACAACGTGAAATAACCAAAAAAATGAATCATCTCCCCAAGGGAGGTCACAAAGCACATGCAAGGACACACCTTAGTCAAGAAATGTGGGAACCAGTTGGCGTATCACCAGTTGGCACAAGAGATGGAGGAGGGGGGTTTTAGTAGTGATAGAGATGAGGACGCTGAGATGCCGAGGATGGTGGCAAGATGAGGATGAATAGTGGGACAACGAGGACGGTGGGGCTTCGGTAGGCACAGAGAGGAGGGCAAGGACGACGATGACAGAAGAGAGAAAACATTGAAGCCGAAACAAACGATGACGTTTATTTCTAAAATTTATCGACAAAAATGCATTCCGTTGTTAAACCCAAAACTTACTTATTTCGACAAGCATTCCCACCTCCCTTACTGATGAGAACTTTCTTCCGTTGTTATATTCCGTCAAAAAAAATTTGGGATAATTTTCTTCCATATTTACCGACAAATATTTTTTTCGTCGCAGAATGAAAGATTTCCCGCTATCAATAGATATTTTTTTCATTGCAAAATGAAAATTTTCCCAATAATGTTACTGACGGAACATGATTTTTTGTCGGTAATTTCCTACAGTTTTATTTCGGTAATTTTTCGTTGCTAATTACTAATTTTCTTTAGTGGATATGTATTTTTTAATTTTGTATAAAATTATAGTAACTTTCTTGGATTTATTTCCTTTGTTATTAGAAGTTACTAAAAACCATAGTCTTCTATCCTTATTATGTAATAGTAAAAGTCTTCATGTGTAAATACTACTTATTAAGCATAATAATAATTTTTCTAACACATATAATTCATCATTCATGTTCTAGGTTAATGAAAAGAATGTTGGGGATATCAGAGGTGATTGGTGTTCATTACTTTTTGAGTTTTTACAGATAAATTATGGAATATTTTAATTATAATATACTCATCAAAAGCTAAATATCTTGATAAATCTTTGATTAGAATATTAATGACAAAATTCTTGGGACTTTTCCCTAAATCAATTAAGGAGGTAAAAGTACTACTATCATATATAGAGCTTATCGATTTTGTATTAAAAGATAGTTTTACATTTCCATATTTGAAAAGTTTTAATTCTTTTATTTGAGTGACACATTTAAGGACCTATTCTTCAGAAAGAGTTATGTCTTTCCATTTAATTAATTCCAATTTTACAGTATTAGGTTTTGTTACAGGCTGTATGGAAGAGGATGAATTGAATTCAATTACAAGATTGAATTCAATTCATCTGTTTGGAACCAAAAAAAGGGCATGAATTGAATTCTCCCGTGGGTTTAAAACCCACTATATTAACAAATTCAATTCACGTCCCAAGTCACGTGAATTGAATCCCAATAGCGCCCCTCTTCTTTTTTAACACACAAACCCAATATACTCATTATTCCAACATGAATTGAATACTCACAAACCCTACACTAGCGAGCCACACTCTTCTCCCAGCAGTAACCCACGCCACCAGACGCTACTCTTCTCCCAACAGGAACGCACGCATCACTAGTTAACACAACAGCAACGCACGCATCACCAGCAACGTCCATGTAAAAGCAATGCACCTCTGCATCTTTTTTCTCTCTCAATTTTGCTCTTCTCTATTGGAGGTATTATTCTTCTGTCTTCTAACTCTGTTCTGTTTGTGTTCATGGACAACTCTGATCTCTATAATTACTTTGCATATTGTAAGTACTGTTGTCGCTTGAGCTGATCTAAGATTTTGCTTTGTTCTTCTCATGTTTTTTCTAGTAATTTCTTGTTTTGCATAATTGTTTTGTAGATGTAGATGTAATTGTTGTTGCGTATTGTAAGTCTTGATTCTTTATGTGCATTGGATTTTCTAAACAAGCTCTGTTTGAACACTTGGAATTAGTCTGTACTTTCATGTTTGAAGTTTGATGTTTATTGTTGGACCTTGAAATGGTTTGATAGGTTAGAATTGTTTATGGGTTTTGTTGGGTATTAAGCTTGTAATGTAGAGACTTTCGATAGTGAAGATCATATCGGCATTACTTCTTAGACTAAACAATAAACCAAACTTAAATATAAATTCCAGTTTGTTCATTGTTCCAAGTTTTGTTTGTTTTCAAAATAATGAAAACCTATTCTAAGAATAGGCTGTTCAATCAATAATCAATAGATGCAGCATGAACTATATGAGGTAGTTATGTGATTAAGATAAAATTTATCACCCTAAAGTAATTAGGGAGAATTTTCTGTTGTTCTCGATTAATGTCGATATAGGAAATCATTGGCTAAGGTGGAATGATACTCTATAAATAATTTACAAATTTTATTAATTGAATTAATAACTAGTGACTAAGAACTAATATGATTGGACTAAAAAAGAATAAACATTAATTCCATGCGCTGTCTAACCGAAACATTGTACAATGAAATGATTGAGTTATATGAAAAAATTATACATGAAAAGGTTAGATAAAACCACATTGGCATTCCTAAATATTTGGATAGTCATGATGCATTGTTAAATGCCAAATTTTATCTATAATTATAAATTGTTAATTAGAGAATTTAAAATAAATTAAAAAGAGTCTTAATTCATCTAATTATAATTATAATTTATAATCATTGTCAATATATTTGAGAACATAATAGATCACATATAAAGAAGGAGTTAAAGAGAACAAAGATATTTTTAGTCAGGTTGGACTTGGTTGTAAAGTTTGATAAACTTTATGATTAAATATGAGATACTTAATAAATAAGGATCAATATGAGATATTGGATCTTATTTGGGCATAATAGGTATTTAATTAGATTTATTTGTAATTCTAATTAAATTTTAATTAATTTAATAGGTATTTAATTAGATTTTTTGTAATTCTAATTAAATTTTAACTAAAAATTAAATTAAATTTCAATTAAATTGCTAAAGCCAAACTTATTATATAAAGGTTTAAGTTCTAATGGAGCTAGCATTTCTTATTTAACCTTTTTATAAGAGTTACAGAGTTCTTTAAACCTGTTATGTGGATAATGATAGAGGCTGGATACTTGTGCAGCTATGGTAGTGAAGATAAATCAATTTCAGAAACGATTTAAGAGATACAACAAAAAAGTATTAGGTACTAATTATATTTCATGCTTTATTATGCTTTATGTGTCCGTCATTTTATAGAATTATAAAGTTATTTCGGTTTTTAGGAAACTAAAATATGAAAAGTTTTTGTAATTATTTTGTTGTAGTCAGGATTGATCCCATCCTAAATTTCCAACACCCGAGCCCAGTTGCCATCCCTACAATTAACCCTTTATAATTTTGTACAAAATTGTAGTGAATTTCTTGGATTTGTTTCTTTTTCTTAAGAAGTTATTAAAAAACCCAAGTTTGTATACTTATTATGTAAAGGATAGAAATATTAATATAAATATTTTTTATCAAGAACAAATTCTTTTTCTAACATATATAATTCATTTTTTATATTTTTAGTTACTAAAGAGGATGTTGGGATGTTAGAGATGACTATGTTCATTATTTTTTGTAGTTTTATAAATAGATTGTTCAATTTTTATATTATGATGTACTCAATGAAAACTAGATTTTGGTATTTTAAAAGTTGAATATCTTGGTAAATATGTGCTTAGAATATTCATGATAGATGGTATCCTTATAAATTTCCTAAGCCAATTAAGGAGGTACCAGCACTTTCATCAAATTTAGAACTTGTTAAATTTTATTGAAAGATATTTTACTTTTTCCATCATTAAGATAGTTTACTTTTCAATCTGTAAATTATTTTATTTGTGCACTGAGAATTAAAGGTGTAAGGAACATGCTCTATTGCTCATTTAAACCATTCACCATGAAAAGTTGTATCTTTTCACTTAATTGATTTTGATGGTATACTATTACAACAACAATAATAACTCTCCGTAAAAATCTTACTGAAAAGCGAAAAGAGGTCTAATAGTACGTAGCTTTGCTCCTAACTAACAAAGAGGTTGCTTCCAAATAATCCACATAAAGAAGAAGAAAATTAATCATCATCATCATAATAATAATAATAATAATAATAATAATAATAATAATAATAATAATAATAATTAATAGTAGTAGTAGTAGTAGTAAAAGCTTAGACTAAATCTCTAAGAGGTAAATACTACCTCTTTATAAGTATATGCTAATTACAAGAGGGAAGATTTAAAAGACCTATGAGAACTACAAGGATCTCTTTACGAGAGGGATCCCTTATTTGAGTGCTAATATACCATAGTTTTCTATTATAGGCATGTCTTTGGTAAGTTTCAACATTAACATATCATTCCTGATAACTTACTTCCAATTTTTCTTAGGCCTTCCTTTTTTTTTCCTCTTATAGTCTCTAAATATTATCTTCTCGCATCTTCTCATTGGAATGTCTAACTGTCTCCTATTAACATATCCAAAATACTTAAATCTTATCTCTTTTAATTTATCAATAATATTAGCTATCTTTAATTTTCTCCTTGGCGTTACATTCATGACCTTTATCTCTTTTAGGTTTTTGTCTTTTGCAATTTTTAATAGATACTTCTCCTATCGTCCATCGTGGTATATGAATTTTGTAGCTTTTGGACGTGTCCGATTTTTTAAGTTTTGGGTCACTTTTTGTCGGGGATTGCTTCAAAATAGCCCTCTTCATTCATTGTCTTGAGCCAAATCCACCTCTTCTTCAGTATCTTATTAATTATTTTATTATATTAAAATATTCTTTTTCTGTTATTGCTCTAGTAAGCAAAGTATTTTTGTTTATTTCTGTTGGCAAATTAAGGCAAGCTTATTGCTTGTTTACTTGAGGTTGTGAATTATGGAATAGCCATTCTTTTACAATAAAAAAAATTAAAGTGAAACTGAAAATTATGTAAAAATACCTAATTTAAGAATAATCAGTATCATTATTTTAAAATGGTAAAAGTTATCCCACCATGAAATCATTAGACTGACTTGGCCTGAGCTTACATTTTTCTTCCTTTTCAACTTTTCTTATTTGAACTTTCTTCGTTCTTGAATTTCTAAATTCTTATCAATTGTCTAATTTCTCCTTTTGATGTACGTATGGCAGCTAATTGCAGACTGACAATCTTAGTTGTGTGAGCGATAAGAATTTCAATTATTTGTTACCGATAAGCACTACAGCATCTGGCAACCGCAGCTTATTTGGGGAAGTGAAGTACGAAGTTTCTAACCTATACTTACAAACAAGTCAGTCAGCAGCATGGAATAGCAGATAATACCATATCTTTCGCCGCAGACATACATAAATATGGCGCAAGTAATAGTTGCTTTAAAGCAAATTCATTTCAAGTGGTTCATCAAATCGCTAACTAATTATCTTTATGTTATTATTTTAATTAATCTCAAGGAATTACCCTTCTTATCCAAACAATATCAATAAAAAAAATTTTAACAAAGGGGATACCAAATGAATCCTTATATAATTCATGCTTATGATCTTAAAAAGTGTTTGACAAAAGTTTGAACTTTGAAGATTAGATACAGTAGTAGGTCGGCTCCAGGTTCTTCCAAGTCAGGACGGCTGCGCTTGCGTGTCATGTCAGAAACCAAAGCAAAATAAGTCCCTCTTCTTAATACGTACAGAACACTTTCTTGAAGTCTACACACCACACACACATACAATCCCCTCGATCGCTTGCAAAAGGCAAGGATTGTTGCTGTTGGATTCATTCCTCCCCTATTTCCTCCGTATCATATACATATATATATATTACTGCTTAATAATTACTTCTCCATCCATAGTTTACTCTCTCAACTAGTCTCTAAGTTTGGGTTCCCCTTTCCTTTCTTCTTGAGAACTTGCTGAGAGTTGAGCTAAGTCTAGTTACCTTCCTTTCTCCAAATTGCCCTGAGCAACATATAGAAAATGATCGTGGCCTTGAAGGCGAATTGCAACGACGACTACTATTACAAGAATACCAGCAATAGTAGTTATGGTCATGATAGCTTGATAAAGATGGAGAAGAGGCAATTGTTTTTGAGAAGCTACCAGTTCTCAAGGAAAAGGAGTGTTGGAGAAAGGCTGAAGAGATCTTTGGTCAGAATTAAAAGGTTGTTCCTTATCAAACTACGCTCTGCTCGCAAAATCAGACGCTTGGTCTGGTCCAGTCTTCGTTATGCCTTATTCTATAGGCGTAGAAGAAGGTTCCTTCGACTCCTGCACATCCAGACCTCTGATCAAGATCACCAAAACCCTTCTTTCCCTTTCTGCTAGAATTTTCATATGTATTTTAATTTCGTCATCTTAACCTCATAGCTTAAACTTGTTTGAAGGATACTGTTAGATTAATGGTTGGTTACATATGTATTCAATTTATTATTCTCTTAATTTTGTATGATTCCCATAAAAATTTGGGTTGAAACCTGAAGTTAATCAGTAAAGGGAGGATAGACACTAGTGTTATCTGACTTGTTATGCCATGAATCAACCTTCACAAGAACGAGTTTGCTAGCTCTTTGCAGTTCCATTTTACTTAATCAAGCACAAGCACAAGCACTTGTTCTGATAATTACATGGACTCATGAACCTCGATGTACATCATTCTGGTCCCGGGGCTAGGTTTACTTTAGGCCTTTAAACGAACGGCTAGCAAGCTACACGGCGTGTCTTCAACTTTAAGGAGACGGAAAGTAAAAAAGAACGGGCATGAATCTCACGTTAGTATCATTCAATACTCGTTTGCTTTTGGTTGATAATTATCAGAGACCGTGACCGAGACCGAGACTTGAAGTGGTGTGATTGCGTTCTGATGGCAGCTGTTCATGGAAGTCACAAATTAATTTACGTAATTAAGAAGTTGGAGTACTTTTTTTTGAAGCCACTGGGGATTCGTAAATGGCTGTTGAATTTTAGTTTCCACATGCAGCTGTCGTTGAATACGAAAACAATTAATTCTTGATGCACGCTAAAGCATTAGGCTGCTTCTTTTTTTGTGCTTCGAAGTTGCAATTTGCCTGTGTCTTGGATGATTAATTTAAAATTTTTTAAGAGAAGTGTGTTTTATGTTTTTTTGGTGCACTCAGGGTATCCACCGACGGAATCAATGACTAATCTCTTCGCTGCGGGAACATCTCCAACATAGGCGAGTTACAGCTGACCTAGGAGCTTGCTGCATTTCCAATGATGGGATCCGAGCCCTCAACCACTTGGTTAAGCGACGAAGGCATGTACCACTAACGCCAACCCACTGAGTTAGCGTGTTTTATGTTTACGAAATTATATAGAATTTCATAAAAGAGAACATTTACCTTTGATTATAATATGTCAAAAAAAATTATGATATTTAATCTAATAATACAGTAGATTCATTCCGTATTGGAAAATAACTACAAACAAAATAGAAAGACAGCTGGATGATTGTTTGAGTTTTGACCAGTTAGAGTTTTCATAAATATAATATTAAAATGACTTTTCTGATTAACTATTTGTCGAAACTAACTAAAAGAATTGTCATTCATATCCTTCTAAAGAAAAAGATTGCTTTCATATGCCTAGTTGACTGTTAACAGTGAATCAATTGCTTTCGGTGCAAGAGAAAGGCTGCTATATAATAATAGAACTCACACAGTTTATCTTTAAAAATTAAAAAGAATAGCTTTATGTTGCTTTCTTCTGTATTAACGTCTCCCAAATGCTAACATCACGTGGATAGACATGCACATACGGCGGTGGAATAAGAGATTACCAAAATCGTAACAAAATCGACTTTATTGAGAATGACGTCTTACAAATTAATAGATAGGACATTACTTGCTCAATCCTTCCTATTAAAATACAGAGAAGAATCAAATATCCATAGCCGTGCAGGACAGAGGAAGGAACAGAATAAGAATGAGAGACGAGGGCAAGGGGGTGAGGGTTAAGAAAATGAAGGAAATTAGAAAAATAAAATGAGCTTTTTTTTGTCAAAATCTTGTTCAACTCAGAAGTTTTATTTTTTATTTTTTTTTGGTAAATAAGTTTTATTTTTATTAAGGTTCAAATATTCAAAGGAATATGTTTAATTGGTAAAAAAGATATTTTCTTTATTAATCACAAATAAATTTCTTTTGAAGGTACTCTAGTCTAGGCTATTAAATTGATGAAAATAGTGAATCAAGATTTGATTTACAAAAAATTCTATTTAGTAGTTTAATTAAAATCAATCCTTAAAGTTATAAAATAAAAAATTTGGAAACTATTAAAATTTAAAATTTAAATTGTGTTATCTATTTAATTTAAATATTTGATGAGAAATTAAAGTATTAGAGATATTAACAATTTTACGAACTAAATGAAATAAAATTTAATTTATTAAAACTAGGGAAAATTCATTGAGTCGCGTAAATTATTGATAGAAATGTTACTAGCCTTAGCAATGTTCTGGAAACTAATAAAATATTTTAAAAAAGACTTACGGGTTTTTTGTTTTCATTTTCAAATTTAGCAAATAAGTCAGTTTGTCTCAATTTTTTATTTCTATTTTTCGTTTTGGTTTTAGTTTCTTCTTGTTTTCAAAATTTATGAAAACCGCACAAAGTGATCCTTGTTTTCTATTCTTTTTTCATAATTTGGCTTAGTATCAACTAAATATATATTATTTAATTATGTGATATATTAATTATTAATATGAATTATAAATAATTAAATAGATTAAAACAAATTTAATTAATTAAAAATAATTTATTTTTAAGTTTCATCTAATATGTAATTATTATCAATAATAAAAATATAACTTCGCACTAGATTCAAGCTTGGATTTTATCGTTCAACCTAATTCAAAGGTCAAACCTTTCTTATACAAACAAAGTGAAATCATTTTGTAAATTGATAAATGACAAATGCTACATTTCCTCTCATTTATCCTCTCATATGTGCCTCACTTAACTCTAACAGTTCTCTTCAATTACAATCTCATATATGCCCTAGTCACCTTCTTTATGCATCTCTCTCGTTGTTTATTACGTGTCATTGCTAATTTTTCTAGCCACTGTCGTAGCCTAGATTTCTCCCTCGTCTTCTTTTTGTGCTATTATCTAATTCTGGCTAGCATCTAATTATAAACCATAACTATACAAAAAAATGATTTAATTCTCATACAATCATAAAATTAAGAATAATTCAAAGTACTTAAAATATTATAATTAATTGCATCAAAATATTATATAACAAGAATAGTATATGTCTATAAAAACAATAGTTTGTATATGAGAATGTAACAAAGTGGAAGTGAAACTTAAAATAAAAACATTGACAATTATAATTTTTGTATTTATATTGTATACATAGAATTTAAAATATTCATTAAATATAAGTACAACTAAAAACAAAGAAAAATGAAAAGTCTAAAACTTCATTATACTACATATTAGTTCAAATCATATTGGCCTAAATTTTTATTTGGTACAAAGTCGCCATCATTAAGGCAATTCTAATCATCACCATCATTTTAAGCTTAATGTACTAATTGACATGTCATTACTTTCTCCTTCAAGATCATCTTCCTAGTCATTCTTATCAATCAAATTTGGTTCCTTAAACACTTAATTTGTTCAGAGATTCGTATGATCAAGACCAATTGTATTAATAAAACTACCTACGTTATAAGAGTTCTGGTCAGCAAATAAAATTAATAGTAAAAGAAAAGGCACTCCCTGTATTTAGGGAAATTTAAAAAAACTCTTATGGTTTGGAATTCTCAAAAAAAAAAAAATCCTATAGTTTGAACTTGTCCAAAAAAAAATCCCCAAGAGTTGACTTCCTTAAAAAACTCATAAAAGTTCTAACTTGGCAAAGTTAAACCATATGGACTAAGCAAAACCAAGTTACATGGATCAACCTTACTAATTTTATTTACCCAAATTAACCCTAAAAATTGATCTAACCACAACTATGTATCTTAAATTGTATCTTTAATCGGGAATAACTTGGTTCTTTCGATATCCTTCAGGAGAGTAAAAGAAGCTCTTTTTATGATTAATCATCTAAACATAAATGTCACTTCTAGGTACTAATAGTAAATAACAGATAATGGATTGCAAAATATAAAAAATCTTGAATTCTTAAGGATTATGTTTCAAAATGCAAAATCTAGTCTTATGAAAAAAAATCCTCAATCTACTCTAAGGGACTTTTACTTCTTCCCCGGTTTGTTTCCCTGTTTAGTATTTGCAAGTACAATTTTTTATGCTTTAAGGTCATGACAAACTACTAAAATTTACGCCAAAACCTTCCTTTCATGATCTTGTAATGAACAAAGTTTTTCCATCGTAAATCCTTAAAATGGTGTTAATGAATTCAAGTAAAATCACGCATCTCCTAGACCATATTTTTTGTTATTAATAGATTTTTTTATTTTACTTCATTTTCATCAAGAATGATAGGAGATGGACTCCCCCAAATACAACAAACACACCAATTAAAGAAATTGAGGTAAAAAGAGACATACAAGATTTAATGTAGAAAACCCTTTCAAGTATATGGGGAAAAGACCACGGGCAGGAATAGAAAACTTTCCACAATAGAAAACAAAGATTATAAGAGGAAGATCTCACAATCTACACCAGAATTAATACACAAGTTTATGGGAAAGAGATTTTGGGATATTTAAAACCTTAAGCATATGTCTTTTTATATAGCTTCAAATGAAGCTTATATTCTCACCCACTTCCGATGTGGGATAGAAAACCAACAATCTCCCACTTAGAAATTTGATTGAGAACCAATCAATCTCCACACCTTTCTTTCTATCTTGCCATTTCTCTACTGTGTAAGTCTCTGTCAAGCCATATAAGGATCTACACCATATGAATTTATCAGTGATGATTGGCTTTGTTAGTGCATCTACTAGTGTTGGACCTCGAACTTTTGGTGAAAATTAGAAATATCTAAATGAAATAAAATGAGTGTTTTGTATATGAATTGTGTTATAGATGGTATGGTGCCTTAAGAAAATTGATGAGAAAAAGGAAATTGATTAGTTTTGATGACTTTGAGATTTGAGTAGATTTGTATGGTTCATGAAAGTTTAAGAGAATGAGATGAATGAGTTGATGAGATGGAAGTTGAAAATTAAGAA
>JAOSBP010000007.1:14044369-14055724 GCA_027563825.1 Erythroxylum mucronatum | reverse complement strand
CTGGGAACGAGGCAGAGAGATTGAAATGTTTAAAAAAATTGGACCAAAATTTAAACCAAGAAGAAGAAAGATTTAAGTTTTAAAAGGTTCAATTGATATTAGATAGTCGTAAAATCGGATAAATATTGAATAAAATTAAAGAATTTGAAAAATAATAAAAAGAGATTATTCATACCCATGTAAAAATTTGGAGTTCAATTAAAAAATATTATTAAATAAAAATTAATTGATCTATTTTAATTTATAAAACTTATAATTTACAAAAATTGACTTATTAATTAATAAATTAGTTAATTTTTAATAACAGAAGTTATAAAAATAGATCGAATCAAAAAATTAAACGGTTAAAAATCTTACGATTGAATCGACCAAACCGATTGAGTTTTTAATCACTTAAAAAATTTAAAGGAAAGAGACTTAACTGCATGGCTAATTATTTGGTCATCATCTATAATCAACTTTAATAAATAAAAGTTATTTTATTAAAATGTTATGTTTTAGTTTATCATAGTCAACATTTAGTTTAAATTTTGCAAAATTGCAATGAGGTTCAATAGTATGCAACTTTACCCTTACTTAGTAAAAATGTTATTTTTCGATGGACTCGTATGCAATATGTCATATAAATACTGTAAAATTACAAATGGACGTGTATACATATACTAAACAAAATAATAAATTAAAATAACTAATTAAATAAGTAAAAGCATAGCTGTAATAAAATTACTATTTATAAACTGTCAATGATTACCAATAATTGACTATAAAATATTTCCTTAAAAAATGGTACGTGACTCATGATTGGTGTTATGGTTATTAATGATCCGTGTGTTGTAAAAAATTATAATTTAAAAATACTTAATATAATAATATTTTTATTTTTATTTTATTATGAATAATAGATGGCTGCCTATTTACGAACTATGAAATTTTAGAATCAGATTCTCGCCGCGGAGAAGACTAATTCTTTCACCGCAACGAAGGATCCAGCAAAGAGCAAAACCTTTCGAAAAAAGTACGTTGTGACGAACTTATCTATTGTCTCGGTGAACCGTCAAAAACTCGAATCATATTTAAAAAAATCACTCACTGTTTGACTCGACCCACTGATCCTACACTTAAAAACCTACTAAATTAGGTTACAGAGGGACAGCAGACAACACTCCACAAAGAGCCGACCACACACATCACATACGTACACCTCTCATCTCTCTCACTCTCGACCTTCATCTATCAATCCATTCTATTCCATTTCATTTATTAATTTTTCATCGTCGCCTTCATCATCTGCGGCTGCTGCTATGGATACCATCGGTGTGTTTACAGTTATGAGTGCTCCTGAAGTGATACTTGGCTAAGCACCATTTCCTCTTGAAGATGTAGCAATAACTTGAGTTCAATGGGTTTCAAATGGGAGTAGTTCATTTATGTTTAACTACATTGTTATGAACTCCTGAGTTAGGATTTATGCTTTGTAGCTAGATTTTTTTTATTATAGTGTAATCAAGTATTGAAAATGTATTGTATTATGGGATTTGTAGATGTAGAACTTTGAGCTTTAATATATGAAGTCTCATATATGCATTTTTGGTGATTGTGTTAGTTCTCTTTTATCTACCTAGTTGTATTTGATATTGAGATGATACTTGATTCCGATTGACCACTTGCATTAACTTACCCATTACACACATTAAGATGCATTCAACAAGGTTTTAAGAAATGGGGTTCATTGATTAAAACCTTAGACTTAAAGAGTTCTTTAAGGTTTATCATTTAAAAACTTAGTGATTTTTGCTCCCAAAAAGATTTGTTTGAACTATGATAGCCAAAGCTCATTTTCAAGATGATTTTATCATATTTGATCATCGTTTGTGTTTTCAATTTCCTTTCCCAAAAATCCAAAAATATCGTTTTATATACTTTTCTTTCAATTAGCTCAATTTAGGTAGATTTATCAAAGATCCAGCATAGAGGCAAAACCTTTCGGGAAAAGTACGCCACGACGACACCGTCTAAACCCCGAACCATATTTGGAAAAATCTCTCACTGTTTGACTCGACCCTATATTTAAAAACCTGCTAAATTAGGTTAAGGGAGAGATAAAAAAGACTACACAGATAGAGCCGACCACATACACACACTCTCGTCTCTCACTCTTGACCTTCATCCATCATTCCTTTCCATTTTTGATCGTGACCTTCATCATCTGCTGCTGCTGCCATGGATGCTATTGGTGTGTTTACAGTTGTGAGTGCTCCCGAAGTGATGCTTGGCTAAGAACCATTTCTTCTTGAAGATGTAGCGATGGCTTGAGTTCAATAGGCTTCAAAAGGGAGTAGTTCATTTATGTTTAACTACATTGTTGTGAACTCCTGAGTTAGGACTTATGCTTTGTAGTTAGATTTTCTTGATTATAGTTCAATCAAGTGTTGAACAATGTATTGTGTTATGGATTTGTTGATGTAGAACTTGGACCTTTAATATATGAAGTATCGTATATTTCTTTTTGGTGATTGTATTAATTCTCTTTTATCTACCTAGTTATGTTTGATATTGAGATGATGCTTGATCCCAATTGACCACTTGCATTAACTTACCCATTACACACACTAAGATGCATTCAACAAGGTTTTAAGAAATGGAGTTCATTGATTAAAACCTTAGACTTAAAGAGTTCTTTAAGGTTTATCATTTGAAAACTTGGTGATTTTTACTCTCAAAAAGATTTGTTTGAACTATGATAGCCAAAGCTCATTTTCAAGAGGATTTTATCACATTTAACCATCGTTTGAGTTTTCAATTTCCTTTTCCCAAAAATCCAAAATTACTGTTTTATGTACTTTTCTTTCAATTAGTTCAATTTAGTTAGTTTACTCAAAAAAATCCAAAACCCCCTCCTAAACAATTTAGTTTGCATTTCTTGACAATTAGGCTAGCTTAGAACATTTGCGCTAGGTTTCGATTAAGTGAGATGACCCGAGGTTGCACTCTATATTGCAATCCTTGGAATTAAATTTTTGATTCGGCTTCCAAGGGAATAACCCAAAGACAAACCGTGGATCAGAGACACCATAAAAAATAAAGAGATTGCCATAAAGTATATACCTACCAACAAGATGGTATCTAATCCCTTAACCAAACCTATTCCCCGAGATTCGTTGAAGGCTCATATGATGAGTTTAAGTTTGCGTAAGGTTTAGTTTTTCCATTGAGTTATATTTTGTTGTATAATAGACATGTTTTTAATTGTAACGAGGTTTTGTTTAATAAAAGTTTATTTCTCAAATATTCATTGGTACGTAATTACATGATATGGCATATTATAATGTCACCATACACCAGGCTTCTGATTGAACATATCATATAGGCAATCGCCCTAATGCTTGAGTAGCAGGTAGGATGAGACTTCACAATATTAATATTGAGTGTATGTAATGTTGTATTATCTTCATACTTGTGTAGTATGCATGATAAGTTTTTTACATTTGAATAGTCACTTAGTAAGTCTAAGATGAGACTCTAATGAGTTGGATGTGAAAGATTCAGATTTCACATTGAAGCCTTAAATCCAAATCATGAATGTCAAGATTAGCAGTAGGTATGTTAATCTAGTGGCTCGGATTAGTTTTTAAGTAAAGCTAGATTCATGATTTGTATAGCATAAAAGAGTGACATGCCCAACATAGTGGGAGCTATGCTATGACATATATTTCATATTGTGTGTGCTATATAACGACCTTCTTGTGGAGTGACAGTTAAATCCCTTTCTCTATCATTGTATGATCCCATAGACTTTAATGTCTATACGAATGAAACCTTCCGACTTAGAACTATGATATGAAGTCAAGGCTTGGTGTTGCTACTTTAGTGTGTTTTTCCAAGGGCTAAGATGTATATAATCCTAGGGAGCACATTAGGAAAGCAGTTAAGCTAAGATGAATTATTATGAGTGTCTAAGGAAGAATTTTCTCCTTCATCACCATATCAGCCCGGGCGATTATACTTGGTGTATAATCATATGATATATCTATAAGCATAAAGGGATAGTGTATGCGTTTGGTGATATTTTGGATGATCTGAGGTATCATGACTATGTGAAAGTGTTATGTTAGTTGGATGGTGACTTAATATAACATTACTAGTTCTTTAATGGTCGCACGCCTCATTCTTAGTATGACGCGTGAAATTTTAGAGGGAGGACATAACTCGTGGCTTATGTGGCCGAGTGGGAGTTGTTGGCAGTTAGACAATATGAATAGGCACAATGAACAACCACATAACATAACCTTCGTCGATTATGTTTATTCTCATATAAACGGAGAATTCAGGAAGTGGAAGGATAATGTTCATTACAATAAAAGAAAAAAACTCTCTCATTCTCTCTCACGTGAAACACACCTTCAAGGGTTAGAGTTTGGGGTGTGGATTAACGGTGACTCTAGTAGCCAACTGTAAAACATGGACTAGTAAATAAAGAATTGATCGATCGCTTCCATATTAAGGTCAATCCTTATAAATCTACAGTTGCAAACATTAGGTGATGTTAAAGTTAATTGGGAAAGAATGCGTATGGAATTTTTGGTGGAAGGAAGAAACATATGAATTGAGGGGAACCCATCATTAATGAACTCTTCTGTTTCCATTCGTTCCTTTAGTAAAATGCATAATTTGGAGTATGGGTTGTTGATTTGGCATAATACATTGTTAGGGAATTTGGAACGACAGTGGGTTGAGAAGGAATAGCAGCCGAATGAACTAGAAAAGTTGCTTACTCGTTTTGAAGGCTTGTTTAAGGAACCATCAGGGTTACCTTCGAGTTGAACAGTGGATCATCAAATTCCAATGATTCTGGGAGTTTCTGTTGTGAATGTTAAACCTTATAGATATGGGCATAGCCAAAACGATGAGATAAAACGGCAAGTAGCAAATATGCTTGCTTCGCGAATTATACAACCGAGTTACAATCCATTCTCTAGCCCGATGTTATTGGTTAGAAAGCAAAAATGGTAGCTAGAGGTTTTGTGTGGATTACCGAGAACTCAATCGGGTTACAGTGGCTGATCGTTACCCAATTCCCATTATTCAAGAACTCCTTGATGAGCTCCATGGACCGAGATATTTTTCTAAGGTGGATCTTCGATCAAGGTACCACCAAATCAGGGTGCGTGAGGAAAATATACCCAAGATAACCTTTAGAACACATTCGGGCCACTATGAATTTAGGGTAAAGCCCTTTGGATTAACTAATGTACCTGCGACATTTCAGGCAGTCATGAATGATCTCTTTCGACCATTCCTGCGGTGGTATGAATTAGTGTTTTTCGATGATATCCTTAATTTTAGCAGAAGTTGGCAGGAACATTTACAACACTTGGGAGAGTTTTAGAAAGATTGGAGAAGCATCAATTTGTCGTTAATGAAAAAAAGAGCAGCTTTGGTAGGACAGTGGTTGAATATTTGGGCCATTTGGTGTCAGCTGAGGGAGTTGGCATGGATCCCACAAAAATAGCAAGCGTTTTGCAGTGGCCGCAAATTCCAACACAATTATGGGCTGATATATTGATGAATTTTATTACAGGATTGCCAAAGTTATATAGGATTGATTGTGTTTTTGTGGTAATTGATAGACTTAGCAAGTATGGGCATTTTATTGGGTTAAGACATTCATTTACTGCACGCACAGTAGCAGAAGTATTTGCCAAAGAGGTTGTTCGGTTGCATGGAGCCCCTAATTCTATCGGCAGTGATCGGGACACTTTATTCATGAGCTGTTTTTGGTGAGAATTCTTCAACACATGGGGAGCTCAGCTGAAAATGAGCACGGTTTACCATCCCAAGACTGATGGGCAAACGGAGGTATTAAATCGTTGTTTGGAGACTTATCTTAGGTGTTTCTCCTCAGAACAACCTAAGGGATAGGGAAAGTGGTTGCACTGGGGAGAATATTGGTATAATACCAATTACCAAGGGGCTGCTTGTTTGTCTCCATTTGAAATAGTATATGGACGGAAGCCCCAACACTTGTGCAGTTTCTACTATGGTAATTCAAAGTGCCTACTGTTGGGGAAAAGCATCAGGATCGTGCTGAAATACTTCGGCAACTCCAATATAACCTTCTTAAATCACAACAGCGGATGGTAAAGGCTACCAATAAGCATCGACAACATCTGGAATTTAAGGAAGGGGAGTTTGTTTTCCTTAAAGTCCGACCACACCAACAGAACTCATTTGCTGCCAGAGTTTATGGCAAGTTAGGTCCAAGATATTACGGACCTTTTAGCATCACCAAGAAACTTAGCAATGTGGTCTATCATTTGGCTCTACTAGCAACTTTTTGGATCCACCCAGTCTTCCATATTTCACAGCTGAAGAGGGCTGAAAGAAATCAACATGTCGAAGCAGACCTACCTCCAGACCTTGCGGTTGATGAAGAGTCGTTCATTCCCGCTAGCATTTTGTCCGTTAAAGTTTCGACAGCTGGGCAGATTCCTTACCACCAGCTATTGGTTCAATGGAAAGACAAACACGAGGATGCGGCTTCTTGGATGCCTTGCTCAGATTTCCATGGTCAATTCCCTGAATCAAACCTTGTGGACAAGGTTTGTCAATTGGGGGAAGGCAATGATAACGAGCGTGGGCACTATGGAGGAAATACATCTCTACTGGTTTATTCTAGGAGGAAAGAGAAAGAGAAAGAGAAATAGTATGAAATGGTTATAACTGAATTGAGAGGCTAGTTTCTATCAATAGTACAGGAGGGAATGAGAGGGGGGATCATTTTACGCAATCATTGTTCAATTGGCACTATTGGCATATGCTTGGGCAGAGACTTAAAATTCTGTAATTTCTTACTTCGATATATCATTCTTATTATCTTCACCTTTTCAGAGCTCCTAACTCATAAGCATCCTCTCTAGGCTCTTTTTTTTTATTTGTTGTTTCTTTTGAAGTTTATGTTTTGGTTAAGTTTGTATTCTACTTTGTTAAGTATGCAGGACTTCTCTGCTGGAGCTACTGCTGGTGGTTGAAAAATGATAATGAAATAACTACTAGCTAGTTAGTGTCTTGTTTGAACTCGAACAATACAGACCTAGCAGATGAGAATGTTGTCTAGAAAGGTTGATGCTAATAAGAACAAACAGAAAAGCATATCTGGGTGTTGGTTAATAATCATAACCACATACATTCCCTTCCTTTACCTAATGATTGCTTTTGATTTATATTGGTAACAATGTGGCTATCAATCATTGCACATGCTATCTCCATTAATTAGCACTTGATTAGTATGCAAAATCAATAGATATGGGAAGTTGGTTCATGTGTCAAAAGTAGCAATGAGGGGCATCTGACTAATGCTATGCATGTGTTGCGAGGAATCAATTAGTCACACTTCTGTTACTCTATACTACTAATTAATATATAATATGCATTTGAAGCACTAGATTCTTAAAACATTTACATTACTTCTATTCTGTCGGCGGTAGTCTACATGCACTTCATCCCTCTATTGACACACACACACACACACATACATAGGAGATAGCTGTCCACACATTATAGGTTACCGACCAAGTTTATAACTTTACGTTGATGATGATGAGATCTAGGTACGAGAAGCTTGCTAAGAATGGTAATGAAGATGAGAAACTGGGGGCAAAGGGTGTTAGAAGTAGAAGGCGTTGGGTGAAAAGGAATGGTGGGATAAAGGGATTTCGTCTATCTCGCACCAGGAAACTCACTTGCACCTCTGTGGTTGTGTTGTCGAGCAGAATTGCCAAGGTATGTTGGGATATTTTTAACGCTACAATCAACATGGACCATTTTTCATATCCTGGTTTCATCTTCTCTACTCACTGGGGCCTTCCTGTCTTGTCTCATCCTTCTGTTAAATGCAAGAGGAACCCTGTAATCAGTTTTTCTGCACATGTATCCAACTTGTAATAGCGACTTTCTTCTTTTCAATGTTTAATTTATTCTCTTTAATTTAATTTCAATTTCAGTACTATTTTCAATCATTCTCGTGAGAATTGGAACTTCATCTTTCCTAAAGATTAGAGGTTTCCCTTTTTCTCTGTCTTTTTTTTTTTTTGGGATATCCAGTATTTAGAGATTCTTTTACTATGTAATTCTCGTTTTGAGAGATTAAAGGAAATAAGAGAAGTGGTGGTGAGGATGGGATGAAGGTAACCGAAAAGTAGAGCATCCTTTGTTCTTATGATCAATGTTGGACCAAGAAGACCCAAAAGGGCCACGAATCCGAAAGCCCACAAAGGGTCGCAAAAGTCAAACATGCTAATAACTAAGTAATTCAATTAATAATATTTATTGTTGTATTATAATTTGTGATCCTGATTTCTTTCGACTTTTATTATATTTTTCTATTGTTGATTATTTATAATAAGAAAGAAATTTATAATTTTTGTAGTCAGTAAACCTGTTATTATTGTTAATATCACTAATACTCTTAAAGTCTCGTCCAAAAATTTTTATTTTAGAAGCTTCAAGTGGAAGTACTTTTAATCGGATATGATCTCTGCAAGCTCTTTTTTTTTTTTTTTTGACGAAACCCATGTTGCTCCGGTGTTCACAATGATTGTCAACGACACACCTACTCTAAATCCCGAGTATCACAAGTAGCTCCACCAGGATAAACTAATATTTAGTAGTTTAGTTGGGGCTTTCATTCTTTTTTATATCTCAATCTCACACTTCTGTTAATGCTTAGTGTGTTATACCCCCACACTCATGCATGACCTTTTTATTGACAGATCAAGCAGACTAAAGAGCAAATCAAGCATACTATACAAAAAGAACAATATTCTTGACATGCGCAATCTTACTCTTAACTGGTAATAACCGGTAAAGAAGTTATTTCGTATAGACCAATATGAATATATTTATATATTTATTTAGTGTATATAAATATATATATACACTAAATAAATATATAAATAATATACAAATATAAAATAAAATTATACATATTAAAATAATAAATTGATAATAAATAAAAACATAAATAATAAAAATAAATATTTATAAATAATACAATAAATATAAAACAAAGTAATGAATAAAAATAAAAGATAAAATAAATAAAACAAATCATTACAAGATATTATCTAGGCTAAGTAAAGAAATGTTTAGGCTAAATAACTAAGAGGGAGATACTACTTATTAAAAGCTTAGGCTAAATACAAGGTATAAGACTGTGAAAAAAAGAAGGATCACTCTATATGAGATCCTTTACATGTATCCTCATAAGCCACAGTTTTTTATTAATGGTCACGTCCTTGGTAAGTTTTAGTAGAGTCAAATCATTCTTTATCACCTCCCCTCGTTCTTCTTAGGTCTTCCTTTTTTCATCTTACAGTCCCTAAGTATAATCTTTTCGCATCTTCTCGCTGAAGCGTTAAGATGTCTCCTTTTTAATATGTCCAAACTACCTAGGCCTTGTCTCTTTTAATTTTTTATTAATATTAGCTACCTTTAATCTGTCTCTTATAATTACATTCCTGACCTTATCTCTTCTAGTAAGGTTACACATCCAGCAGAGCATCCTCATCTCCTTCACCAATAACTTATGACTATGCACTTATTTAATGGGTCAATATTATGTTCCATAGAGCATGGCTGGCCTAATCGCTAAACGATAAAATTTACTTTTAAACTCGAGTAGTATTTTTTTGTCACATAAAATTCCTAATACACTCTTCCATTTAAGTTATCCTGATATGATACGTTGAACAATGTCTTTATCGACCTCACTGTTGCTTTGGATGATAGATCCTAGATACTTAAAACACTCTTTCTGTGGTTTAACTTTTGAACCAATCTTTACCTCCAAATCACTACCCTATGACCTGAAAGATACACTCTAAGTACTCAATCTTAGTCTTGCTTAATTTAAAACTCTTCGACTCTAATATATCCCTCCATAATTCTAGCTCGACATTAGCACCTTCTTTTGTCTCATCTACTAATACAATATCATCAACAAACAACATACACCAAGACAAATCCCTTTGGATATTCTTAGTGAACTCATCCATCCCTACTGCAAACAAAAAGTGGTTTAATGAGAAGCCTTGGTGTAACCCACTATCAATAGAAAAATGTTATGTATCTCCTCTTATCGTCCTTTTTATAGCCTTAACACCTTCTTATACATCCTTAATAACCAGTATATACGTCATAACAACTCTCTTTACTTCTAAACATCTCCCCATATTTCCTTAGAAACATTGTCATAAGTCTTCATCAAGTCAATAAAAACTATATGTAGGTTACGTTGTCTTTTCCTGTAATATTTCATTAATCTTTTAAGGAGATATAAAACATTTCTCCTAGACCTTCCTGGCATAAACCAAAACTGGTTTTTCGAGATAAGTTCATCATTTCTTGCTCTCTTCTTAATCACTTTCTCTCATAACTTCATGAAGTGACTAAGTAGTTTGATGCCTCTATAACTGTTACAACTTTGGTTGTCTCATTTGTTCTTGTATAGAGGAATTATCATACTAAGTCTCCACTCATCCAGCATTTTGGTGGACTGAAGGATCACATTTAAAAGTTTTCCTAGACAAATAGGACCCTCTTGGCATAGGCTCTTCCATATCTCTATGGGTATCTTATTAGACCCTATTTCTGTTCCATCCTTCATCTCCCTCAAAGCTCTTTTAATTTCTTCTCTTGTGATCTTCCAACAAAAAGTAAAGTTACGATACCTCTAGATGTGATAAGATCACCTAAAGAGATGTTGTCCTCTATGCCTTCATTAAAAAAACTATAAAAGTATCTCTGTTATCTTCTCCTAATGTCATTTTCAGCCATGAGTTCTTGCCTTGCTTCATTTTTTATTCAACAACTTGATATAAGTCTCTTGCTTTCTATTCCCTAGCTCTCGCTAACTAAAAATATCATTTTCTCCATCATTAGATTTTCATCATTGGTCTAATTTTTGGTAAGCTCTGTTTTTAGCTTTTGAGACTATCTTCTTTGCTCCTTTCTTCGCCAGTTTATAACTTTGTCTATTAATAACCATCTCTACCCATATGGTGTTGTCCAATAAAGTTTTATTGGAAAACTTCTTAATTTTAACATTTTCTTGTACATCTTCATTCCACCACCAAGACTCCATTTTATTACCCTAATCCCTTTAGAAACACCCAAGATCTCTTTATCTACATTTTAAAAAAGAGTTGATACTGTCTTCCACATCTGGATAACATCTCCTTCCAATTTCTATTTTTCTTCATAGATTACTATATCCCTAAGTTGTAACGCCCCAAATTTGGGGTTAGCATATTGAGCAAATTTAGTCCGATTTATGTTCTGTCTCTTTGACATTTTGGC
>JAOSBP010000007.1:14010021-14044269 GCA_027563825.1 Erythroxylum mucronatum | reverse complement strand
GTAAAAAGAACAAGTTTCTTTTAACGAAATCATTTACAAGGGGATCAACGAAAAAGAATACACAATTCAACCCCCCCATTCTTGTGCATTTGTATATCATTTATTAAGTGTGATATTAACGTGTGATTCACTTCACATAATGCACAAATCTAAGTTAGATACTCTAATAAGATCAACCCTTGCTCACACTACTACATAAGTTTTTGAGAATAAGGTTTAATTTTATGTTGCAAGCAATAACATACCAATGGAAAATGAAATGGAGTGGCTATAAGAAGAAGTGGGTAGAAAGTGCTGATGAGATTTAGTAAGGTGGAGTTTCGCTAATTCAATGTAAATACGCTAAAGGATTGGATATAAAAGGGAAGCAATTTT
Organism: Erythroxylum mucronatum; assembly: GCA_027563825.1. Lineage (NCBI taxonomy): Eukaryota > Viridiplantae > Streptophyta > Magnoliopsida > Malpighiales > Erythroxylaceae > Erythroxylum > Erythroxylum mucronatum. The sequence goes on along the minus strand of JAOSBP010000007.1, from coordinate 14,043,894 downwards.
TCTTGGATATAAAAGAGTGAGCAATTTTTCTACTCAAATAAGACATCTTCTACATTGAAGAATAAGATAGCGTCAATTCATTTTGTAGGCGGTGCTTTGTAGTGGAACCAAATATACATAAGGAATCAGTTAAATTATGAATCTCATAGTTAGGGAGAAATATTTTGACATTAAATTAGTAGTTTAAAGTTGTTGTATTTAAGGATTTAGTGGGAGAATTAAAGGAGTTTAGATAGAAAGGACTAGTTAAAGAGTATTATGGCTAATTCGATTCTCAGTCACACAAGTTGGTAATTTCTAAACCTTATTTAGCTAGTCTGTTCCTTAAAGACCTTAAGAAAGAAATTGAATGAGCCATTAAGTTATTGAATCTAAGAAATCTGTGGTAGGCCTACAATCTTGCTAAGAAGTAAGAATTAGTGTATATATACTCTTATGCTTTAATGAAAACCAAATATATTCCTGCTTATATTTCTCAAAATGTTTATATGATTAATGGAGTTATTACTGCTCAGAAAGATCACAAGGCCATTTCTAATTTTTGTAATGAAATATGGGAAAGTTAAAACAATAACAAATAACAATGAATTGGATGAGATATAACCTAACGTATTATGTTTTAGTGTAATGAAAAATTTGTAGCAAGTTGTAAATGTAAGAGAAAACAATTTCACAAGTATATAGTGGTTGACGAAAGTGAAGGAGTAGAAGAAGAGGAGTCACAAAAGTTCAATGACAAGCCATTATTTCACTTTAAGCAATGTTAAGAGTGACTTAAGTGGATTACTAGTTATTAAGGGTAGCAGGGGATTGGAATGGAATGTTATTACAAATTTTAATAGATAACGGAAGCACATATAACTTTATTAATGAGAGAATTATGTTGACGAAAGTTAATAAGGTAAAAGAGATTGAACCAGTGCTGATAATTGAAAGAGGGGGAATAAAGTTGAAATGTCAAAAAGTATATAGGAATTTTTGTTAGTCTATAAGTGGATCCTATTTTATAGATGTGATAGGTATCAATATTGGAATGGATATGGTTATAAGAGTGCAATGACTGTCATCCTTAAATGATGTCATTTGCACCTATCAAAGAGGGACAATGAGGTTGGGTGGCAAAGAAAATGGTTGGTGTTATATAGTGGTGTGAAGAATGGTATGGAAGTGATCCCTTAAGACAAAATTATAAGAAATGTATGTCCACTTTTCAGTTGTTTTTGTTGCAACTGATAGAGTGGGGATGTTCCCTTAAATGTTATAAACAAGTTTTTGAATCATTCAAAATTAAGGATGCTAAGAAGATGCAAAGGGTTAAACAACTATTGAATGAATTTAAGAGTTTTTCTAGAACCTAAGGGATTACCTCCACCAAAAGATTACATGACCATATTAGTCAAATTTTTAAATTAATTTTCCATTTTTAAGATCCACCAATGCCACATGGAGCCTATGTGGAAGTAATGGCCCCACTTATAAAATAAACTATCTTTTCTCCTTTCTTTATCATCTTTACAAAACTCTGCAGAGATAACACTATAAATTAGTAATACGAATAGTAACATAATTAACCTTCTCCTTTACTATCTTAAACCCTTTTTAAGCAACTTAAATAGCTAACTATAATGCATTAGGTGCTCTCTAACTTTTGAAACAAGAATTGACAACAGAAATATAGAAACATTTAGTAAAATAAGGAATTAGTTCCACATTGAACAAACCCAATCAATGAACAAAGAATTTGACAACATATAATAAACAATACAAAATTTGATAAATGGATAAATTTGTAAGCAAATATAAGAAATAGAGACAATATCTTTACTTATTAGTTGCTAAAATAGAGCTCCAACACCAAAAAACTGCATAAAATAGAGATCCAATCTAAGAAACTATCACCCTAAAAAGGAATTCATAAAAGGTAACAACTTTTTGCAAAACAACACAATCCCATAACTATTATATATTTTGATATATGTAAAAGAAATATAAATGTAGCAAAATCACCTTATAAACTAGCATTTTGGATCTCGACATACTTAAGAAGAATAGTATGTTCATTAACTCCCTTTTCTTCTTCAATAAGATGGTCACTTAAACCATTATTTCTTTGTTATTGACGATGGATGAATCTCTACCATCACTAAGAAAATGTTGGAAATTGGAAGCCATTGAACTAAAGCAAAGCTAATATTAATTAGAGTATATACAGGGACCAAAACCTCAATTTTATGATTTGAAAAAAATGTCTAAACCTATAATGAGAAATAGAAAAACAATAAAAATGAACAAAGAAAGAAGAGAAAAAAGGGCCACTGTGATTGGTTGAGGTAAAGAAAAAAATGTTTATATATAATGGAAAAAAAGTTGGTGAGCTTTTTAAAAACTAAACCAAAAGTTGAAAAGGGGATTCCTCTTCCTACTTCATTAACCTTGTCCTTAAAACTTTTAACCCTTCTTCAATTATAGACCATAGGCCTATCTCCTAATATAATACATTGTAGAAGTTAATATCTTTAAGATTGAAAATGGTGATAGGCGGGATAATCATGGATCTCAAGGAGCTTTTGTGCATAATAGACTAATAGGTGACAACATTCTCGTTATAGAATAGCTTTCTAAATCTTATGGAAGGAAGCACTTTCTAGGAAAATTTGCAATAGAATTAGGTTTCTAAAAAGCCTTTCACTCAATCCAATAGTATTTTTAGTAAATATACTAGAAGCTTTTGGCTTTCCAAACATCTTTATCAAATGGAACAAGCAATGCTTAACCATAACCTTATTCAAGATCCTTGTTAATGGCAATCTTACTGATAAGTGAAAATTATAACATATTTTATACTTCTATTTTATATTGTCTTAAATCATTTGCATAGCACATTTGGGCAAGAATTGTTGCATTTTATTATTAATAACTCAAGTTGCTTGGTTTCATATTTTATCTAAAACTTGATTAAATTATATTAAATATTTTTTGTAGGCTTAATGGAGCTTAAAGAAGATAAAATACAATAGCCAAGACCAAAACGCCAAGTTTTAGAAGCAGCCAAAACACACAAACATATCACTTTGTAGCTGAAGGAGAACACGATAGCACATGGGAAGCAAAACGATAGTAGCAGTGGGAAGCGTATGAAGTAAAACGGCAATACAGTAGGCTCAAAGCCTGAGCAAAATGCAGTGCATAAGGAGAAGAACATTGGACCAAAACGGCAGCGCTAGGCGAAGAAAACGCTAACTGCTGGGAGATAAAACGCAGCGTACATTGTATGCAAACAATGCTTACGTTGTTTACGGAAACGCAAATGCTGACGTTGGGCATGAAATGCTAACGTTAAAATACAGACAGCAACGACGTTTTTGAGGGTTTTATGCGTGGGTTTTAAATCAGAACAGGAGGGTTTTAACAGGGAGGATTTTAAGAATAGAACAATGGGTCTTCGGTGGAGGCTCTTATAGGGGCTGAAGCAAAATTATTTTGGGAACTCTTGGTTTTAACGAAGAGAAGGGGGCAAAGCTCTCAATCTTGAGAGACTTATGAAAGGGTAGCTTTCCAACGTTGATTTAGAGGCAACATTAATGCCGAAAACCTGATTAAGCATTTTTTGGATTGTTTTGTTATTTTTTTCTCTCTTTAGAAATTGATTGTTGAAGTAAATCACACATTAATACAGAGTTAATATTTGATATGAAAATGCACAAGAAGGGGGGTTGAATTGTGTATTCTTTTTCAAAAATTCCCTTCTTGAAAACTTGCTTTACTTCAAAACTATTGAAAATCAGTATTATGAAAATTGTAGTATATTCTCTAAATGCTTTGTTTGAAACAGTAAGAGTAACAGTTAAGAGTTGAGAAATAGTCGACACGCAGATTTATACTGGTTCACCCCAAACCGTGGGTTACGTCCAGTCCTCAGAGATGCTTCTGAGATTTTACTATACTTTGCAAAGTTACAAGTATTCTTTTCTCCTAGCCTTTTCAGGTCTCTTACAACGAGTATTCTTTTCACACTTAGCCTCTTTAGGCTATCTGCTTTTCTTCTTTCAACTGAAAGAGTTTTTGAGCTTTTGTTACAGATAATGATCGCTCTAATTTTCGCACAGTAAGATTTCTAGCTTTTTCTCTCGAAAATCTCTAACTTCTCAAATCGCTAAGCTTCTGCAGTCTTCGACTCCGACCTTTATTTATAGTCTTCATCTTCAACCGCTTCTTGATAACTAGTTCTTTCTTCTTGTTTCTTGATCTTTAAAGAATCAGTTATTCAGTTGAGTTCTGTAACTAACTCAAGCTGATTAGTCATCTGACGTAGTAATGGTTCTTCTGTCTCACATCCTTTCGTATGATTTTTTGACTTGCACTTCTGTTTCACTTTTGGTTTTGCGCGTTTCGTCTCACTTTTGTTTTGCGCGTCTTCCGTCCCACTTTTGTTTTGCGCGTCTTTCGTCTCACTTCTGTTTTGCGCGTATTCCGTCTCACTTCTGTTTTGCGCGTCTTCCGTCTTACTTCTATTTTGCGCGTCTTCCGTCTTACTTCTATTTTGAGCGTCTTCCGTCTCACTTCTGTTTTGCGCGTCTTCCGTCTTACTTCTGTTTTGCGCATGTTCCGTCTGGTTTTCTATCATCTGTCTTTTTTCTTTATACTTCTGTCTGATTTTTGTTTCATTCCTTCCGTCTCATATTCATCTGCTTCTGTCTTACTTTCTTCTTTCGTTATTATTTGGTCTTCATCAAAATCATTGAACGTAAAGTTATTTTGACTTAATAGCAATCCTTGCAACTAGATCGATTGCTCTGCCCTACAAGAAAGTAATCAATTTGAGTTTTTATGGTTCCACTTTTAAAAGTCACCAGGTGCTCTTCTTTTTCTTGAAAAATGAGTTAGTTATCACCAACTCAAACGCTACCGCAAAATCCAACAAAGTAGACCGACTATCATTCCTATCACTATACTCGAAACCCCCATAAGTATATGAATATTCGTCCAAGGTTGCCTCTATATGAATACATGCAAACTATTAAAGCATTTATTGATGCATTTGCTTCTCTTAACAAACCAATGAATCATGATGATCTTGTTGAGAAAATTTTAGATGGGTTTAATGATGACTATAAATATGTCATTGATATTATCAATGGTAGAGATACCTCAATTTTATTTAATGAATTTCATGAAGAACTAATTAATTTAAAACTTTCCTTAGGCCATATACAATCCATTTCGACTCCACTTCCTGCAATTGTCAAACGTGCTGTCTTATGTTTAACATCTGGAAATCACAATAATCTTAACACTCACCCCTAGCACCGTGATCACCCACAATAAAAGCTCATCTGCCTACCTCTAATGGTGATTAAGGTCACACTATCACTCAATATCTTATTTTTCAATAACTACATCCAATCTAACAATAGCCATCTTTTTCTTAACCTTCTTCATAGTATAAACTATGCTATAAAAATCACAAGCTTATGTTACAAGCTCAATACATTAACTAATTCTAGTTAGCTTCTCGATAATGGCACTTCTCACTATATCATTGTTCGGCTAAGCAATCTCTCCTTTAGACCCTTATGAAAGGCCTGACGATATTGTGATTGATGACGAGATGAGTTTTTGCATTACACATACTATTTTCCAATCTCTCTCCACCCCCTCTTGTATATTTAAATTAGCTAATATTCTTTGAGTTCCCAATATGAAAAAAATATTATTTCTATTTCTTATTTTTTTTCAATCTAATAACACATTTATTGAATATTTATTTGTTCCTTTTCATGTGAAGGATCTCAACGTGAGGTACTGCTTTTCTAGGACTAAACTAAGGATGATATACACAAATGGTATGTTCCTTTTGATATATTTTTTTCAGTAATCACTTTCTCTTGTGTCAAATTTAAACTTAAAGCATAGATTAAGACATCCGCCATCTCTATTTATGAGCATATTATTTCTGCCTTATAATTTTCAGTTAATTGAGTTTTTTTTTCATTGAATTTTAATTACAATTCTTATTGCTGCAATAAAATTTACAAATTATCTTTCTCTGTCTCTTCTTTTGTCTTTACATCCCCTATTAAAATTATACTTTTTAATGTTTAGACCTCTCATGTTTACTCTACTATTGATTCTAAATAGTCTATCATTTTTGGAGATCAGTTTATAAAGTAAATATAATTATATCCACTAAAACAAAGATCTTATGATTATGATATTTTTGTTTGTTTTAAATTTATGGTTAAGAATTTCTTCAATCATAAAAATGGAGAGGAATATTAAGCTCTTACTTCTTTTTTATTTGCATGGTATCTCTCACATGACAATTCTTCTTTATGCACTTAAACATAATGAGTTATCCACAATAGTCTACCACATTAATCATCTTCCTACTCATACACTATAATTTCTCTCATCTTACGCTAAACTCTTTGGTAATTTTCCAAACTATAGTAAACTTCATAGCTTTAGGTGTCTCTATATCCATGGCTTGGCCCTATGCTCTTCACAAGCTTGCTTCTTGCTCTTTCCCTTTTGTCTTCATCAATTATTCTACTACTCAAAATGTCTATGTATATCTTCATCCTACCTCTTCTCACATCTACACATCGCTTCATATCAAATTTGTTGAGTCCATTTCTTTTTTATTCAATTTCATTTAGTATTCTTTCAATCATCTGTCATCCAAAATATTTTTTTATTGGTGTCTACTATCTCTTTTTTGTCAATTATTGACATATTATCTACAACTTTACCCTCTGCTCTCCTTAGTTATTTGCTTCTAGCCACCCTAGCTCTACAACCCTCATTTCAAGCATCAAGATATGCTAGCCCAATCATCCTAGCTGAGACCAAATTTGACAAGCCTCTATCCTGAAATGATTGGATGGCCTGCCCGTCATCCCACAAGGGCCCTCCAGTCAATATTTAATGCAGCTAGAAAATTCCAGTGGAGCTAAGTCCATTGCCCTTTTTATCAGAAAGCTTTAACTCAACATTAATAAATGTAAACAATGTAATTTTTTTCTAAATCATTTTATTAAAAATTTTGACAACATAACAGTTGCATTTTGACATCCCTAAAATTTTCAAAGTCCTTGTAAAGTTCAAAACACTTTTATATTCACACCAAATTCTCCACTACAATTTTTTTTGGACTTCAAGTCCACTCACAAGCAATCTCAAACAATTACATCAATTGATTTTTAAAAGGCTAAAACATGTTCATGCATTTAATTTAAAAATGTTTATATACAATCCTTCGTTACACAAAAATACATTTCAAACATATTCATAGATATGCAACAGTTATTAAAAAGTAATTACAAGGCAAAAATGCCTACACAATAACACGTGACGAAGCTAACTACTCGTGAGGTAGAGTCCCTCCTGCTGAAGCCCCTTGAGCGTGCACCTGGGAGGTTTTATTTTAAAAACAAAAAATAAAGTGTGAGCTAAACGAGCTTAGTTAACGCTAGATTTTCTATTCAAATCATATTTAACAACTTAAATCCCCTTAAAACAAATTCATTTCTTATCGTATCGTACAATACTAATATAAAACATATATGTTTCTTAAAATCAAATTTCTCAATTTACTTTTAATGTAAATAGTGGCGGCATTATTATTGTCATGAATTTTCTTACACAACATAGTTCACCACTAACTTTTTTACCACACGGTATCCTTAGGCATAAAGTCATGGAGCTAGCTCTGCATCGATTACCTGCGATTGGTAAATAACTAGTTACGAGCTAGTTCCACATCACTTATCCGCACTAGGTTAACCACTATATATCAGTAGTTACGAAGCTAGTTCTACACCGCTTACTTGTAACAATTTTAGCTTACACTATATATACTTCATATATGCAAAGGGCGACTCACTAGACTATTGACAGACACAATACCATCTGTTGTTAGTAACTGATGCCCTTTAGACATTGTCATGCACAATAGGAATATTCTGACTGGTATAATAACATGTATAAAAACATAACAGTATACCATAGGCTAAAAATTAATTTCCTCTTTATCAACAAATAACATCATTTCAATGTAAATTCAAATCATATGAAATTTAACTCTCAAGCTAAAATTCATATATTGCTAAATCATAAACCTATACTAACAATATTCACTTTTAACATATCATTCGCATGAAACTCAACATAAATATTCACTTCATGATAAAATAGAAACCATTTTCATAAAATTAATTTAAAATACACTAACTATTTTGCAGTTTATCGCCAAACACACTCACGCATTGTGTGCCTCTCCTTTACCTATACAAATTGCATTTCGCTTAAGCATTTATTTCCAAATTCAAAAATAAGGCATTAAAACTACAAATTCAGTTTAACCGAATTCGAGATTAGTGGTTAATCGCGTAACATGTACGTTAATAATATTTTTGCTTTAACTTTCATAAGTTAATATATTGTTCTCCATTTCAAAATCTAACTTCGAAAATTACCTAAATACCATCTTTTACCCATTATAACTTATCAATTTCTTCAAAACACTATCTCACCTAATTAATTCACCATATGACCGAATATGTAATACTATAAATGCTAATTTTTTTCATTTGATTTTTCAAAATAACAACCTTAAAATTCAAGCTTATTTACACCATAACCATTTCAACTTCATTACTTTCCACATACACTACATATACTATTTTTTTCCCCAAATAATAACATAACACTTCAATTAATAATTCCAATGCCACAAATACACTTATTGACCATCCTTAATCACATTTACATGGTCATTACATCATAACCATGCTTTTATACCAAAAATGCCCTTAAGGCTAAACTTAAAATGTTTTACATTAGACTTTTCCAATTCAATTCCATTTGATTTCTAAAACTTAGAACTAATTCCAAACCAATTCTTTTTTTATTTTTATTTACTTCATTAGCATCAAATCATGTTATGAATATCATAACCATCAAAATAACATTTTGGATCATATTACACTAAAAACCCTAACCATGGCTGATTCTTTCAAGCTTAATCTCTTAGCTTATTTTTTTCAGCCCTTAAATACTTCCAAGCTTATTATCTACTCTATGGCAAGTTAAAAACCACCATTGATTTCAAATAAATCCATCTCATACAAAAACCCACAAAACTATCAACTTAAGCTAGGAAGACTTAACACTTTATCTTTCAATCTCTTGGGTATTTGATGAATACTTAGACTTGATCAAAATTTCTCCAAATCACCATCAAAATCTATGAAAAATCAGTTACCCCCTTCTTCCTCTTCTCCTTAGCCGACGTTTACCTTTGCTTCTCTTCTATCCCTTTTTGTTTTTTACTTTCACGGTTACCTCTCCCAATATGAAGCAATTTGTCTTACATTTTGCTTTTTAAAATACACATGTCACTCTATAATGTTCATCACTAATGATTCATTAATCCACTAATACCATAGACAAAGATGAAATTGCCCTTAGTGAGTTTAATTCACCTACTAATCAGATTAAATTATGAAAATATTCTACGACCGTCTTATTGTTAAATTGACCATGAAATACTCTAATTAGAGTCAATACTTATTGATTGTGTGTTATTTTAAAAATTTTCAAATGGATTTTAAAATCATCAATGCCCATTATTTTCCAAAATGGTTATTTTAATCCTAAATGGAACTCCCAAAATCTATCCGATTAGATTTATTTTCGATCCATCTCAGTATTATTAGACTCCAATACCTATTTTGGATATTTTTTATTCTTTTTGAGATTGGCCCCCCAAAAATTACGATTCAAACAAAAGTACTATTTACCGGAAATAAAATTTTTATTCAATGAAAAGAAAAGGTTTAGGGTTTTATAAAATAATCATAGTGCATGTTCCCAACATTCCAACACCTAGCACCTCTTACCCATGTTAAGATTAGAGAATTACAAAGTCTATGGCCAACACAACAACACCCCATCCTAGTACCCTTACTTGTGAACATAGTGTCGCAATGATAAAATCAAGTGCCATGATGCCTAATACAACTCCTTATGGTATTATAACATGCTTCAAAAATAAAATTTCCAACCATATCACTAAAATCATCCCCATCACTCCACTTTCCTCCTCCTAATGTTAGGTCATGTTCATTAAGTGTAATGATCTAGTTGATAATAAGAAATGAGAACTTGCTCCAGCAGACCTTACTCAAAATGTGATCAGTTGCAAGTGAGTCTTCATGCCAAGCATTTACCTTATCGTTCTATTGACGAGTACAAATTTATTTCAAAACGCTTTCATCAACTCCATGACATTGATTATTATGAAACTTTCAGTCTCGTTATGAAGCCCACAACTGTTCATCTTGGTCTTAGTCTTAGTATCAATCAATGTTGGTGACTTGGACAACTTGACATTAATAATACTTTTCTACATGAAACTTTATACGATGATATTTGTATCTCCCAACCCTCAAAATCTGTTGTTTTAGACCAACTTAGTCTTGTTTGGAAATTTACTTTATGGTTTTAAAAACGCTCCTAGGGCTTGGTATTATGAGTTGTGCCATTTTCTTCTCAACTCCACTGCTAACAGCTTGCTATTTGTTTTCAATGCTCAAGGTATCATCATCCATCTTTTAATTTATGTGACATTATCATCACTAATAATGATACTGCTACTGTCAAACGATTCATTCGTCTTCTTGTTTGTTGATTTTCAATCATATCTTAGTCCCTTAAATTACTTTTTTGGCATTGAAGTGTTCTCTCATTCTTCGAGCTTATTTCTATCTCAACATCAGTATATTCGAGATCTTCTCAGTAAAACCCGCATTATAGAAATCAAATTCGTTGTTACATATTTTGCCACTGTGTCCGTTCTCACACTTTCTTTCAGTATGGCGCTTTTAGAATAGGAATCAAAAGATTTATAGAAAGCCATAATAGAACAAGGTCATCCGATGACAGTGGATGAAGTGTGCGACAAAGTTTTGGCCACTAGATCAGATTACGTTGTTAGCATAGGGATTGGGCCTCGATCCCAAGGGAAGACTTCGGTCAGAAAGAGACTTCGAGACGAACTAGAAGATTCGAAGAAGATTAATCAAGAGTTACAGTCTTAAGTCGATTAATTGACTAAAAAGTTGAACAAATGCAAGATTGATTAACTACCGAAGTCGAACAACAAAAAAAGGTCTTGGAACTTTTATGTGCTACACATAATATTCGTTTAGATTAGATATATACTCATATTGATATATTAAACACTTATGACGTATTGTTTATATTAATTACTGTATTATGACATGTTTGGGAATAACAATTAAATAATAAATTATCTGCACGTATTAAATTCTTGTTATACATGAATAATTAGTAAAATTAATGACATACTCAAAAAATTGAAAAATTATTAAATAAAAAAATTCATAAATAATATTGACTAGTTATTAAATAAATAAGATTTAAAAAATTTTGTTATTTAAAAAATAATAATTAAATTAGAATAATAATTAAATTAAAATTATTTTCAAAAATTGAAACAAAATAAAAGAAAATTAATAATTAAAATTGAAAATTGTTAAATTAAAATTATTTTCGGAATAATAAAAAAGAAAAAATAATAATTAAAATTGGATAATCATTAAATTAAAATTATTTTCAGATAAATGAAAAAAGAAAAATTAAAATTAAAATTCAATAATTATCAAATTAAAATTATTTTCGGATAAATGAAAAAATATTTATTAAAATTGAAAATTATTAAAATAAAATTATTTTTGGAAAATTTAAAAAAAGAAATTACTTACAATCGACGTTTAAAAAACAAACGTCGCGGATTGTAACCTATTCTGTGACTTTTTTAAACGTCGCGGATTGCGAGTTTCTACAACGTTTTTACAATCCGCGACGTCTTATTGTCCAACCTTTTAGTGACATTTTTCGAAACGTCTCAGAATGTCATGGTTATTCGCGACGTTTTTCATAAAACGTCGCGGAAACCTATTGCCTATACTACATTCCGCGACATTTTTTATGACGTTTTTTTTAAAACGTCGCAAATGGTATTATGTGACATTTTTAAAACGTCGCAGAAGGGATTGTTTTCTTGTAGTGTACTTAAGTATCATGATTTGTTGATTGAGTATCATGCAGGAAAGGTAAATGTAGCGGCGGATGCCTTGAGTAGGAAATCCTCCATAGCCCACGTTCAGACGGTTTACTTGCCGTCATTGGAAGAGATGGCTAAGCTTAGAATAAGTTTGAAACAGGAGGAACCTGAGTGTATTGTTTCTACTTTCAGAGTGAGACTGATACTCAAAGAAAAGGTTAGGGAGTTACAAGCACAGGATGCATAATTAAGCAAGCTCTGAGAAGAAATTCAAAATGCAAGAAATATGAAGTGACAGTAAGGGATGATGGACTTATGGTTGTAGGAAGAAGACTTTGTATTCCAAATGTCAAGGAATTGAAGGATGAGATACTAGATGAGGCACACAATATGTCTTATGCCATGCACCCGGTAGCACCAGGATGTACAGAGATCTGAAAGAGCATTTTTGCTGAAAATTCATAAAGAGAGATGTAGCAGAATATCTAGGAAAGTGCCTAATGTGTCAGCAAGTCAAGGTTAAACACCAAGCACCTTTAGGTAAGTGAAGGCCATTGTCCATTCCTGAGTGGAAATGGCAATGGGTAACCATAGATTTTCTAATGGGTTTGCCCAAGACCAGTAGGAAGCATGATGCTATATGGGTTATTATTGATCGTTTGACGAAGTCAACTCATTTTCTAGCGATCAAACAGATTGATTCTTTGCATGTGCTAGTAAAGAAGCATATTTATGAGATAGTGAGACTGCATGGAATTCCGGACTCTATTGTTTCTAACAGAGATCCTCGATTCATTTCAAGATTCTGGGGAAGCTTACAAGAGGCTCTAGGAACCAAGTTAAATTTTGGCATGGCTTTTCATCCCCAGATAGATGGTCAATCTGAGAGGACTATTCAGACCCTTGAGGGAATGCTCAGGGCATGTGTGATAGATTTCAAAGGAGCTTAGGACGAGCATTTTCTATTGGTCGAATTTGCTTATAATAATTCGTACCATTCGAGAATTCAAATGGCTCCTTATAAAGCACTGTATGGAAAGAGATGTAGAACTCTGATATGCTGGGATGAAGAAGGAGAAAGGAAACTGATAGGGCCATAGTTACTCCAGATGATAGTGGACAAAGTCAACTTAGTTAAGCAACGTCTTAAGACAGCTCAGGATAGAATGAAAAGTTATACTGATGCACACCAGAAGGAAATGGAGTGTGAAGTCGATGAGAGAGTCTTTCTTAAGACGTCTCCTTGGAAAAGAGCCATGAGATTTGGTAAGAAAGGCAAGTTGAGTCCGAGATATATGGGTCCTTACGAGATTGTTGAGATGATTGGACCACTAGCCTATAGGTTGGCATTGCCCCCAGAATTGTCACAAATGCATGACATTTTTCATGTGTCTATGTTGAGGAGGTATAGATCAAATCCCTCCCATATTATTCAGACCACTGAGGTTCAGTTGAGAGATGATATGAGTTATGAGGAGATTCTAGTAAAAATCTTGGACACTAAAGAGAAGGTCCTCAGGAGTAAGACAGTTCAGCTAGTCAAAGTCCTGTGGAGAAATCATTCTGTGAAAGAGGCAACGTGGGAGCCTTTGGAAGCCATGAAAGAGAAGTATCCACACCTCTTCAATGACTTAGGTAAGAATTTTAAGGACGAAATTCTTTTTAGAGGAGGAGAAATGTTGGCCTCTAATTTTTTCTTGATGAGTAAGCATTATTTAAATTAATTTTGAGGTTTTGATAGATTAATTTTTTTTAGAGTAATTAGCATGTTAATGTCAGTAAGATTTTGACATAAGTTAATTGAATTAAAGTGTTAAGGTGGTAAGATTGCATGAGGGGTATTTTTGGGAGAGCACTTAAGGATAAAAGATACAAGGCATATAAGGAAGGGTAAAATGGACTTTTTGGACTCATTAAGGGTAAAAAGGGGGAGAAGAAGCTTTGTCTTGCATTTGAAGAAGCCAAAAACGAAAATTGAAGAGAGAAAAGAGAGAGTGTCGTGGAAGAAGAGAAAAGAAGAGAAAGCTAAGTTAGGTTTCAATTTTTCTTAGTTTTAAAGAGTGAATTTGAAATTGTTCAAAAGGGGGGGAGGGGGGAGAGGAAGATTAGAGATTCCATTAGAGCTAAGAAACTCATTGTTTGGTGAAGATTCAAGGTAAGTTTATGTTTAATCTTTTGGATTTTTGGAAGGGTTATGGTTCAAAGAGCTTAGGAAATGCATAGGTTTAAGTATTCTAGGATCAATTTTATGCATATGTTTCTTTGAGTTTTCCAATTTGAATTCCTATGGAATGGGGATTTTTTTACAATGTTGAAGGGAGGCAAGAGAGGCAAGAGGAGCAAGAGGAGAGGCATCCTTGAGCAAGTTTTCAAGTAAGGAAATTAAGGTGGGTTTCATGTTTATAATTGAATAATGAGCTATTATGTTTTCTTTTAAGTCAAGAGAATAAACTGTTTTCTAATTGCTTCATAATTGTTGCATTGTTGCTTTTGAATGATTTGAGGAATTGCTACATGTATGGTACTTGAATTTTGTTGATGAATTGTTAAATGGAAATAGAAATGGTTTTTCGAAATATTTCAAGCTCATGAAAAACAAGTTTCCGAAAAGTGTCATTTTGGGCAACAAGTTTACAAGTTGTGAAATGCATGATTACGTGGGTTTGGTTTGGTCCATTCTGTATGTCAAGTGCACTTTGACTAAAGGTTTCTCCCTCCTGCACGCTAGTGGTATGGAGCTCCTTCACGGACTCCCCTAAGTTCACGGCTACGCAAAACTATTATGTGGGATTATGATAGTACGTTCTGCTCACGGCTACACAAGACCATTTTATGGAATTGTGTTAGTAAGTTCTGTTCATGGACCTACCCAAACCATTCTAATGTGTTTATGTGTTCATGATATGTTAATAAGATTGATGCATACATGATTTGTATTATTGTGAATTTGGTTGAGAATTTGAGAACTATGCTTTTTATGCTTCAATAAGAATTTTGATGACAAATGAACATTTAGAATGATTTTGCTTATTATCCGTTATAAACATGTTACCCACGAGCCTTCAAGCTCACCCCCCGTTCCTTCCCATCTTCAGGTGATGAGCAAGATATCGAGTGATCGAGTAGAGAGTCAAGGCATCACTCCAATTTGCATATTTTTTTGAAGCTAGATTATGTAAAACAAGGCTTTAGTCTCATTTTGAGCAATTTTAGTTTATGTGTAAACCTTGTATTTTTGGTTTATGATGTATTGTGGCTCGAAATGCCCATTAAAGCCTTGTAAAACTCTTATCTTATGATGTTAATGAAACATATATACATTATGTTTGCTCATGACATTTCAAGTCTTTACATTGCATTTTCAAGCCTTTTATATAGGTAGTAATTGTGTTCTGACTTCAAGGGAAAAAACTGTATTAATCTAGGTTGAATTAGACCAAGTTGTCTTCTTGGGAGTTGTAGCTTGTCTTTCTAGCTTTTCAATGATATAAAGTATGCAATTTTTGGATATCGGAGTTGAGAGATATGATTATTTTAGTTAGTGATGCTGCATAGGATGTATATAAAAGACAGCTATAGTAAATGATAAAAATTGGTTGAAAGTGAAGAATCAAATGAGTAGAGATTAGAGAGTTTAATGAAACAAAGTTGGTAGTTGAATTGTTAAGAAGTGATATTGCATTATAAAAGGTGAATTTGGGAAGATTATGAGTGAAAGTGATGTTAGAATAGATGTAGGAACCATTGGAGAGGCTTTGGAGGGGCTTAAACGGACGTTTTAGGATCTGGAAATGTCCCCAGCCTCGCCCATGTCGGTTAAACGGACATTAGGTCCGTTAAACGGACCTTCACGGGGCCAGAAAGCACTCCAGACCCCGTATATGTCCTTCACTTTTGGAAATTCGCCAGTTTGACCCTCTAAATGACAAAATCTCTCTTCGGGGTCTTACGAAAGTTGTCGATCTAGAAGTCTTCTTTAAAACTATCTAAGAATACCATAATCTGATGTCTCTAGAGAAAGTTATGCCAATTGTCCCAAAACAGGTACAATAAGATTGAGAATAAAACCATGCTTGATTCTTTTGGCCATAACTTCATCATCCGACCTCCAAATGAAGTGATTCTTGAACCAATAGATTCCTAACACATTTTTCTATCTCTCCATAAAAATTAGTAGCCTTTGGTATTGATTTAAAAAATATTGATGAAAAGAAAGTGGGGGAAACGATTGGAAGAGTGTGAATTGGTTATGAATATAGGGATTTTTAGGATATTATGAGAATGAAGATGAACTGATGATGGCTAATGAGGGTTTATTGGAAATAACCCTACAAGATAATACACTCACGGTTTATGACTCTAGATGTTGGGCTCCAGAAACGAGGACCAACATAAAAAGCTTTAGGCCTTACCTTAGTTATCAAGTGTTTGTTATGAATATCAGAAGGCTAAACGACTTTTCTCTAAACATCCACAATCAGTCCTCTGCTTCTAGTTTCTTGATTTTGGGATTGTTCAAGCAGTTCATGACCTTACCACAGCTTAGTTCAATTCCACCCCTGATGCTTCATTTGAAAATATAAATTGTATCTTTCATGATTTTGGTGAGACCTTCTCATTATCACTATCCTATCTCATATTGTTGTATTGTTTGTTGCTAAAATTACAAATACTAGTACGCATAGCGATAGATCGGTTATTGTGATAATATTAAGTAGACACTAAATAATTGAATTTTTTTATTGAGAAAAGTTTTCGTCATAACAAGTACATAAGCTTTTAGAAACAAAACTTAGTGATAAAAGTAATTTTGACGCTATTAATATATTAATAGTGACAATTTAATTGCGAAGGTATTAAATTGTCACAATTCCCATTGTATTATTATCACAATCAAATTCATCACAATTAATCCAAATAATAGTGTCAATCAATTGTTTTGTCACAACAAATATCGTATCTGTGACGAAATAATACTTAGTCAAAAAAAATTGTCACTAAATTACGAATAGTAGTGATCATAGTTATACTTTGGTGATTGTGACGATATTAAGTAGACACTAATTAATTGAATATTTATTGACAAATTTTTTTATTACAACAAGTAAAATATTGTGTAACGATTAACCATTTCGTAACAAAAAGAAAAAATACTAGTGACCAAACTATGTTTTGTCACAACAAATAGACAATATTAGTTACTAACATACGTTTTGTCACAATTGCAATTTATTCCCTCCAAAATTATTTTGGTGCCAAATTTCATAGACTTTTAGTAACAAAAACTTAGTGATAAAATAAAATTTAACATTATTAATATACTAATTGTGACAATTTAATTGTGAAAGATACTACTAAATTGCCACAATTACCATTGTATTAGTGACAAAAATATAAATCATCACAGATAATATAAAAAATAGTGTCAATCAATTGTCTTGTCACTAAAAAACTCGTATTTGTGGTGACAAAAGAAGTTAGTTACAAAAAAAAGTCACTAAATTACGAATAGTAGTGACCATAGTTATAGTTCGGTTATTGTGACAATATGAAGTAATCACTAATTAATTGAATATTTATTGACAAATTTTTTTTGTCATAACAAGTAAAATATTGTATGACGATAAACCGTTTTGTCACAACAAGAAAAAAATTATTAGGGAACAAACTATGTTTTGTCACAACAAATAGAAAATATTAGTTACTAACGTATGTTTTGTCACAATTTCAATTAATTCCGGCAAAAATTATTTTGGCGCAAAATTGCATAGGCTTTTAATGACCAAACTTATGATAAAAGAAAATTTGAGACTATTAATATATATTAGTGACAACTTAATTATGAAAAATACTAAATTGTTACAATTACCATTATATTAGTGACCAAAAAAAATCATCACAGATAACCTAAACAATAATGTTAACCAATTATTTGTCACAAAAAATCTCATATTTGTGACGAAACAATGATTAATCACAAAAATTGTCACTAAACGTCTTTAACTCTTGTAATGAGTCAAACATACTTATCATAGATAAAAAAAGAATATTGAATATTGTACTATAATTCGTGATAGTGTTTTCTTTTTGATTTTCTTATCATTATATTTTTCTTTTATAAATTTATATTTATTAAGAATTTATATAAATTTGGTTAAGATAGTGTAATATAATATTTGTCATCTCTTTACCTTTAAGGTTGAATAGTGATAAGCATGGGTAAGAAGTAGAGTGGAAAAGGTTGACGAGATTACGATGAGCTCCACTTCGTAGATCAAATGTTTTGATAACAAATAATGTACAAGCTAACGAGAAGAGAAGTCCACCTCATAGATCCAATATTTTGATAACAAATAATCTACTGCCTAACGTGAAGAGAGGTCCTTGCCAAATGATATGAATGGAAGTCCTACCGAAGATTTTAATCAAAATATATGCTTATTTTATTTAAAAAATTTGTATAAACACATAAAATGTTATTTTGGTTCACCTTATTTAAATTTTGTTTTTTTTTCAAATCCCCACCCGTTAGGTAAGTAAATCCCAAATTTAGCTTTTATTCAAGTTTTTATGTTTTGGTTCACAGAGTTTCAACAATAACGTCCGATATCATCTAATATTTCACAGAGTTTTTTTTTCTAATAAGGGAATAACGGTCTAATAAGTCAGGGTTGGTAGTCAAATTCAAGGGCATTAATTGTGGAAGTAATTAAACTGGCCTATTCATAATGTAATAAATCTCTGTTAATTTGATATTTTGGTTCTCTTACCTAATCTTAACTTACACTTTAATGTGAATATCGAATATTAATTATATGCTTAATATCAATGTTTTAAAAATCGGACCGGTGATTGAACCGGAGAAGTAACTGATTCAAGGATCAATCGTTTAACCGGAATTAAACCGTGATAGAACCGGTGACTAATAAATATATAAATTTTTATTTTATATATTATATATATAAGATAATTTTTAAACATACTATTTAATTATATATCTAATTGTAAACTTAACTTAAACCTTCAAACTTTAAAATATACAAGTTTTTTTTAAGTTCACCAGCACATCACAAAAAAATAACAAAGTTCACTAGTTATATTTCATCAAAAATATTTCAAAAAAAAGATCACAAACCATAATATTCATTCAAGTTAAAATCATTAAAATCAAGACATTTTAAATGAACTGACCGGTTCTTTCTTTCATCGGTTCAGAAGTTTTTATCGGTCCAACTCCAAAACAAGCGGGCCAATTACTCACAAAAAATAAAGACTAAATCGGATCGTTTTATATTTCAGATCACCAATTTTTCGATCCAATCGATCGATTCGGTCTGATTTTTAAAATACTGCTTAATATTGATAGGTTAAAAACTAAGATGTAGTCAATTAAAAGGAGTCCAGATCTTTTGTCCAATATTACTCTTTCTTATTCTGTCTTATAAAATCTCAGCTATTTATTTTATGAGATCCACACAAAACTCATGTAAAACTTATATAAATAAATGGCTAAATTTATTAAACACAATAAATCACAGTAATAATAATAAGATGATCTGAAATCAATTGAAAGACAGCGGGTGAAAAAGTACAGTAGAGAAGCCGACAGATGAAAGGAGCAAGTGGGTGTGAGGGAAACGCAAATGCCTCTGCGTTAGTGCAACGTGTCGGTCTTCACTATGCATAAAATAAGTTGGGAAAATGGTGACGCGTCATCATGTGGCATCTCAATTACAGTTTGTCCCCCCGTTTTCAATTCTCATGTATTTCGTTTCTTCCTTCTTCTTCTTTAGTTTCTATCGATCCCATCCAAACTTGTGATCCCAAATTGCGTATTATTTTCCTGTCCGATCCGACCCTTTCCCAACTCAATTTTCCCAATACTAAGTTGGTTCATTCATTTGTAAGGAGGGTAGGATTCGATTAAATTGATTCATGCATTTGTAAGGAGGATACGATACGATTAATTAATTGATTAATGCCTCCTGTGGTGGTCCTTGTTTGGGAATTTGTTGAAATTTTTGTTGCCGTTGAAAGAATTAATGCCTGATCAGAACGAGGAGGATATTTCCAGAATTGGTGGCAGCCATGGTAATGAAGCAGAAAGTGGGCACCTAGGCAGCACGGGCAGTAACAAGTTTTGGTTTCTAAAGAAGAAAAAGAAGAAGAAGAAGAAGAAGAAGAATGGGCGCGGGCGCGATGCTGATGATAATCATGAGGAAGAGCGGCATAGCGGTCACATAGATAATAAGCAAAAAGTTTCCAAGGCAAACGAAATGGTCCCTTTTCCCCTTAAAAAGGCCAAGCAACGTCTCTCTTTTCCCACAAAATCACCACCATCAACTTCCATTTCTTCTGCTTCTTTTCCAGGTCAGTTTGGCAGTTGTTCTTGCTTTTGTTTCAAGCATCCTCGCATGATGTCTGAATCCTCTGTTGCCTCTCCCAAAAGCGATCCCAATAGTCCTAGTTTCACTCTTTCAATGTTGACTTCCTTGATTGAGAACAATGATTTCTATTCTAAAGAATGCAACCCCCACTTGGTTCATACTGGGTGAGTTAGCCTTATCCAGGACTTCTTGATTCATTGGCGATGTCAATTGCTAATTAAAAACCTTATTTGTGCTCCGTCCTATTATATGCTCCTATTCCTAAACGTCTTTTCTTTGGGAACCATTCTATTGGGTGAAGAGCTGTCTTGGTGCTGGAGACTGTGAAAAACTTCATTTCAGTTGGAGACTACAGTTCCTCTAGATGTGTCCAAGATTTCAGTACAACAATGGCCAGCTTTTGACTAACAACTGTAGTTCCCAATGCTGAAATTGGGGTCCTTGTCTATGGATAACCCATCAGTCTGCGATGACTTTTTTTTCCGTGTGTTAATCCCTTAAACATTAGTTGCGGACGCAATGTTGATTGATTGTTGTGGAAGTCGCTTGAGTGAAGTTACTATGTCGATAATATGGCAAAGTTTAGCAGACATCGATGAAGAGAATAGGTTGAATGGTGATGAGAATTAGGGTGTTAACATTGTTCATTGTCATCTATGTTGGTATATACGAAAACATGTCTCAAGTGGTTGTGGGAATGAAAAAACTTCTTGGTGAAACATTATTCAACTCAAAAAGTGTCTGTCTTATTTAATTTGTTCAAATAGCACTTCCCTACCGGATTTACCACAGCAATTCCGATCCCCACCCTGGCCTGACCGAATTGTCAAGGAATGCATGCACCAACCTGTGGTTTGGGTTAAGATCGTGGTCCCCATAAGTTAAGGGGATGAAATTAGTTCCTGCCTGAGATGCATGCAGAATGATTTTCTACAGTTGAGTTGGTTGTTACCCGTGTGTCACTTAAATCCTGCCAGAGCTTTCCATACGATAAGTCATGTGTGTTTGCAAGCTATGCCTTTGAATCAGTTGTTGTGCCTCAGAACCAGTTGATGAATGAATTCTTTTGTCACATATTCTTCTTTTGTTTTTTGGTTCTTTGTTGCTTATTTCTCAGCTCCTACAATCAACACAAGGTCTGTGCTGAAAAACAGACCAGAAAGAGAGCTTCAACTTTTAGCTATCATTGGCCACAGTGGGACTTATCACCAAAATCAATATCGTTAAAAGAAGCAATTTTAGGTCATCTTAGAAAATAAGAAAAGCTTTTACTAGTAAAAACTGAAAAGGGAATTTATTAAGGAAGAAACAGATGGACAGATGATTTGGGGGGCTTGATTTTGCCTCCGATGATCAAATTAGTCCACCAGAGACGGAGACAAAAGGGGTTTGGATAGAGCCATAGAGGAACCCGTGAGATGATGGGAGGGCAATCTCAAAAGTGGGCCGTTGGCATTTATCCCAATAAAGACTAGTATTAGTAGCAGATGGGGCATGTGGCCAGGCTGCCTTTTTTATAAAAAAAAATAATAATAATATAAAATTAGTCTATTATTTTTTTTGAGAAATTAAAAAATACTCTATTATTGAATCGTTCATAACGTCATATAAAACGATTTTATATTTCAAAAGTTGGAAACTTGTTACAGGAGGAGAGAGTGGGGAATCGGTTGCTGGAGCGTTCATGGGACTTTCCAGTACTCTGGCTTTTGGAGGAGCTAGGACTGGGAGACAGCCCATGACTGTTTAAAGGGGTATACAATACATATATATATTTTCGATTTGTTTATTGTTTATTATTGTTCTGTTCTTATCATGATCATTGGTGATAGCTGCAGATTTGATCCCATACCACCAGCCTGCCAAAATTTAATCTATCTTTTCCTCCCTACCCGACAGACATCTTTTTGTAGATTCCTCTCTCGCCTTTTTGTTTAGGTAGGCCTCTCCTAACTTTTGCGTAATAAAATTAGAAACTTGTTTGGACACTTTACACAGTTAAGAGCTGTCTTTAACTTGTTTATGGGCAATTGTAATAGCTAAAAGCCAAAAATGAGAGCGAAGAAAAGGCAAAGAAACCAAAAGACGGAAGGAGATGCAAGTCCCTTCGGGAATGAGCTCGTTTTCAGTATTTTGTCCACTTTTACTGCTGCAAGCAGTTGGAAGTGTAGTGGCTGGCAGAGCAAACCCACCCACTGAGGAAATATATATGAATTTTTTTTTCTGGGGGATAACTAAGTTTGATTATTTTATATATGAGATGAAGAATAACAATAACATGGTGGTCCCTGCTCTCTATGCTTTTGGATTGATGGGGCATGAGCACACACTCGGGATTCTCATTTCCAAGCTTTACTTGTTGAAGCCAGTTCCACAACACTGGACTTGAAGCAGCGATTCGCCTTACATCCTCATCTTCTTCTTCAATCCAACCAGGTTAGAGGCCCGTTCCTTCATTTCTCTTTCTCAAATGCTTTGTTTTAAGACTTTGGTCCTCTCTCTCTTTGTTTAGTATCTTTGGTTGTTCAATTATTGATCGCTTTTCTGTTTGTTATCGTTGAGCGTGGTAAGACTCTCTGAGACTGAACCACAGTTTGCTCATGACCAAATAAACCAATGATAGAGGGACTTGTGGGGCTTTTGTAATTAGTTCTTTTAGGCTTTCCAAATTATTTGTTTCCTTGATTACTTATTACAGCTACTTTTAATGCTTGAGCTCCGCTTTTCTTCAAACAAAATTTTGGAATGACCAGAGAATTCTAACTATTCTCTTATCTTGGTTCATTCATCTTATAGGAGCTGCCAATTTCTCCCTCATTATCATCACACTGTTGTTAACGCCTCAGCAGGCATTAGTATGCCTTGTTTGGTGATGATGGCAACTAATTTGACCGAATACTCACTAAAATATGTTCAGTTTATGCCACCGAAAAAAGAATGCAAAAGAGGATTCATTGTTGCTTGAAGTTTCTAGCAATTTTTTCCGTTGATTCCAGTGTTTTTTATTTCTCTGCATTTATGCTTCTCTGATAGTCTGCAGGGAAATGTCTACTTCAAGACCTAGTCATTCATCTACCAATTCTGGGAGATCAAGACACAGTGCCAGAATTATTGCTCAGACAACGGTGGATGCAAAGCTCCATGCCGATTTTGAAGAGTCTGGCAGTTCATTTGACTACTCGAGCTCAGTACACATCACGAGTTCAGTTGGTCAAGATCAACAACCTAAGTCTGACAAAGTTACCACGACTTATCTTCATCAATTCCAGAAAGGCAAACTGATCCAGCCTTTTGGATGTTTGCTGGCCTTGGATGAGAAAACTTTCAAGGTCATTGCATACAGTGAAAATGCCCCCGAAATGTTGACCATGGTTAGTCATGCAGTCCCAAGTGTTGGGGATTACCCTGTTCTTGGCATTGGAACTGACATTAGAACCATCTTCACTGCACCCAGTGCCTCCGCCTTGCAAAAAGCCTTGGGTTTTGGGGATGTTGCGCTCTTGAATCCTATCTTAGTTCATTGCAAGACATCTGGAAAACCGTTTTATGCAATTGTCCATCGCGTAACTGGTAGCTTGATTGTGGACTTTGAACCCGTGAAGCCTTATGAGGTCCCTATGACAGCTGCTGGGGCGCTGCAGTCTTACAAGCTTGCAGCCAAAGCAATTACCAGGTTGCAGTCTTTACCTAGTGGAAGCATAGAAAGACTTTGTGATGTTATGGTTCAGGAGGTTTTTGAGTTGACTTGCTATGACAGGGTGATGGCTTATAAGTTTCATGATGACGACCATGGGGAAGTTGTTTCTGAAATAACTAAGCCTGGTTTAGAGCCCTATTTGGGTCTGCATTATCCAGCCACCGATATTCCTCAGGCTGCACGCTTTTTATTCATGAAGAATAAGGTTCGGATGATTGTTGATTGTCGAGCAAAACATGTCAAGGTGCTTCAAGATGAGAAGCTTCAGTTTGATCTGACCTTATGTGGTTCCACCCTGAGAGCTCCGCACAATTGCCACTTGCTATATATGGAGAACATGAACTCAATTGCTTCATTGGTTATGGCAGTTATAATCAATGAGGGGAATGAAGATCTTGATGGCCCCGATGCTGCACACCCACAGAAAAGAAAGAGACTTTGGGGTTTAGTAGTATGCCATAACACTAGTCCAAGGTTTGTTCCATTCCCTTTGAGATATGCTTGTGAATTTCTAGCTCAAGTATTTGCTATTCATGTCAACAAGGAACTAGAATTAGAAAATCAGATTGTGGAGAAGAATATTTTGCGCACTCAGACACTCTTATGTGATATGCTAATGCGTGATGCACCATTGGGCATAGTCACTCAGAGCCCAAACATAATGGATCTTGTGAAATGTGATGGTGCTGCACTACTGTACAAGAACAAGCTATGGAAGTTGGGCGTAACTCCAACTGATATCCAGCTCCATGATATAGCTTCATGGCTCTATGAATGCCATATGGATTCCACAGGTTTGAGTACAGATAGCCTGACTGATGCAGGGTACCTAGGTGCTCTTGCCCTTGGGGATATGGTGTGTGGGATGGCTGCTGTAAGAATAACTTCCAAGGATACACTGTTTTGGTTTCGGTCTCAAACTGCTTCAGAAATTCGATGGGGTGGTGCAAGACATGAACCAGGTGAGAAGGATGATGGTAGGAAGATGCATCCAAGGTCATCCTTCAATGCCTTTCTCGAAGTTGTCAAGACAAGGAGTTTGCCCTGGAAGGACTATGAAATGGATGCAATCCATTCCTTGCAGCTGATTCTGAGAAATGCATTTAAAGACATGGAAACCATGGATACAGATACCAAAAGAATCCATTCACATCTTGGTGACTTAAAACTTGAGGGGATTCAAGAACTTGAAGCAGTGACAAGTGAGATGGTCCGATTAATTGAAACAGCTACAGTGCCAATATTGGCAGTTGATGTTGATGGCCGTGTTAACGGGTGGAATACAAAAGTTGCTGAGTTGACAGGCCTAGCTGTTGATAAAGCTATTGGGAAGCATTTGCTTACACTCATTGAAGATTCTTCTGTTGACAGAGTCAGAAATATGTTATTTTCAGCATTGCAGGGTATGTCTTATTCCAATTCACATCTTAATTTCCTTTTTTATCAAGTCTAACTAGTGAATAACATGTTTTCGAAGATGAGAGGTGAGTAATCCAACGGAAAATTCTCCAATCAATTCATGGGAGTTATGGATTCAAGTCACCATGCCTCATCTCCAAGGGCAATTCCGTATAGAACTAGGAACTGTTCACAGGCAAAGTAGAATGATTTTGGTCCTTCTAGTCCATCCAATTCAGGAATCCCATATTGGAGAATTTGAAAACTAATCGAACCCTCTAAGATTGTCAAATGAGAAATTGTGTGTTCTTTTTCTTCTAGATCTCAAGATCGTCACTATTTTATGTGTCAAGAAAATAGAATCCTGAAAAGAATACAGATGAGATGTACTATTGCTTTTGTGTTGGGTATGGTTTGTGAAGAGTGGATGGTGCTCTATGACCAATCCCTTTGTTTTGATTTTCTTACAAATCAAATCTGCGGTAACCTTGTTTACTTGACCATTAATGCCTCGACCAATTGACATACTATTGCTTATGTGTAGGGTGTGGTTTGTGAAGAGTGGATGATGCTCTATAACCAATCCCTTTGTTTTGATTTTCTTGTAAATCAAATCTGCAGTGAACTTGTTTGCTTGACCATTAATGCTCGACTAATTGAGTTGGGAATGGCTTGATGGGTTGAATTGCACTCTGACCTATGGAAATCCTTATGTTTCAATTTTTTTCCAAACTATAACCAAATTGATAGTTCCATGCCCACTTCTTGGCAGATTATAAGTTTTGGTTTGAAGAGTTTCCATAAGTGGTCCAGATTTGTGCTCATCCCTGAAAGAAAACATTGTGTGATATATTGCTTG
Organism: Erythroxylum mucronatum; assembly: GCA_027563825.1. Lineage (NCBI taxonomy): Eukaryota > Viridiplantae > Streptophyta > Magnoliopsida > Malpighiales > Erythroxylaceae > Erythroxylum > Erythroxylum mucronatum. Next base: position 14,017,462 of record JAOSBP010000007.1, on the reverse strand, counting down.
AATGAAATATGTGCCGTATGTCAGTTGTTCTTTGTGATCATCTTTAACCAAAAAGAATGAGTAGAAGGATGTGCTAATAGTGAAATTCTTCAAATAATTTTCCTTCGAGTATTAGAAAAAAGATGGTTGCATTCTATTTCTCTCTGTTATTGTTGGAATGCCAAGAGACGTCTGATTTATGGACGAAATGAAGTTTGGTTTTATTTTGATTGCTTGAAACATAAGAATTTTTAGTTCGCCTTGCTGCAATCTATATCTTGACATACTTTGCCGAGATGAACTGATGTCAACAGATTTGCTTTCTAATCAGGCAAAGAGGAGCAGAATATCGAATTCGAGATCAAAACACATGGTTCTAAGATTGAAAGTGGCCCCATCAGCTTAATTGTTAATGCTTGTGCAAGCAGAGACCTTCAGGAAAATGTGGTGGGGATATGTTTCGTTGCTCAAGATATCACTGACCAGAAGACAGTCATGGACAAGTTCACCCGTATAGAGGGTGATTACAAAGCAATTGTACAAAATCCAAACCCTTTGATCCCCCCAATATTTGGGACTGATGAATTTGGCTGGTGTTCTGAGTGGAACCCAGCTATGACCAAGTTGACTGGTTGGAAACGTGAAGAAGTAATAAATAAAATGCTTTTGGGAGAGGTTTTTGGGATCAATATGGCTTGTTGTCGTCTTAAGAATCGAGATGCGTTTATAAGTCTTGGTATTATACTTAATAAAGCCATGACTGGCCAGGAACCTGAGAAGATCTCTTTTGGATTCTTTGCTAGGAATAGCAAGTATGTAGAATGCCTGTTATGTGTGAGTAAGAAGTTGGACAGGGAGGGTGCAGTCACTGGGGTTTTCTGCTTTTTACAGCTTGCAAGCCAAGAACTGCAACAAGCTCTTCATGTCCAGCGGTTATCAGAGAAAAATGCTGTGAAAAGATTAAAGGCATTAGCTTATATAAAAAGACAGGTTCAAAATCCTCTCGCTGGGATTACATTCTCTAGAAAAATGTTGGAAGGCACGGAATTGGGAGCAGAACAACAACAGCTTTTGCATACTAGTGCCCAGTGCCAGCAGCAACTTAATAAGATTCTTGAAGATTCCGATCTTGACAATATCATTGAAGGGTATGATAAAGTTCAATCCATTGAGATTTATCTTTCTATTATTTCAAATTATGCAATTCCAATTTGGATTGTGTTGAACATAAATACTGTTATGGTTTAATTCAAGATTCTCAATGACAAATGCATGAAGGTTCAATGCGAATTTTGCCGCTTAGATAACTTGCATTTTGCCCTTCTGCTTTATCTTGGGTTTCAAGTTTTTTTATAATGATTCTATTATCCATTTAAATCTTTTATAAATGAATCATGTCCGAGCTGTATGAGCATGCAAAACTGTACAGCAGCTCCAAACACTATGCTGAAATGGAAGTTTTGTAGCTTTCTGTGCATCGTGCAAAGTGATTGGTAGCTTGCATTTTGTGAACTTTGGTTTGCACGTGTCTGATATATGTGCTTAGTTCATGGAACTTTTCTCATCCACTTGAGCTTTTGCCTGTACAAAAAGAAGTTGTGGATGAATTTTACTGTTACCTAAAAGAAAAATGAAAACGTTTTTCCAATCTGCATATGTGGCAGTAAGGAGGTTGAGTACTTGCTCACTATTCTTCCTATGAAGATTGTTTCTGAAGATTTATGTGGAGCGTTGAAATTTCATAAATGCTGGTATATATGAGGTTTTACATGGAAGGAGTCCTTGTGATTCATGATGCTGTGACCAGCACTACTACATTTGTAAATAACATGCACAGGTATACATGGTTTCTACACAGCAACCTGACTATGTAGAAGATGTTGAACATAAGAAGTTGAGGTTGTGGATCTGGGCTGGTGGATATTTGAATTCACTTCATCACACTTTATGTTTCTGTCTTGGATTTTATTCATTTACAATCTACTATTAGCTTTAACATCTTTTTTATTAACAGTTATTTAAATTTGGAAATGGTGGAATTTACGCTGCATGATGTCCTAGTAGCCTCGATCAGTCAAGTGATGATCAAGAGTAAGAGCAAAGGTATTCAGATAATCAATGATGCAACAGAGGAGATCATGACTGAAGCATTATATGGTGATAGCATTAGACTCCAGCAGGTATTAGCAGACTTCCTGTTGGCATCAGTTAATTATACACCAAATGGGGGCCTGCTTTCTGTTGCAGCTAAGTTGACCAAGGATCAGTTGGGACATTCAGTCCATCTGGTGCATCTGGAGCTCAGGTACTACCTTAGAGAGTGTGAAGCTGTCATCTCTCTGCCATAAATTGGCATAAAATGATAGGAACAGTAAGAACAAACAGAAATTATACATTTTTCTCCCCGAACTAGGTTTATATTCAGTCAAACTATCCACTGGAAATAAAACTCGTGGTCCTCAAGTAACTTTTTCTGGGAACATGATTTATAGGATAAGGATTGTCTAAATGTAAGAATCTTGCACTCAGAATATGAAATTGAGACATATACTTCTAAATGATCCAAGATTTCACAAACTAAAAATGGAAAATTAGTTTTGTTGGTATAGGATATAATGACTCGGCAAAATACTGCATATTTGATGTATAATCAGGTCTTTTATAGCTTGAATAACAAAAAGTTACATCCATTTGTGGTCAGCATAACACATGCAGGTGGGGGAATACCTGAAGCCTTACTAAGTGAAATGTTCGGAAGTGATGGGGATGCTTCAGAGGAGGGCACCAGCCTGCTTATCAGCAGAAAACTGGTGAAGTTTATGAATGGAGATGTGCGGTATCTGAGGGAAGCAGGAAAGGCAACTTTCATCATATCAGTTGAACTAGCTGCTGCACGCAACAAGCCACATGCCTGACAAATTACTCGGGAAATCTGTTTGTAATAGTTGTACAGGTTAAAATAAATATCAATTCTGTGGTGAATGCCGCCATTTACCATAGTGATGCTTACTGCTAGCTGTTAACTCTTTTAGGTTGGCACATATGTTTTGCATATGAAAGATAGGCACATTTGCATCTTTCTTAATTGCTTTTTGTAAAGCTCAATTCTAGCCTGTGTCGTCACAGTTAAGATTTTGCTTTTAATTTAGAAACAAATATAAGCTAATTAAAGGTCATTTTCACCAAGAAAATGAAAGATTGAAGGCTATGCTCCAACTACGGCCGCAGTTGTTATGATACTCTCAGTATTACTAACGGATAACCAGAAAGAACTTAAAACTATCTTGGCCTACAGGTGCCTCTCCATGTAAGCATTCCTTTTTGGTGTATTCGAGAGGCGCAGGGGTTAATCTCTTCCCCTGGTTAACACGTCGTTATAACTTATAAAAATTGTGGGTGCCTCTTACAATTTCCCTTATTTTTAAAAATATTTTAACCTCTTTGTAATATTAAAAATAATAATAAGTAATTTTGGCGAATCATTTTAACACAAACAGACATATAACAGACTCTTAATAGGATCCATGATTTTAATAATGAATTATATTAAATAATTTCTTTTACTATTTTAATTCTAAGCATTATTTCTTAAGTATATTTTTATCAACAAACTCTGAACTTTTTACAATAAAAATCTGACGACAATTACGTTCATTTGGAATTGCTTTGTTCCTGAAACATTAGAAGCTGATAGAATGCGACATGGGATCTGGGTTAATATATTTCTTACTTGAATTGGTAGAACGTGATACTAGTTATGATAAGGTCAAGCCCACGATACCTAGACCAAGATCCACTCTCCCAAAGAATAAAATAAAACAGGGATACATCTTACGAGACAGTTCAGGCAATTGGTTTGAAGAATTCGTCCAAAATCTCGGCTGGTGTTTTTCGGTGACAACGAAATTTTGGGATGTGTTTCTAGGACTAACACTCGCATGGGTACTAGGTTATCGCCGGATCGAACTGGAAGTAGACTCGATTGCAGTGATCAACCTCCTTTCTTCCGTGGCATACCGGTTCACGACTTTCAATCCAATCATTCAAGAGATTAGCGAACTGTTTACTTGGACGATGGTGTATTGGCATATTTACCAAGAGGGTAACAGATGTGCTAACTAGTTAGTTAGCTATGCAGAGCAGCTTGAAATAGGAGGATTTACTTCTTTAGATACTACACCCAGTGGGTGCCAATCTATCCTCCTAGAGGATATGTTGGGACTTAGTTTCCCTCGACTAGTTTTGTAAACTGTTTTTTCTTCCCTCTAATATATATGAAAAAAGAGTAAAATAGAATAGAATAAGGCAAAATATGATTCACTCTTAAATCTTGTAAAAAGAAAAAATGAAGTAAAATAGGGTCAACTCACTCTTGATAGTCATAAAAAACAAAATGAGGTTTTTTTTTCTTTACATATTTTTTCATTTGATTTTTTTAATTGTTCTCTTAATCTTAATATTAAGAATTAATGAAAATCATTAGATAATTCAATTGTATCACAACGAGGAGCTTACGGTAGCTTCTTTAATAATAAAAATATACTTTTAAAGTTTGTATATTTATATATTATCGATATATTAGGGCCCTTTTTTACTTTGCCCACGACTTATAAAACGTTAAAAATGACCTATAAAACGTTAAGAACGGCCTTTAAAGTTTGCATATTTATATATTATCGCTTTTTTTTTACTTTGTCCAAGGCCTATAAAACGTTAAAGAATAGCCCTAGGTAAGGTTGCGTATACTGGAACTCCCCAAACTCCCTATTTAGCCTAATTTTTTACTGGATCATTAGAAAAAAATATTTCTTTCTTTACAAGCTTGTACATTAATCAGACTTATTAACTAATATAAGCCTTTATAATATGTGTGTGCATATATATAATACAACCGATACGCTCCGAAGAATTTGAAGAATTAATATCATGAAACTGGAATCAACTATAAGATTATGCTATGAAGCCTAATACAATAGCTCTTATAAATAAATAAATAAAACGTAACGACATTAGATCCTAAGATGTAGCACAAATTTAAATGGGGTAGCTGATCGGTTGATTCATTAACAATTTTGTTTCAAATTACTAAGACCAGACTGAAAACTTTCTCAACAAACGTGACGAAGGCTCAAATGATCTTATACGTTAAATGTCTAAAGGTACATGAACCATTGTTATCTACGTCAAACCACAAATTTATCACAACATACATAACTTGATGAATCATCAATTATATATTTGTAACATAATTAATTGATCTTATTATGCATTTTGTCCAATTAATTAATTTATGAGATAAGTTTACAAGATATTATACTATATAAATAAAATTATGATAAAATCGTAATTATGATGTTGATAATATATTTAGGTATTATCTTTAAATTATTTGTAATTATTACCTTATTAAGATTGAACATTAGTAGACAAAAACATATCATGGTTTCTTCCTTAAGAAGAAAAATAAAATATGAGATACTTAAGCAAATACATGAATGTTAATTTGTTAAAGAATGAATTCATTGCACCAAATATTACTTGTACGTTTAAGGGAATGCTTATTGTGATGATTGCGATCATTTGACTTGAGATATTTAGGTTATCTCGTATCGGGATTATTATATATTGATATCATTTAATTCTAGTATTTATTTAAAAAAACCATTGGCCATGATTGAATGAGGCTTTGAAAATAGTTGAGTTAATTGTAAAAAATATTAAACCTTATAAAATTTTGCAATACTAGCCCCAATTTTAAAAAGTAATATTAAAATATTTTTCAATTTTTTGCAAAAACTCTCAACATTAAATTCTATGTTAATGTAGATGACATGGTGAGCTACATCAAGTTCGTATATTTTGTCACATGACTATCATATATTATATTTATGTTACATATAAATTTTATTATTTAATAAATTAAAATATTAAAAACTCTAAAATAATTATGTACTGCTTCTTTACTTTTCCGGCGACACTCCATCTATTTTACGTCATCTATTTTAAGGTTCTTGCTTTGGCCAGTATCTTTTTTATTGTTTGCAATTTTCATCTTATCTTGGGTTTAAATGGGTGAATTCACTTTCTAGCAAGGAAGTCACTCAATAAACAGAATGGGAGGATAAGCAAATTGAGTATATTAAAGAACGAGTGAATGAGGAAGGCAAGTAAGAGGGCTTTAAGAGGGGGAGGATCCTGCCCAAGTTTTTCGAAATTTTGTCCATAATCCATTAGACTATATTATCATCAATACATGGTAAGATTGACTAATAATTTTCATCTTTCCAATTGCATATTGATGTGATATGTTTATATCAATATTAAAAATGGCGCAAGTGCACAACGTAACTATAGTTAAGACAAGCAAGTATAGGTCGATCTCACGAAGACTGTAAGTAATAGTAATTATCCTTTTTTTATTATCTAACCTATGAATCAAAAGAATTAAAACAATATTGAACGTAGAACAAGTAGAATACGAAGAAAAATCAATATCAAATAATAGTGTCCAGGTAATGATTCCCCCTAAGAATTCTTAATGATTAACCATTTTTCATGTAATTATATTATTGATTATTAGATCACAAAAATTCTTATCTTATATTAATATCTTTCTCTAGACTATTAACAACTAATTTATTACTTGATTAACATAAATCATTAACATAAATCTTTCCAATTAAAACCCTAGGATTGTATTATCGATTTATGAATTTTGTTATTATGTTTGACCTTAATCCAAAGGATTTATGTCGACCTATCTATAGGTTTGTATGCAACTCCTTCCAATTATGGTACATTTATTCATATAAAGAGGATTTCCCAATCTCAATCATATGAAATCAAATCATGCGCTAATATTCCTAATGTATTAAAAAAAATAAAATGCATAATTGAATCATAATAAATCAATCAATAAAATTGCATTAATAAAAGATTAACTCATATTGTTATCACAACTTAGGCTTCATCTTACCTAGACACTAAACAAGTTTAGTTCCTATCTATAGAAAATGAAATCAATAACAAATATTCAGAAGAATAACTAGAAAATAAAAGAAATCATAATTCTAAATCTCCTTTTTTCTTCTAATAAATCTTCTTACAAGTTTGAATTGGATGAAGCTCTCTATCGGATCTCTTGACGTTATCTTCATGTTTTCCTCATCCTTTAACCAGAATTATCAACTCTTAATTTATATGTCTAATGACTCAAAATTACTTAAAAACTTAGCTCTCCCTATTTTGCCTCCATTTATGTCCTTTCATAGTAAAAACTAAGATTTTTTTAACTTATCAAAAAAAACTAAGATTTTCACAGTCCCTTACACGACCATGTAGGTGCACAGGCATATACATGGCCACGGATGTTGGGTCCCGAAAATTTTTTCTTTATTTCATTTTATTTTATTTATTTAATTGTTATTCTCTTGTTTATTTCTTAATTTTTGTTTTAATTGTT
>JAOSBP010000007.1:13951558-13970316 GCA_027563825.1 Erythroxylum mucronatum | reverse complement strand
AACTTTATTTATTAATTAGAATTTTAATTAGTGTTATAAGTAATTTTTAAGAAGTTATTATTATTATTATTATTATTTATAATAAAATTTTGACTTTTAGTTGTTCATTTTAATTTTAATTAAAACTAGTGTTACTTTTAATTAGATATTAATTAATCATAATAAAATTTAATATCTAATATTTGTCCCTTTTAATTAAATATCTTAGTTTGACCATAAAATTCCTCAAACATTATGACAAAGTCTAGCTTATTTAAGTTACACTTTCTGTATTCAACCATTCTTTGTATGTGGTCAATTCTGTTCTTAAATAAGTTAGCAACGAATATATAAATTAAAATTTTATTTAATTTTAAATCTCTAATTAAATATTTTATACCTATAAATCAATATTAGCATCTATGAAGATCATCTAAATATTAGAAATATCAAAGTTATTTCAGCTAGTCTTTTTATGCATAATTTTTTTGTTCAATTCAATCATTTCATTATATAATGTTTACGCTAGATATAGAGTATGAAACTAATATCTACTATATTTCCTTCTAAACATATTAGTTTTCTATTAGTATTTGATTCTTTTAAAAACATTTGAAATTTAATTTCAGAGTGTCAGTCCTTCTTGATCAATGACTTTCAAATTAATAATAATCAACAACTATTGAACATTTTTCCTAATTACTTTAGGTGACGAATCTAATAACTATCAATCGAGATACCTTTAACTATGATAAGTCTTAATTAGTATTTAAATTAAATAACTCTTATATGAGATAATAGAGATTTAAATTTAAATGATCGTTTATACAATCGTCACATTAAGCATTACTATAGATAGATATATAACTAATATTTCATACAAAAATGTTTATATTGGATTAGTTTAGTGAACTTGTTGTCTAATAAGGGCATACGCATTTGTCTAAATATCTATATGCTTTAGTTTACAAGTTTGACTAATTTCTTCATAAGAAAAAACATTACATGTACTAGACTTTCCATTATATTAATGTTTAGGCCTAATAAAGCAATAACTATAAGCAATTTAGGAATAACATTTAAATGGAATATAAATCTCATAATTCATGATCTCATTCTAATTTCATTTATAAAGTTTAATGATCTAATAGGTTTTATCTTATAAGTTATTTAATTAAACAAATGTAAATACGATGAAGAATACATTTATTTAATTACATTATAAATAGACAAACCAACTGATTTAGCTATAAGACAATAATCCAATAGATATGTCATTAACAATTTTAATATGATTTCTTTTATATTACCTTTGGATCTATATAATATGTGACATTAATGAAAATATACTTAAAAGATATAAGCCCCTTTAAACTTGCATAATATAAAGATAAGTGTCATAATCTCGTAGACCACAAGTCAAAATAACAGTGATCATTATTCCCGAGATTGAGGTCACATTTTCTCATCTATACTAAAAGGCATGATAAGAGATTGACATTGAACACTCCTCACAAGCTCAATAGAAACCTTTAGACAAATGAAAAATTGATTTGATACTCATTTTTCCAACAATTGATGCATACCTTACGAGTGTATAACTTTGTTTAAAATAATGCAAAATTCAGGTGAGATCCTTCGAAATTATTTGAGTTGGTTCGCAGATACCTTCATTATAGATAATACTTTCGAGAAAAGTTGATTATGTTTTCCTTGAAGGAGAAGCAGATATTCTAATAATAATCAGTGAATACTCCTAATAAACTACCAAGAAGATAGCGTTCCACGTCAGATGCAGACCCATATAATGCTATATTTAGTAGACCTTTATTATATGTAACAAGACTCATCCTATTATCATAGCATTTGCTGGCGAAGTTTCTATCTAAGAAAGATATATGAGAAGTCTTGGGTGACCACCAACCTTTAAGATAATACTACATGGCCTCATAAAAAAAGAAATATCAACCAACAAATGAATATTAATAAAGTAGACCCCAAGCTTGTTAAGAATGAAACTGGGAAAAAAGTTATAAAATAATTTTGAAAAGTTCAATTCGAGTATGCATACTACAATAGGATATTATGAATATATGCGAATATGAACCAAGAATAATGTACCAAAATGGTGAAGTTCTTATAAAGATAATAAGAGGTATGTATAACTATATAAATACCATATATTTTAATATTTTGTTAGGCTTTTCATCTAAATTTACCATGATTTAATTGGTTTTATCTCTTAATTTAGGTAATTGCAAAATTGTTGTTTAAGGAATGATAAAGTCAAGAAATGAAAGAGTTTACAAGTTAAAACATGAAGAAAACATCAATTTTGGCTTACCAAAGTCATATATTAGCCTATGTGTTCTCTTAGAAATTTGAAAATAAAGACACAATTTAATACATGAGCTAAATGGAGGTCATACGGTAGAGAGAAAAGTTTATAAGAGATGCATCTTAATATATGGATATGTCTCAGCCTGAGTATCTTTAGAGAAAAGTTACAATACGACACATGACCTAAAATATGTTTGTATCTCATCCTGCATATCTTTAAAGAAAAGTTCATATATGACCTGAGAGCATGTGTCAATGATCACACAAATCAATAAATGCATAAAATTAAATATGATAAGTTAAAATCTTGAGTACTTTAGGTTATCATTCCCACGAAGGCTAATTAATTACCAAGATATTAATCCTAGAACAACAAAAAAATTAAATTAAACAAGATTTTATGAAAGCTAATTAAATTACTTAACTAACTAAAGTAAAACAATTAACCATCAAGAAGAAATCAATATAACTACTTAATTCAGTTCTTAACTCCATGCATACGTATTGGTCCTCTAATATGGTGCCGACAAAGGGAGTTATTAAATCATTGAAAAAGTTAATGAGAAACTTTCTAAGGAGAGGTAGTGTCCCTAATAAGGGACATGCCATGATAAAGTGGATTGATATCTGCAGGCCTAAGTTGGAGGGAGGCCTTTGAATTATTCCTATCAAATCCTCTAATAAGCTCTCTTGATGCAGAAATTATGGTCCATCTTGCAAGGAGATGACATCCTATAGGTCAAATGGCTCCATGCTTATGTCTTGAAAGGTCAGAGTATATGGAATGTTAACCCCAAGACCTCCCACTATTGGTTTTTATCACAATTGTTGAAGATAAAGGAGGAATTGGGATCTGAAATTTCATGTTAGGTAGGGGGTGGTGTAAGGACTAGTTTTTGGTAAGACAATTGGACAGGAAATGGACAACTAATTAGTAATTAGATTGCCACTCAATTATTGAGCCACCTTCTTTCAACAACTAAGGTTAAATCCTTTATTAGGGAGGGTCAGTGGATAGAATTACTGAGAGAAATTTACTACCTACTACCTACAACCATCCACAAGGTTTATTTACAGCTAAAAGTTGTAGGAAATGGTTGTTTCGGAGAAATGTCAAGCTGGAATGGTATGATGTGGTCTGACATAAAGAGCTATTACCTAACTTTTCATTCATCCTATGGCCCACTACCCTAAACAAGATTAGTACAATGGATAGACTTTCTTTTCTAAGTTTGATAAGTGTAAATTGCATCATGTTTTAGGACTTAGTTTGATATGTGTTTAGCTATTAATTCAATCATTTAGTATGTATTTAGGTTATAATTGTGTTAGTTTAGTAATTATTTGTGTTTTATGGGTTAGTACAAGTCTTTAAGGTTAAATATTATGTTTTTGAGATACCTTGATGTGGTTGTTAGTATTTCAGGGTCAACATCGAAGAACAAAGAAGTTTCAAAGACATTCGAGTTAGAACAACGACGCACGATCGTGATGGAGGAATGTTTCCAATGGCCTGGGCAATTATCGAAGTGGAAAACACAAATTCATAGGCTTGGTTCAGGATTTTGTTATCATCTAATTTGGAATTAGAAGATGGTCAAGGAATTACATTTATATTTGATATACAAAAGGTATGTAAACATAGTTCAGATTGAAGGTAATTATAGGAAATATGATATGATATATTTATTATTTATTATAGGGATTAGTCAAGGTAGTTGAGGACACTTTGCCCAATGTAGAACATCGTATATGTGCAAGACACATATATCACAATTGGTCTGTGAATTGGAAGGGAAAGGACTTAAGAAAGTAGTTTTGGAATTATGTTTGGTCAACGTATGTTCAAGATTTCGATGAACAACTAAAGAGGCTTGATAGAATAAACCCTAGATGTGCTACAACATTGCTTGAGTATCTGAAAGAGAGGTGGATATTTTATCAATCCTTTTAGAATATATGTCCCATTGTGGAGAACAACATGAATGAAACCTTCAATGGGTGGATTCTACCAGTTAGGGAGAGAGCATTGATTAGCATGCTAAAGATTATTAGAATAATGGTTATGAGAAGGTATATTAAGAGGAAAAATTTTGTTCTTGGGTGGAAGCATTATATAGCACCAAACATAATGAAGAAGTTGGAGAAGAACAAGAAAGAAGCAATGTAATAAAGAATTATATGGAATGGAGATGGTAGTTATGAAGTTTCAAAGGGTGATGGGAAGCATATTGTTAGGATCAGTAGACAATATACATGTAGTTGTTGGGAATGAGACCTATATAGATATCCATGCAAGCACGCAATTAGTGCAATCCATCACTCAAGACAAAGGTTGAGACATTCATTGATTCATGCTATCGGAAGGGTTGCTTCATAAATTTGTATGAACATGTGTTACAACCAATACAAGTTGAAATTTTCTGGCCTTCAAGTGATGCTGAGTTGATGCATCCTCTACCTAAAAGAGTTGTTCCCAATAGACTAAAAATTACAAGAAGAAAAAAGTAAGATGAGCCGAAGAAGATAAAAATCCAAACAAATTGAGTCATAAAATAGAAGGGCATAAATGTCAAAAATGTGGTCTTTAAGGTCATAACTCCAGAAAATGCAACGACAATACATCAAGTCAACATGATGAGGCTTCACAGGTGTGTACACGTTACTTCAATCATATGATTACATTTTTATAAACATGTAGTTACTAATGTATATACTTAAGTAAATCAGGTTATAACAGAGGGATCTTCACAGGTATATAGTTTTCAGTTTTATATTACTTATTATTTGTACTAATTATTGACAAAGATGTTTTTCATTATAATTATAGTTAAGCAATGGGAATTTGGTTAATAATAATTCTGGCCTGACTAAACAAAGCAATATTGCAAGCTTTTTTTTATCAATTTGTCTAACTTTAAGTTTTTCATCAAATTGTCTAACTTGTAATAATTACAAAGTGTGTTTGTATATTTTTTCTTCCATTTTGTAGGTTGGTACAGCTGCAGATGCCGATGCAAACTAATTTGGAGATGTTGACTGACACACGTTTCAATTATCATTTTAGCCAAGGTGTACGATTCAGAGGACGTCCTAGTATTACTTCACATCATTTACAAGGTGAAGTAAGTAAAAGGAGAACCTTATTGACTTCATCATCACAACCAGATCTTATGCAGTCAAGTATAAACGAAGCAAACATCGATTACTTGTATACATACAATGTATACATATTTATGTTGTATAAATATGAATGTTTGTGTTGTTTAAATACAATGTAAATAATTTTTTAATTAATATGATTTCCTATGTAACCTCTTTCTCTCTCTATGTCAATCTATCTCTTACGTTGCCTCTTTTTTCCATATTTGACAACATATGCAACGAGTAAATTATTCATTATATATTGGTTATATATGCAACTAGTAAATTCTTCATTGTATATATTCATATACCAAATTTGTTATTCATATACAACATATTCATTATATGAATTATGAGTTGGTTATATATAGTATAATTGTTTTTTCAATTGAGTTTCATAATCCATATACAAATTTTATTATTCATATACATCATATTCATTATGATTTGTTATACAACATAACCATTGTATATTAGTTATATATTCAAAATCAAAATTTTCGTAAGATACATGAAATTATATCAACCATTATATTGATCAAATTCAATACAACATCCTCATAACATATTTACAAATAAAAAGTAATACAATTATATGTAATCCTATTACAACTACAATGTTCATTAAAATACACTTAACTTGTTTTTTTTTTCTCTTTTCTCAATAAATGTATGTCCTCCTTCAAAAGATTCAATTATTCTTCAAACTCCTTTGTCGTGCTTCTTTTAACCTCTTCCTTTGACATTGATAATTGACTCCCTAAATTTTGAATCACTTCAATGGCTCTTTCACTAAATTATTCATCATACCATTTGAAAAACTTGCATCTCCCAACCTAAAACATTCAATTCAATTTCAGTAAAAAAATACTTTAAACAAAGTTTAACATTTAACTTCGTTAATTTAACAACAATAAATTCTCACTGGATAATTAGGGCATCTATAAAACCTTTGACCATGATTACGATCACTCTATGAAGTCCTCAATGGGGCCTTTAGCCCACAATAGCAAACGACATTGCCGCACTTTGAACTGACTATTGTATTTGTCGATGATAATGATTCCATCTGCATACTTAAAAGATGATAATAATATAATATATGATTAGGTTAAAATGCAATCTATGACCCTGAATGTCTATCAATAGATTTCCCATAATTAAATTCTCGAAAGCCATTGATAGTGCAATGGAGGTGATATTTTATCAACACATTAGGCCTGAATTATTTTGTAAGTTGCAGAGATTGCTAGATAATGGAAAAAAGGGAAAGATGATCAAAGCTTCTGTGATTTAGATCACGTAGTTTCTGAGTATATCTCCAGGAAAACATAAGAACTTAGGAAGATGAAGATGAGGTTGATATGTTAAAATCATATCTCAGGATGTTGAATTCATGAGGAAGAAGACAAGATAAGGAAGGAGCTCAAGATGATTGCAACATACAAAGAAGTAGAGAATTTGGAGCTTTTTGAACCACAAAAACTAAAAGACTTGTTTTATTTGCATGATGCAGTGTGTGGATTACTAAAACTCTACTCTATTATTTCTCAACAACAATTTGAGTCCATCCATCTAGATTAGCTGGAAAGCATTGAAAGAGAGCATTTGTAAGGTCAATAATGAACATTATGGCCACTTCATTGACAAAGCAAAAGATAATCTGTATGCTTGGATAAATAAGCATGGTCTTTTATTCTTGCATATAAGAAATTTTAACTCTAATTTTTCATTCTGCAATCCAAATTGTCTAACATATCCCTAAAAATAAGGACATGTGATTGATAAATTTAAGGGAAAAGCAAAAGGAATTTGATAACATTATAACCATTTTAGCTAGTGCTTAGTTAAATGTATCAAATTTGCATCCACCTTCTATTTCGAAATGCTTCATGTAAGACAAATAGAATTATTTAACCATATAAAGTGTTTGCTTCATAACCAAGGCAATAATTGTAAATATTAAAGGACAAATAGTCACTCGAAATGATTTAAGAACCACATAAGAAAGCAAGAAGCTAATAGAGAATAATCACACAAAAAGAACATCCAATTTAATCAAAGTCCCTCGGAACAAGAGTGAAGGCTCATAAAGGAATGTATCTATTTATTTATAGACGCGTCAATATGCAAATCTTAGGAAAGAGAGAATTTCATGGTCCTCTCCAAGGAAAATATCAAACAATTAAACAAGCTCAAATAAAAGTCACTAAATATTTGGGTCCAAAAGAACTTAGAAGTTCGTTTCTTTTTATATTTTTTAACTTTATCATTACCTAAATAGATGGTGGCACGTTTTCTTGAAATATTACCAAACCAAATGGATCATGCTTGTTAATTCTCTAACATGAAATGCAAATGTTAATAAAAGATTAACACAAAGGGGATGCTTGTACTAGAGGGAAAAGATGCTAAACAACCAATTTTTTCTACCAAACTCACAACCCACCAAAAGGAGGATCAAGACGATGAACATAACAAAACTAACCTAACAGACAAAACATGTCATACCCATCTAATGCTAAACCAAATAACACAGACACTTACATATGAACGACGATGCTTGTTGCGGTGGATTTTCTCCTAAACAGAGGGTAACGGATTCTACACGAAGAATGAAATGAGGAGAGTCAAACAATGACTCTAATCATAATGATGGGTACAAAAAACGATGAAGGTTTCATTGTTTTGTTTACCACTCGTCTAATCCCTCTGCTTAACAAAACTGGTGGATCTTGACAATATGATTAAGCTTTGATATCTTGGTGGGTCCCACTCTTAATAATAAAATTATTTTAAATTTAATTAAAAAGTGAGCTTCAGTTGTCTCGTTAGTGAGACCTACTTATTTGAATAAAATAATAATTGTTAAGTGCTAAGTCAGCGATAACTTGATATTTAACAAAATAGCTTAAATTTTCTATCAGAGTTAGGTTATAATTTAACGTTTTTAAAATGTCAGAGTTAGAATTATTAATGTTCGAATATTTTAATTATATTTATTTGAATAAGATAATAATTATTAAGTGTTAGGTTAGAGAGTTGACTTTATATTTAACAGAATAATTTAAATTTTCTGTTATTGTTGGTTTATAATTTAACTTTTTTAAAATATTAAAGTTAGAATTGTAACTTCCGAGTACTTGAGTCATACTTGTAAATTGGTGCAAAATTTAGGGTCAACAATGACCCTTCGGCCTAATCATTGAGAGGAAAACAATAGCTTAGCCGTGATGGGTATGGTTCGGGCCTCTCGCAGCCTGGACTTAAAAACTAATGATAATGTAAGGAAAGCCTCTCATCTCATGCAAGAAGTGGGGCTGCATGGAATCATGTGTTGAAAGACTTGTTTGTCAGATTCTGCGGTCTACAGGTCACGATATTGTCGGTGGACAACGGCGTTTCTTTAATTAAAAGAAAGAAACGACAAAGACGAGGGGCGGAGAGACAGAGTGGACGTCATCAATGCAATTCTTCGGTTGGGGCAGACATTCGTAATAAAATCAACGCATTCGCGAGTTAAAGTAACAATAGTGGAGTGGCCCTTAAAACCTGTCATCATTGTTTAAATTTACTTAAAATCTAATTAATAGATTAAAAAAACTTGCAACCTATAATATTATTAGGGCTCATTTTGTCAATAAGCCCCCGAAACCTGACGAATTGGACGCTGTGATTAAAGGATCAGCACGTCGCTTCACCTCATCTCACGTGATCTCCTTTATTTTCCCCCATCCTTTGCTGAATCTTTGTTGTTGTTTTTTGTAATTATTAGCAACATTAAATGAATTTCATATTTTACGGAGGCTACATACCTCGACACTTGTATTTAGATCTAGGTGACGTATTGATGTTTACTCTCCCTAATATGAAAAAATAAAATGAAAATGAAAATGTTGTGATGGGTGGTGGAGGAGGGTGGATGCCATTATTGAAGTCATAATCCTAAGTCACTATCATCAACCTGGGGCTTGTTTTCATAAACTCCGCCCCTTTCCTCTAATTCATACATGCCACTCGCGGGTCCAACTAATGACGTGACGGTGACACACACTCTCAAAGTTTTCTTCTCCCTCTTCCTATTTATCAGTGTTTTGAAGCCGGATATTGGATCGGATGTCTTATTGATTATTGGTTTGACTGATTCAACCGATTCAATCACTTGTTAAATTGGTGTGATGTTATAATTATGTAATAATTATATTTAATTATATATAATATTAATAATATTTAAAAATACAAAATACCAAATAATAAAAAATTAAAAATAAAAAAAATAAAAAATTTATTGAATCAGTGGTCGATCCGGTTGAGCCGGACCGGTTCGACAGGTTAATTGACCGGTTTTGACCGGTTCCCACTAGTTCAATTAAGAGCCGATTTTTAGGAGTGAATCGGACCAAATAATCGACCGGTCACCGGTCGAACCGGCCAGTCCGGTCCACTATTTACACTCTGTTTATTCCTATTGGACTTTTGTGTAATTCTACAGAGTATGGAATGTTAATAACTTGACATATTATATACTTCGTACAAGATTCGATCAGAACCTTATATCTACATTATTATATGCAATTTTAAGTATGACTGACTGACCTTAACAAATATGCGTATGACTTGTGAAGTGTAACACGCAGGCGGTTATTAAAATTAGTAACAAGTAAGTGTCCGGAGTCCACTTGAGACAATTAGTCAATGACTTAACTGCAGTTAAAGATTTTTACTTATTTATTTTAAATTTTTACAATTAAATTATAAATTACAAATATTAAGTATTTGTATTAATATTTTAAACACTGAACTAAAAGTTAAACAAAGTAATATAAGAATTTTAAAGTTTTAAAGATTTAATTGGTATTAGACCGTTATAAAATTAATTAAAAATTGAATAAAATTAAAAAAATTAAAATATGATTTAAATTTTTTTCTTTGTTTATAGAAAATTTAAAATTTAATTAAAAAAAGATTATTAAAAGAACATTGATTAATTTATTTTAAATTATAAAAATTTATTAATTTACAAAAGTAATTAACTAATCAATAAAATTTATCAAATTTTAATAAAACAAGAATTATTTAAATAAATTGAATTAAAAAGTTAAAATTAAAAAAATAAACGACCAAGATTTTTGTTATTAAAAATTAAAATTTTTAACCATCCTTCTTTGTATAGTTGATGTATGTTTTGCCTGGATTCGAAACGTGCAACTTTGGAGAAAAGCCCGGCAAACTTTGTTCTTTGGGAAACAGCTCATGTTCTCTCACTCGTACATTCTGGTTAGAGTTAGATTTTCTTCCACATTTTAGCTTCTATGAAAAGTACGGATATTCATTAAATAAATAAGAGGCCAAGCCTTGAGCTCATTCATTATGAGGGCTTGCTTTTAACTTGAAGCTTTTTGAGTTGCTCTCTTCTTTCATTTTCAAGGCTTAACTTCTGTTGCTCAAAGCATGAAGCTTTTGTGGGTTTGGATCGTTTTGGTTTTGTTTTCCAGAATTCGGGTTGATGGATTTATGGATTTTAATGAAACGGAATTTCTTTACACTCAAGCATTTTCTTATTATAATGAATCTAAGCCGGTTCTCAACGCTCTCTGGGTAGGACTTACTCTCATTCAAGGAGCTGCTGCAAAAGGAGCAGGTTACTCAATATCTCTACTTTTTTCCTACTGTTCATCTTTCATTTACCTATCAAATTGATTCCATCCTTTCCTCTATCATACACATTTCTTCATTCAGCTCTTGTTCACTAGCCCCTGTTCCTTTTATGATTCTTTGATTAATGAGGATGCTAATGGAGTCGCTTTTGGTTCCTGGTTCTCTTTCCTCACATATTATTAGCAAAATGTAAAAGAACATAAAACCACCCTGGTTTCTTTTTCTCTATATTTTGCTTTATTATCTAGGAACATACTATGACTGTTCACACATTTTGCTTCTCTAACGAGACTTTTGATTCCATTCTCTACCGTTCACATCTTCGTTTCCTGTTTTCTTCTTCTTGGTTTGATTTGGCTGTTTTGCAGACAATGAAGGGATAATAATGTTGCTTGATCTAAAATTGTATCTGTTCTTCTTTAAGCTTATTAATGAAATATGACGTTGCGTTTCCGATCTGAGAGGGTTTAGATCCATCTCTGTCTCTCTCTCTCTGTGCATGCGGGTTCGAGGACGACTGCTTATTTTACACCTCACTTTGTATTGTGTTAAATGCCGATTAGGAATTTAACCTTCCTAGTTAGTATTTTAATCTCCTCAACATGTGGCAAAGCTTACCTATTTCATATGGGTACACATTGTATTTAATATGAATGCAATCAAGGTTTCTTACTTATCGTTGTTTCTTCTAATTCTGCAGTTTGTCTTGATGGAACTTTACCTGGATATCATTTGCATCGTGGATATGGTTCAGGAGCAAATAGTTGGCTTATTCAGTTGGAGGTTTGTAGTCCATATATTACTGACGATAAAATTGTTTATTATTAAAATTTTTTTCCTCTAGCGTTTGTGTTTCTTTTCTGACATGATTCTGAGTTATATGCTTTGCTATCTTCCTCTCTTCTGGCTCAGTTTTAACTGTTCAATTCTTCAACTAGTTGAGATAAGTACCATAACCACCTAATGCTTTCTTCTTGCAAAATTAAGCATCTCTTCTTCTAGTTGTCATTGATAATGCAGTGTTTCGCAGAAATAGTCTTATTTGTACTATTCTGGAGTTCTCTAACTGCATGTTAGTGTGCAGCACAAAATAAATAGGAAAAAAATGGTCATATGCTCGAGGAATGATGACTTCTGTTAGATGTAATGCCGTAGTGCTAAGCTTAATTTGTTCCATAAGTGTCTCACAGATCCTTAATTTCACAGCATTTCAGATAGAAAACTTGATTTGTCAAACATCATCTGCAGGGAGGAGGTTGGTGCAACAACATTCGAAATTGTGTCTATCGCAAAACAACTCGCCGTGGTTCGTCCAGATACATGGAAAGGCAGTTGGCGTTTACTGGAATATTGAGTAATAAACCTCAAGAAAACCCTGGTATTGTCTCAAACCTCAATTTTCGCAGAAATTTCCTGATCTTTTTTTTATTTATTTCCTTTTTATTTCTGTCAATTTATTCGTATGGAATGCCCTTCTTATTCTACTTTATGCGGTGCATCAGATTTTTTCAACTGGAACAGAGTAAAGTTGCGATATTGTGATGGTGCCTCTTTTACCGGAGACAGTGAAAATAGGGTTGGCATCCTAACATTTATAATTGCTATAATCTTATCTTGATTAGTCATCTTTCCTTCTGTATTATTTAATTGTTAACTTCATATCAAATATTATGAATTGTTTTTTTTTTAGGCTGCACAATTGCAATTTAGAGGGCAACGCATTTGGTTAGCTGCTATGGAGGATTTGATGTCAAAGGGAATGCGTTATGCCCATCAGGTTTTATGCTTGAATTTGGTCTCTTTTCTCAATCTTTCCACCTTAATCCTTTTGGCAATAACTTTCTTTATTTCTGCCCCAGGCTCTTCTTTCTGGCTGCTCTGCTGGGGGTCTAGCTTCCATTCTACACTGTGATGAGTTCAAAGGCCTGTTTCCTAGAATGACCAAAGTGAAATGCTTGAGTGATGCTGGTTTATTCCTTGATGCGTAATTTCTCATTACTCTTTATACTTGTTTCCTACACTCTTGTGTATTAATATCTTCTGAAGAGCATATTGTCCCACTCATTACCAATTAGCCCTTGTTTTTGGATTTTAGAGTTGATGTTGCTGGTGGCCGCACTTTAAGGAACATATATGGAGGTGTTGTGGCTTTGCAGGTAAACTATAGATGTGAGAACTTTTGGTAATTTTACAGGGTAAATTGAGAATTACGTTTATACTACATGCTTATGGAAATTGCTACATTTGTCACAGGGTGTACAAAATAACCTGCCTCAGTTGTGCATTAGCCACCTTGATCCAACTTCTGTAATCTTGTTTACTTCTTTCTCTTTATTTTCTTTTCCTTTTCTTTTTCCTTTGGGGGTGGGAGAGGATGGCTGGGTTGCCTTTTTTGTAAATACCAAGTAATTCTGTAATCCTCAAAACTCACCTTTAATTCTGTAATTTTTTGTCCTAGTGCTTCTTCCCGCAGAACATCATCAACAATGTGAAGACTCCACTTTTCCTTGTCAACACGGCATATGATTCATGGCAGGTAAGAATGTCACTCTTGTATATTGTAATGTCAATTTGCAGAATAATGTTACAGTCTAGATGCCAGACTTGATCACACACGAGTATTGCTGGATGGCCTTCATGAATGGGATGCACAATTAATATATTGCTTAAAGAAAGCTTTCACTAGATTATTGACTCATGTTGCATTCTGAAATCAGATACAGACCAGCTTAGCACCACCATCTGCAGATCCCCATGGCTACTGGAGTGAGTGCAGAAAGAACCATGCTAAATGCTCTGCATCACAGATTCGATATCTTCAAGGTAATTTTGTTCATTCCATTTGTTTCATGAAGGAGGTGAAATTATATCGGATACTTATCACATATTAAGGAACTTTCATTCATTTGGGGCAGGATTTAGGAATCACATGCTGAATGCAATAAAAGGGTTTGCAATGTCTAGACAGAATGGACTGTTTATAAATTCATGCTTTGCTCATTGCCAAACTGAACGACAAGACACATGGTTTGCTGATGATTCCCCTGTTCTTGGGAACAAGGTGTGTGTTGTCTTTACATACGATAGTTCTTGAACTTCTATACCATCCAAGAAAGAATTGTGTGTTTCATGTTTCTGTAATGATGGTAGTTTTCTGAAATATGCTGTTTTAGGATCATATGGCAGCTTGTAAAACGACGTGAGACCGTAATTGTGGAAGATATAGTCCTAAGAAAATCATCCTGGAATAGAAATATAACCTGAGGAAAATCTGACAATGATGAAAAATACCTGTAGTTTAAATAAAACTTGATGTTTTTTGAGCTAATAATACGCTTTGTTTTCTCAGAGTTCTTATCAAGCATTTCATTTGTTCTGCATTAAAATTGCAGGCCGTTGCAACTGCTGTTGGAGATTGGTACTTTGACAGATCAAGTGTTAGGGCAATCGATTGCGCCTACCCTTGCGATAAGACTTGCCACAATCTAGTTTTTGAATGACCTTCAAATACTTATAGGCTTATTACGTTACATTCAATTTAGTCACAATTATTTGAAGAATATGAATTCAGTTTGAAAGAGGTAGATAAAAGGAATAAGAATGAGGTGGCTGTAACTATTACCACATTCCTATTTATCTTTTCCTGTGCATTGCAAATTTATGATCTCTTGTATGTTTTTAAGTTAGAAAGCTAAACATGTTGTAATGTACGAATGATGACATCTTCCTCTGTTTGGAAGAATAGTAAAATGGTCACTCCTTGTTGCCATTGTCATTTTTACGTTTTCATGTTCCTTATTGCCAACTGCATTTGTATTTTGACAAATAACAAAGTTGCATAAAATGAAGGACAACAAAACTAAAAAGCAAAGCAACTGGCTTTTATGATATCTTATCTTGATTTTATCCAATTCAATAATGCATAATAAGGAATGAAAAGAACAATATGGTATGAGTTGGCTTTCTCTATTTTCTATTTTCTATTTTCTATCTTGCTTTGTAATTCAAAGCCGAATAACAGATGTGTATGTTTATATCTGAGTTCTTTCACTAGACCAATAAAGTTTTTGTAGACGTGATCGTCGTGGGGCCTCCAATAATTTGGTTCGCTTGTCTATCGGCTGAACATACTCTATGAAAAAGAAAAATATTTTTTGCTAGATCTTTGGCGATAACAAGAGAAATTATCAGAAGAGAGGTGAGTTATGTTAGAAATAATTCACGTGTTAATACACATTAAAAGAATTTAACAATTTAATATACAGGCCTTTGAATTTTCGGCCGATTATGATCAAAACCTTTTTATTATCATAATCATGCGGTACCTAAGTCCTATTACAACTTTATAAAGACTATTTAATTTTTGTTTCTAGTTTATATACAAGTAATAGAGATGTGATAATATTGCAAGCTTCTAGTCAAGAGTTCTACTATGCATTGTGGTTGGGTCGATCGTGTTAGGCCCAAGCCCAAACTCAGAACGGCGTTCCTGTTCCTCGACGTTGACCTAATTCTTACAGGTATTTACTATATAAACTCATTACTTCATCGGAAAAAAGGTACGACTTCAGAACCCTCATACTCTCTTAATTTTTAGCCACCAAAACCCTCACAAAAAGACTGACTTGAGCGTCGGAGGGGCCTTCCGGGAGTCAACCCCCAGCGTGCCTTTATTTGTTTTGTAGGTATTCTCTAGCTAAAGTTATTCAGATTCATGGATCTAAACAATGGCGTCCAGCCCCAGCAAATTTAGACTGAACCGGTTGGCGCCCACCGTGGGGCCGGACGTCAGGGCACCACGTCTAGAACCACTCAGATAAGTCAGGCGGCAGCAGCCAATCCTGATGTAGCCGCCGTCGCGACACTTGCATTGCAACGAATAAGCTTGCGATTACCTGCTGCCCTTCTGTTAACGCTGCCTCAACCTGTCACCCAAAACCTTAGTGCAGATGAGCTACTGCCGCATAACCACACACAATCTTCACACCCAGGTGATCAACCACAACCTCAAAATCGAGATCAAGAAGCATAGAGCGCAGTCCTGGAGGACAACGCCGGAACCACTTCGCCCCTTGCACCACAACAAGTCTCCCTCAGCCAACGACAAATAGAAGAAGCGGCTGATCTATTGATTCGCCAAATCTTACAGTCAAAATTGCAGCAAACCCCCGCTCGGCAGATTGGTATGATGGCCGATCGGCATTCTGCTGAAGCCCTAGAAAAAATCGTCGACAATCGAATCAATATAGCCATGAATTCCCGCCCAGATTAATCATCCACATAATACCGTTCTCCTTTCATTCCGGAGATCCTGGATAGCCTTCCAGCGGTCGGTACTAAGATACCAACGCCAAAGAAGTATATAGGAAAGACCGACCCCCTCGATTACCTTCAGCACTTCCAATCAATGATGAACTTGCATTGCATTCCCGATGCGATTCAGTGTAAGGCTTTCTGCACAGCCTTTCAAGAAGGAGCCCGGCGGTGGTTCAACAGTCTACCCCCACGCTGTATTACCTGCTTTGAGGATTTCAAGCTGCTATTCCTCAACCAGTTTGCTACAAGTAAACGGCCACAGAAGACGGCCTTGGAAGTGATGCAGTTAACCCAAGGAAGGAACGAAAGTTTGCGGGATTTCATCACTCGGTTCAACAATGAAGCTGTTGAAGTCCCTGACCTCACCTGCTCGTCCATGTTGGCCGCCCTTATGAGCAACACGTGGGATGAAGAGTTCAAGAAATCATTGGCCCTCGATCAGCCCAAATCTATTCAAGAGATAAGAAATCGGGCGGATAAGTATATCCAACTAGAGGAAGTGTTGAAAAACACAAAACGTAGAGCAGATGACCGCTGGCCGAGCGGTAGAACCGATGATTCACATAAGCGACAGAAGGATCAGTCTAGCTGGAGAAAGCCGATCGACTGACAGAACCAACTGGCCGAGCGGTAAAACACCCTGGGAAGCTCGGTCAGACATAAGAAGGACCATATCAAGTGGTCAAACAAGCTAGACACAGCTCTTACATCCTGCGCGATACAAACGGCAAGATTCTACCGAGGCCCTAGAACTCTCAGAACCTGAAGATGTTCTACCCGTAGATAAACTTTATTTTAGTTCACTTATTTCTTTGTTTCGCACTTTATTATTGCTTATGCTCTTGTACACGTAACTCGTGGGTACCTTTTTTCTAGCCCTATCAGTCAGGTTCTTTAATGGCCCACGCCCTCATCATCATCAATAAAGAGTTTCAAGTTTCTCGGCGGAAAGAGTCTCGTCAAGATGAGCTAAAACGAAAAAACTGACTAATTGCCACCGACATCGCTTCGCCAGGATGCCAAGTCACAAAATCTTGGCATCGTTCGGCCTCGACACAGCTCCGCCGGGATGCCAAGTCACAAAATCTTGGCATCGTTCGGCCTCGACACAGCTCCGCCGGGATGCCAAGTCACAAAATCTTGACATCGCTCGGCCTCGACATAGCTCCGCCAGGATGCCAAGTCACAAAATTTTGGCATCACTCGACCTCAACACAGCTCCACCAGGATGCCAAGTCACAAAATCTTGGCATCGCTCAGCCTCGACATCATTCGACAGATACCAGGACCCAAAATTCTGGAAGCCGCTCGGCCTCGACATCATTCGGCCGACATCAAGACCCAAAATCTTGGAACCTGCTCAGCCTCGACATCATTCGACCGACACCAAGACCCAAAATCTTAGAACCTGCTCGGCCTCGACATCATTCGGCCGATACCAGGATCCAAAATCCTGGAACCCGCTCAGCCTCGACATCTCTCGGTCAGGTTGCCAAGACAGGATCTTGAAATCCACTCGACCTCCACACAGCTCGCATCACTCGGCCCCGACACAGCTCAGCCAGGATGCCAAGACAAGATCTTACGAGATCCTTGGAACCAGGATATGCCAAGAGCCAAAATCTTGGATCGCTCTGCTTCAACATCGATCGGCCATATTGCCAAGACGTTAACTATGATTCTCTCAAACCTTATGACCGATCGACGTGTATCGAACGCACTCGCTTGCTACCTACTATCTGAAAAGACAGTCCCTCGACGCAACCACTCGACTCTTCTCCTCCTCCAATGAAGAGGATTGAGCTCGCAAAACGTCTTTCTCCCCCTTCGCCTCTGAAAGTTCAGTTCTTAAAGCATTAACTTGGCCAAGAAGATCATGAATCTCCCGGGTCATCGACCCTGTGACATCATTGAACCGATCGATACATCCCAGAGGCGAACATCAGGTCCCTCGCGTAGCCACACACAAGACTGGCCATTAGCTCCCGGCAACGAATCCACAAACTTTCCGACTTGAGGAGGCACGACCTTATGAACGACATGAAGAGCCACGCCATGCCCCTCCGCGATACCCCAAGATAAGACTATCGAAACTATACCAATCGAGCGTCTACATCCGATC
The DNA here is from genome assembly GCA_027563825.1 of Erythroxylum mucronatum. Classification (NCBI taxonomy): domain Eukaryota; kingdom Viridiplantae; phylum Streptophyta; class Magnoliopsida; order Malpighiales; family Erythroxylaceae; genus Erythroxylum; species Erythroxylum mucronatum. Next base: position 13,951,757 of record JAOSBP010000007.1, on the reverse strand, counting down.
GATCGACCTCATCACGAACTGTCGTGCTCCAGGAGTCGAAGCTCGATTAATCGGGCCTAGCACGAGTTGTCATAAAAGCGAGTCGCACAATCCTTATGTACTCCTTCGACCCTGCTCCATGATCAGACTCGAGGAGTAGGGGGCTTATGGTTGGGTCGGTCGTGCTAGGCCCAAGCCCAAACTTAGAAAGGCACATGGG
>JAOSBP010000007.1:13877282-13892582 GCA_027563825.1 Erythroxylum mucronatum | reverse complement strand
AGTTGGTGTTTGGGATGATTGTAGTTGGTTGTTTGTGAGAATTTGGAAGATTGAAGTGGTTTTATGCAGGTTTGGAGTTTGGATGAGTGAAATAGAAGATTTTGGCTAGTTGTATATTAGGGGAGGTGCTGTCCAAATTTTCCTAAATTTGGACAGCAAATTCGCTTAGGGTTTAGACCCTCTTAGTGAGTGAATTTGCTTCGGAAGTTTTCTGGAAAATTGTAGAGCACGTTAAGATCTTGAAAATGGTGTAAAATGGGTCATTTTTTGATGTAAGATGAAAAAGTTATGAACGTTTAAAGTTTGCTGCCCACTATGCATTTTTGGTTCTCGGATTACTATTCATTTGGCAATTTGGGCTGAACCTTCGGAAGGGTTTTTTTACCCCTTTAGAGCGATAATCGGTTTTTCCATCCTTCATGAAAAAATGTAGAGGGTCTTTTTATCTTTCCATTGAGGTATGATATGTCTTATTCAGAGTTAGGATTAAAAAGTTATGAGGGTCGGAAGTTGGCGGTTTACTATTTATTTGGTCAAAAAAGTACTATTCATTTGGTCTTTCTTTAGGCAAACCTTTGCAGCAACTTTGAACTTCCTTAATGACCAAATCAGGCTTACATTCTTCTTGAAAGTTATAGAATTTTTCCTTCAGTTTTCTTTTGGCACCAAGTTTGAACAATTTCAAGTTCCAAGTAAAAAGTTATGAATTTTCTCTTATAACTTTCTGGTTTGGCCTCCGATTCACCCGATTTTCGAACCATTGCTTTTCTCAACAAGTCTTCTACCCTCTCTCATAAAAATGTAGACTTTTCAGATTTAGTTGAATATTGTCATAAATTTTCTCTCAAGTTCGTTTGAACCATTTGTTTGCTTTGACTTGGATAAATTGCGTTCGCTTTGAATCTGTCTTATGCCTTTCGATTCGATTTGCTTTTGCTTCCGCTTTTGTTTTGTTTCCGTACTTTTTTATCCGATTCGATTCGTTTCGGCTTGTTTCACTTTCGATTCCGAGCCTTCGATTTGCCTTTGTTTCTGTTCTTTCATTTCGTTTTTCGGTTGGGACCCGAATCATGTATAAGTATGAAGGTTTCAGATTAAGTAGTTGGTCGTAAGAGGTTGGACATCTGGTAATGGGTTCCAACAATCTACAAATGCAAGATGATTGAGTTTCAGCTCCTTGCATTTATGGTGATTTATGAATCTGGAATTTTCACCAGGGAATGCCTGTAACCTTCTGGACAAAATTTCAATTGCTAAAGAGAATGAGTAAGGGGATAGAGGATCCCCTTACCTAATTCCTTTAAAATTTTTGAAAAAATTGGAGGGATTATCATTAAGCAAAAGGTTGAAGTTGATAGAAGAGATGCAAGCTCTAATCCATTGAAAAAATTGAGTTGGGAATTCAAATGCTTGAAGACAATTAAAGGGGAAGTTATAATTGATAATGTCAAAAGCTTTGTAGAGACCAATTTTGATGGTGTAACTCTTAATATCTCTTTTAGAGGTTTAGATTTTCATAAGCTCTTGGACAATCAAAATATTGTCCCCAATTTATCTACCCTACAAAAGGCCTCCTTAAGATAAAGATATTAGTGAATTAAGTGGACTTTTGAGCCTGTTAGCAAGAATTTATGAGATTATTTTGTAGAAAGTGATCCAACAGGGGATAGGGCGATAATCCTTCAAGGTTGAGGGATTTTAAGTTATAGAAATGAGACAAATATAATTGTTATGATCTCCTTTAGCGATTTGGAAGAGGAGAAGAACTCCTACACTATTTCTACTATTAACTCTCTAGTAATGTCCTAAGTTTCCTAAGGAAATGGGTTGTGAAACCATCAAGGTCTAGTGCCTCAAATGGATTGAGATTGAACAAGATTTCTGTGATTTCATGCATAAAGATAGGGCTAATCAAGTAATCCTTCATCTGTTGACTGATCTTTTCTTGAGCTAACCAGGAAATATACTTAACACTATTATTCTCCAGACCTGAAGTTGCTAATGACTCCGTGAAGTATTTTAAAGCAATGTTTGCAATGCTCTCTTGATCTGTACACCGTATTCGCCTTTCATCATATAACATTGTAATTTTATTGATATTTTTTAAGCCAAGATAGAGTGAAAAATAATTTTGAATTGATATCCCTTTCCTTCAGCTAACTCTCTTTAGCCTTTTACTTCAAATTGGATTTAAGATAACTCAAGAAGAATTAAACTCCTTCAAGCATATTACTTCCTGGTCTTTTAGTATAGGATCAAGGGGATGATTATAACACTCCAATCGAGCTTTTTTTAATTTCTTCTTGGCAAGTTGTAAAGCTACCTGAGAATTTAACGTAGTTTCATACGAAAGAGTTTTAAATCTTTCTTAAGAAAATAGACTTACCTTGTATATTCTAAGGACCTAAATCCATAATCCTTTATGTCATTTCTTTTAAGGAGAAGCAAAAAATAAATAGTTCATCTTCAATAATCATAGTGTTTTCTACTCCCTATCTCTTCCAGTTCAGGTTCACACAATACTGGACACTAGGTAAAGCCAATCTTTTTTGTAGGAAGTAACCTATTAGGGAAGCTTTCCATTTAGTCACTCATTTTATCAATACCTATGGTGGATGAGAGACAGGTCCCTCCTTATTCAATGGTATGGAGAGCAGTTTTCCAAAGGTTTCTAGATCTCTTACAACTCTTCTCTTAGAAGGTTTCTCCAGTTTCTAAGCAAGAAAGGGTTTCTAGGATTCGGCGGCTTAGAAGGAAGAGTAAGGAAGTCTTCATGCACCAATTATGATGAAGAAGCTGCTACTAGATTAGGAAGGATAGTTAGAGCTTCAACTACATCTAATGGTAAACTATCAGAATCTAGGACAAAGAGGGAAAGCAAAAGATAAGTGGGTTACATTAAATGAAAAAAACTTAGTTTATACCACTTAATGAGCGGATTGAACCAAAAAGGTGAAGGGGAAGATAGAAGGGGAAGCAAAGAGTAATGGAGAATAATGTGCAAGTAGCAACGAAGAAGTAGGAAAGATCAAGGGAAAAGCTACAATAACCATGGGAAGGCTTAGGTATAATAAGAAGGAGGAGAAATCCAAGCCATATATGTAACATCCTGCTACTTGAATTAAGATTAACATGGTGTTTATTAGAGATTAATGAGAAATTAGGAAGCGTAATTCACACTTATATATCATGTGACATACACGCACGCGATATTATTGATTTTGCACATTACAATTATTTGTACATGCATTCATTGACATTTTCCAGTATAAGTGATTTTTAATGTGATTAAAGTATGAATTTTGGATTAACTGTGTTACAAAATTTATTTGGTGAAAGTTATTATTTCAAAATTTTTTGTTGAATTATGGATTAATTAACTTGAAAATTAAATTTGGTGTGTATTAAAATTTATTCCGCATTTTTGGAGATATTTCGGATATTTTGGAAATTTATCAAAAAAAATTGAGGTATTTTAGACTAGGAAAAATATTGAAATAAGGGACAAATAGAAATGCAACAATTGTATTAGAAATTAGTTAACAAATGGACAAATTATAGAGTGACAAACGGATAAATTAATGTGTGACATGTGGACCAATAGTTAAATGACAAATGGTAGCATATTTGGTGGACAAATGGAAGACATGCAATGAAGACATGTGTCAAGACTTAAATGGGACACCTAGTCATTAGGAAAAAAAAGTTTCTATAACTCTTTCTTTGGTTTCATCGAATATCACCTTCACCAAAACACTCTCTTTATTGTTCATCACTGAAGACAACCATCTTGCTCATTTCTATGTATTGGTTTATATGCTTGCTTCTCACATCAATGTTACACCTTGCAAAGTCTTCTGCCATTTGATTTTTTTTTATTAATACTAAATCCTTGTGCCTTTCCATCTACCAAAATTTCTTGGTTGCTCTCCCCATTTCTGAAATTTTTGCTGAAGAGAGAGAAGCTTAAGTCAAGTAAGTTACATGGATGTTTTAATGTTTTAATAGATGCATGCATGAATGGTGTATATTTTCATGCTTGTGGATCGATGCATGTGTGGTTGTTATTGGAAGAAGAGTTTCAGTGATAAAGGCAAAACGAAAATATGCAGAAAGTGTGGTGAAGGATTTTAGAAATTGGAGTTATATGAAGTGTGCTAGAGTGTTACATATAGTGTTTTACTAAATATACATCTGTATTTAGAACATAACTCAATCTGTGAATATCCAAATTGGATGGAATTTGATTTAGAGTAAACTAGAGACATAGGGAAAAAAATTCATGGAGAAATCGAAACTGAAATATGTCCTAAAGAGTCTTGAAATTTGGCTTGAAGTTGAGAATTGTATTATGTCAAAGTATGAAAACAATCTGCAGATTTTTGATTATAACTTGAATGATATTGAACCAAAATGCATGAAATTGATGTCATTGAACACTTAAGACATTGTGGAACATTTGTTTAGTAGAAGGTATTGCCTAGATACCTCATTGTCTTGGTCAAAATGGTTATACAAATCTGACCCAAAATCTACTTAAGATAAAAATCTAGAAATTTGATAGGTTTCATGAATGATATTATAAAGCTGAAGAGGTTTAATAAATTGAAACATGCTTCAGTATTTTGATGATATCTTAGTCTATAGATTTTCAAATGAGTTGATTCTTAATTTATATTAAAATATAGACATATGGCTACAACTTTCTTGAAGAAGTCAACTTTTAATTCTATTTCGAAGCATTTCCAAATATGGCTTAAAATTGAGTCTTAACTGAGGTTGTAGTTCTACCCGAGACAGAATTCATATCCTGTTGTTATTGAATAAACTATATTGATAGAGGCCGAATTAGATGAAGGTGTCTTCACAAAGGTTGTAGTTAATTCTCTTAGCTTTCAATTGGTACTAAGTTTGTAATTTTTGGATATTTGAGCTGAAAGATATGAGTTCTACAATTAGAGGGTATGATCATGTACTAGCCAAAAGTTCAAATATACATGGTCTGTGGTATTGTGAGCATAACTCATAAAATTCTGAATTAAATTGGATTATCTTGGAGTCATTAGAAACTTAAGACATTGGAGAACAACTTTGCAAAAGGAAGTGTTGCCTAATTTTGTCATTTACCCTATCAGATTAATTACGCAAAGTTGACCCGAAATCATGTGGTAAAAAATCTGAAGTGGTCAATTAGGTTATGAAATTGATTTCGCATTGTTTTATTTTGGTCTAAATTATAAGTACAAATGATATTAATGAGGGCTTTGATATCTGATCAATTTGATGATGAGAATCATAACAAGATATCTGGAATTGTCATTGAACATGCATTGTGCATATTTTATAGAAGTACATGTGCATAAAGGAATACTTATACATTTGTGAAAAAGTGTGATATTTGTAAATATGTTTTGTATGATATAGAAGAGCTCATTAGACGCCAGTCAGACATTGTCGGACCATCCAGGCAATAGCATATTGGAGCGTACTACGAGTCAACCTAGATGATTTTCCTAGGATTGATTTAATTTGATTTGTTAAGCTTCCAATTATTGAACTGTTGTGATTTTTTATAAATTCCAGACTTGAAGTTCGAGGAGTAAATATTTGGGACTGTATTGGAAGTGTTCTGTTTTGTTTGACAATTCTGAATGATATTTGTATTTTCAACGAAAGTTGAATGCCAGACTTAGGTTTGATGACTATGAGATTCTGATTGTGCATCATATGTGACTGTTTTACATGGCATATTCTGAATTTGATGCATTTCATAAAATGCATACTCAGATAAAGGCGTTGTCACCGGAGTAGCTAGTACGAAAGCACTTGCACGTAGAGCTTTGCTTCGTGGTTTTTGATTCTGCACGTAAAGCTTTGCTTCGTGATATGTTTCTGACTAAGCCCAATAAGCCACTATCTGTATAAGTATGTGATAAGCACTTGGTCATAACAATAATAACGAATCTGGAGTCTCATATGCATCTGAAATTGTACATATCTATTTTGATTCGCAATGATTATATGATATGCCATGTTAGTGTGAACATTTCGAATATACATGTTCTAGCTGAATATTTGTGAAATAAGTGATTTGTGTATGTGATCTAGGTGAAATCATCAATGATGGTTTGCTCATTAAGTTCGCAAAACTCATAAAAATTGCAATGTGGCTTTTCAGGTACGTGACAAGAGATTTAGTATCTTATCCTGGATTATAGAAACATTTTGGACTAAGTTATAGCTCAGAGGTCTGTCAGCTAACGTCAGAGAGTTATAACTTTTATTTTGTAGTTTTTGCTAGAACCTGTATGAGTTTTTGTAAATATTTGTCAAATGGAAACATTGTAAGCTTTGTGAATGAATGCAATGAATGGTTTTAAAATTTGTTGACTTTTAAATGATGTTAGTTGATGCCATATGTAAGTTGGATTTGTCTTTGCTCTAACATACCATTATCATAGGTTATGTACTTAAATGTCCTTAAATGTTCAGGTATATACTCTATGGTAGTGGGATGTTGCATAAAGAGCGTCGATAATTGTCCAACCTCATTAGTCTTCTTTGTAGTTTGCAGTTGTTCATCTATCAAGATAAGTCGTTCAACTAAGTAACGTCTACAATGTGATCGATTTTGTGTTGTTCTTTGCAATTTTACCTCTAACAATGATTAATGAGTTTTTAGGCTGGGGTGTAATAGTCTAAGTATTTATGTTTAGGCATTATTTAAGTTTGTAGATAAAGACTTAAACTTCAATATGATTAATTCAAAATTAGTATTAACATAAGAAATTCATGTATTTGACATGACAATCCTTTGCATAATAAACCCCTAAGATGGTATATAGGCTCGAAACCTGTGATGCAACTCCCATGAGCCTTATTAGTTTAAATTTCACGAACCTAGGAGTCACATCGGGAACTTGATTCATATGGTGTAACAATGCCACGTACCATAGTGCTTGTTTAAAATCAAACTTTGGAAATGAACTTGTAGGTGATTAATTCAAACTTAGTCTTAACTTAAGAAATGACTTAGAATGTGGTGATTATCCAATCACTAAGGTAGAATTGCTTATGATTAAGTTTTCTAGTTGTGAAATCATATGGTGGGATTGGTTGGTTTTAGAGGGAAAATGGTCAGAGACTTGTAAAACCTTATGGGAAATGAAGGAGCTAATGCTGTGTAAAGTAAAGATTAAATATTCCATAAGAGTAATATGGATCCTACCATAACGATTATTATATCTAACTATGAAGTCACTTTTTGAAATAAAAATTTTGCATAAATGAGTAATGTTGATAGATCTTGGATGGATAGACGGTTAACACCCGATGGTTTCATTAATCCTGAGTTTGTTGAGGGAGTTGAAGCTTTTATTGACTATGCATGTTCTCAACTTGCATATATGGATGGCCCAAAGATCAGATGTCCTTGTAAAAAATGCAAATATATTTGTTTTCTTCCTATTGATGAAGTAAATCTCCATTTACTAAGAAAAGGGTTTGTTCCAAATTATTTTGAGTGGACACGATATAGGGAGCCATTAATTTTCAGCACCTCAATGGGTAATGAAGTAAACTCGTTAATAATTATGGATGGGTTTGAAGGGGACTGAATTTATAACAAATAGTATGAGTATAACTAAAAATCCTTCCATCCAAATGGTTTATGATGTAGTCGGTTATACCTTTCAGGGAAATATAGAAAATATTAAAGTAGAACCAAACCTGCATGCAAAAAAGTTTTTTGACTTACTAAAATCAGATGACCAAGAATTATGGCCAAATTGTGAGACCATGACTCAATTATCTTCAATTGCTCAAATATTGAACATAAAGTCTGAAGGGCATATTTTTTTATATCAAAGTTTGGATAAAATTCTTACTTGGTACAATAGTTGATAATTTTTAAAATATGAAGAAACTTATTAGGGGTCTTGGTTTTGCAGTTGAACAAATTGATTGTTGCAATTTGGAATGTATGTTGTTTTGGGGAGATGACGTGAAATCACAAGAGTGCAAATTTTATGGTCAATCTAGGTTCAAACCTAGAAAGCGTACTATGAAATAAAAATTAGTAGCTTGAAAGTGGATGCATTATTTCCTGTTAACTCCGAGACTTCAATGACTATATGCCTATGATGTTATCGCATCTCATATGAGATGACATAATGAACACGAATAGGAAGATGAAATAATGAGCCATCCATCGGATGTATTTGCATGGAAACAGTTCAATAAAACTCATTCTGAGTTTGCAACTAAAAGTTGAAATGTTAGGTTGGGATTGTCGATAGATGGATTCTAACGTTGTGGTCAATCTGGCCAATAATATTCATCATAGCCAATCATAATTACTTCTTACAATTTGCCTCCAAGGATGTGTATGAATAAGGCATACATGTTCTTGATGGTGATTGTGTCAGGGCCTACAAATCTAAAGCATAAAATTAATGTATTTTTCAACAATTGGTATCTGAATTGCATCATTTTTGGGGAATTTGGTGTAGAGACATATGATGTGTCTCTTAAACAAAATTTACTATTAGCGATTTCCTTGTGTATGCTTTGTTGTCTGGATGGAATATAGCAGGGAAATTGGGTTATCCTTACTATGGCAATGATTCTGATGCATTTTATATTCCTAACGAGGCCAAAACATCTTAGTTTGACAACCACTGAAAATTTCTTCCTCTAAATCATTCATTTAGATACAATAAACAAAAGTTTCTTAAGAATAGGATGGTTCTCCCCCTCACAAAGATGGTGAAGAGATATTGCAAGGGCTTAATGATTTAGGGTTGTTGAAAGTTACAGAACTTGAACCTGAAGAAGTTAATAAAAGCAATAGTAAAAACTTTGATCGGAGAAAACGAAGTATCTTTTGGGATTTGCCATATTGGAACACTAATTTGGTACGTGATAATCTAGATGTGATGGATATTGAAAAAAATATTTTTAACAATTTGTTCAACACCGTAATGAAAATTGAAGGGAGGACAAAGGATAATACAAAATCATGATCTGATTTGAAACATTTTTGTAGAAGGAATGAGTTAGATAAAGATCTTCGCACTGGTAAATATCCAAAAGCATGTTACACTTTTGACAAAAACAAAAGGAAATTTTGTACGAATGATTGAAAACTCTAAAGTTTTTAGATGGTTATATTTCAAACTTAGCAAGGTGTGTGTACATGAGGCAATACAAATTATTTGGGATGAAAATTCTTGATTGTATGTGTTTATGCAAAGGCTAATTTGAATTGCATTTCGGGAGTTGCTACCGAATAAGGTTTGGGAAACTATAACATAATTAAGTTTGTTTTTCAAAAGCTTAACATTATCTAAAATAAAATTAACTAAAATGGAAAAATTAGAAAGGAAAATTCTAGTTATCTTGTGCAAATTAGAAGGATTTTTCCTCCAAGCTTCATTGACTGTATAGAGCATCTACCTATTCATTTAGCACACGAGGCTAAACTTGTTAGTTCAATTCAATATCGATGGATGTATCCATTTGATAGGTAATTATAGTTAATATTTAAATAAAACTTATAGCATATTTTAATCACAAAATTGTAATATTCATATTTGTAATGTAGGTATTTGCATCACTTGAAGAAAAATGTCAAAAACAAGGATAGAGTTGAAGGTTCCATATGTAATGCTTATTTAGTGGAGGAAGCAAATACATTTTGTTCACATTATTTTGAGCTGTATGTGCATATAAGAGAAAGAAAAGTTCCTCGTAACGACATTGGGGGAGAAACGGGTGATGTTGATGGTAACTTATCTATTTTCACATATACTGGGCGAACATATGGACGGTCAATAGGAAGAATGTTAACAGAAGAAGAAATAGAGATGTTAACAGAAGAAGAAATAGAGGCTGCCCGCGGTTACATTTTATTGAATCATCAAGAGGTTCAACCTTTCATGCAGTAAGTTTAAGTTGATTTTGAAATTGATTATTTGGCTTTCAAAGTTAGTGTTGTTCACAACTAAAATACATAATAATACTTTTAGATTATATGAGGAATGATTACGCGAGCTAATGCTTAAAAAAATATAGGATGATATCAATAAAGAAGTTGAAAGACACTTTCCTCGATGATTCGAGAAATATATAAGTTTTTACTTGCAATAATTGAAATGGTTGAATTTTCATATCAAAGTGATTAAATGACATTATACTATTTCATATGATACTTTTTATGTGGGCCTCAAAAAATCCAATAAAGAACAAGTTCATATGTTATCTTGCGAAAGGACCTTTGCAAACTCTTAAATTGTATCCAATGTATTTTGTTAATGGATACAAATTTCATATAGAATATCATGGTCATAACTAGACAATAGTAAATAGTGGGGTTTGCATACAGGGAGAATCGATGGATTACTATGGTAAAATTATTGAGATACTTGAAATCGAGTACCCTGTTTTGCCAACAAAACGGAGTGTGATATTTAAGTGTAAATGGTTTGATCCAACTCCTAATGTTGGAACAAAAGTGCACAGTCGATACAATCTAGTTGAAATTAACCAGCGAAGAAGATTTAGACAATTTGAATCTTTCATGTTGGAGACACAAGTGATACTGGTGTATCATGTCCCTTATCCTGGTTTAAGATGAGATAAGTCAGATTGGTTGGCCATTTACAAAGTAAAACTTAGAGATGTTTTTAAATTACATGGAAAACAAGACAATAAGAAAATTGAAAGTGAAGTGTTTCAGGAAGATGTTTATGAAATAAATGCATATGTAACATATGATGATAGTGAAACTTTGAACTATCCAAATAATGAATATATTGAAATTTTATGTGCAGAGGATGAGGAGGGTGAGAGATCTGAAGAGGAGCTTGAGTTTGATTCTAATTCTTTAGAAAAAGAAGATGATGATGATTTTGATTTACAATTAAGTAATGATAGTGATTAATTTTGTGTTTGTAATAGAATATTATATGAATATATTTATTACTACATCAACAATATATTATTATATATTTAATTTATATTATTTTATTACTGGAATATTCAATAAAATGTGAATTTCAGGTTAAAATATGTAACAAAGGAGAAAATAGGAAATGATGCAGTGCCCAAGGGTCAGATTACCACCATTTGGATGAGCCAGTGCAGGTCCAAGTGAATGGCCACATTCTACAGATGCTATAGAATTAGGTGGTATAAGTCCAACTACTGCACATCCAGATGAGGCATCACCTTCCTAACCTACAGTCACCTTTTGTACCTACTGCTACACCATCTAGCAGCCCTAATACATCATCTACCACCCTTATACCAATAAAGAACTTATATCACAATTGTCAATAATTTGTAGTGAAATTCTAAAAGTTTTTTAATACATGATAACGTCATAGGTTTATATTGAAGTTATAGGTTTTATTTTGAAAATGATCTAAAATAGCTTATATATTAGGTTGGCTTCGTTTGGAACATGCTCCAGAAATATCTCAGTCCAGTTCAAGGAGAAGATAGGTCTTAAGGGTTATATATAGAAGAATATCTTTTAAGCGACAAAGGATTTTTATTATCAGAAGTTTGAGGTACAAAAAATATATTTTTTAATCTTTTTTATTTTATCTAATTTTATAAATTAATTAGATAAATATTGTAGTTTATAAGTACTTATAGTATGTTTTCCTTTTTTTCAGAAAGATTTTTTTTGGGATTCAAAATTTGATGTTGTAATTTATAATGTATGGGAAAGGTGAGCTTATGCACATTATGGAGACTTTCTTGGTTCGATACACAAGAATGATATATGACCTCCTTATATATCTAAAGAAATATGGACTCATTGACGGCAATATTGGGCATCACTTGAGGTAATGTCCATTTCAGAGCGTAATTTTGTAAACAAACGTGGAGGACCGGAGGGAGGGAGTTTACCCGCACACATTAGAGGATCTATGATCCACCAGGAGCATGCAAAGAAACTTTTAAGCATCTAAACTTTACACATATATATGTATATTATGGAGAATGATAATGTTATAAATGCCTGGTGCTATTAATGACTGTGTTGTTGAGTAAATTCTTTTGTTTAACTGGGATAAATATCATAAAAATAGAGAAAACTCTGCCAAAATTTTTATAAATTGTAGTTCACTTATAACACTTTATTCTGATGCAAGAAAAGTCTATGGGTAGAAAGCTTACACTACATCAGCTCTTTTTGCACACACGCACTAAGAAGCATGATGGTGTAACCTTTGTCAACATCCGAAGCAGAGAACGTAAAGTATGTAAAATTTATACTTTAATATTAATTCTTAAAAATTATCAATTATTAACTTAAACAATTATATGATAGGACTAAATACAAGAAAACATTCTAAAAGTTTTGTAATACATGAAAACACCATAGGTTTATACTGAAGTTATAGGTTTTAATTTTAAAATGATCTAAAATAGCTTATATATTAGGTTGGTTTCGTCTGGAACGTGTTTCAGAAATATCTCATCCAAGTTCAAGGAGAAGATAGATCTTGAGGGTTATATATGAAATAATACCTTTCAAGCAACAAAGGATTTTTATTATCAAGAGTTTGAGGTATAAAAAATATATTTTTAATCTTGTTATTTTATCTAATTTTATACATTAACTAGATAAATATTGTAGTTTATAAGTACGTGTAGTATGTTTTTCTTTTTTCATAAAGAATTTTTAATTCAAAATTTTATTTTGTAATTTATAATGTATGAGAGAGGCGAGCTCGTGCACATTATAGAGACTTTCTTAGTTCGATACACAAGAATGATATACAACCTCCTTATATATCTAAAGAAATATGGACTTATTGACAGCAGTATTGGGCATTACCTGAGGTAATGTCCATTTCAGAGTGCAATTTTGTAAATAGACATGGAGGGCCGAAGGGCGAGAGTCTGCCCATACACACTGGAAGATCTATGACCCACCAGGCGCATGCAAAGAAACTTGTAAACATCTAAACTTTACATTTATATTCTAATTTTTGTACTTTGATGTACGAAATTTGATTTCAATGTAATTTGATGTATAGAAATTAGAATGAAAATATGTGTATTATGGAGAATGATAATGTTATAAATGTATGGTGCCATTAATGATTGTGTTGTTGAGTAAATTTTTTTCGTTTAACAGGGGGTAAATATCATAAAAAAGAGGAAACTCTACCAATTTTTTTTAAATTGTAGTTCACTTATAACACTTTATTCTGATGCAGGAAAAGTCTATAGGTAGGAAGCTTACAATACATCAACTCCTTTTGCACACTCACATTAAGAAGCATGATGGTGTGATCTTCGTCGACATCTAATACAGAGAACTTAATGTATGTAAAATTTATACTTTAATATTAATTCTTAAAAATTATCATTTATTAACATAAACAATTATAATGATATAACCAAATACAAGAAAGCATTCAACGACAATCTCAGCACTCTAAAACTATTAATGAGAATCAGAAATATCTTAATGTAGTGACTGGTAGGGATTGTCGTGAAAGGATCTTCGACTTATATTCAATTGCAAGAACATGCTATTTGCAATCCTATACTTCTAGTACAGCTACATCTAATAACTGGTTCGCATCCAATGATCAGAGAGTCGTTCAGCTTGAGAGCACAGTAGAGAGGCTGATGGACTATATAGCCCAATTCGGTAATGAGATGAATGAATTGAAGAGGAGGGGCAGCACCTCATCGTAGTAGTCACAGCATCCACCTTCACCATCTACATAGCTTAGATGGATAAGTGAATGAAGATGTTTTGCTACTCTCAAGTCATTTGTTTGAATTCTTAATTTACAGTTATTTTCAAGATACTTATTGTTGTAGGTAATAATTTTTTATCAATTAGGATAAATTTTAGTTTATATTACCAATAAACTTACTGTTTAGAGAAATTAAATGTAGAAAAAAATCAAAAGATTATCAACAACAAACTAAGGAAGGAAATGATAAAGCATCATAGGTACATTTACTGATAGAATGACCATTTCTGTTGGGAATTTTAGTAGCTAAATTTACGAACAAAATAATATGTTCTGTTGGTAAATTTACCAACGGATAAACAACTTTCAGTTGTTAATTATTCCGACGGATTTGCAACACCTCGCCTGTTGCTAAACTTATCGACGAAATTATAGTAGTCTATCGCCAACTTTAGTGATGAAATTCCAAAATTTTGTCTCTAAATTTTGTGACTGATTTGAAATGTTTCGTCACAAATTTAGTGATGGAGTCGGAATATCTGTCACTACATTTTAAATACGGCCGCTTCTCCAACTTCTCTTTCCGTTGGTAATTTTCATCGTCGAATTGATTTGCAAATGAAAAAACTTTATTTTTCGTCAGTACTTTCCATTGAAAAACCAAATTTTCTTATAGTAAACCATTTGTTAGCCTATACCCACTAATCTCATAAACTTGAATAGTCCATCACCATACAATTGTTCTTAATAAAGCTTCAAAAATGGCTTGCAAAACCTTTAGCCATTCATTTCAAAACCTCCTTAATGTATCTAAAACTGTTTGACATATGAAGTAACATTTACTATATGAAGTTCAAGAAAAATAAAATAATTTATTTTGTTAAATAAAAATAACAAATAAATCTTTACCCTTCTCTTCTCATTGTTTCCTAGGATCATGTCCTTAATCCTAAACTTAAAATTGTGACATTATAAAATATTTCAAACGTCAAGCTACAGCTACGTTTAGCAACAAGTCAAACATGGCTCAAGCTTGACCTAAAAATTTTAATATCAACTCAGCCTAAGGCTCAATCAAGACCAAAAGTTTTAGCCTGAGTTTGTTCATAATCAAGGTTTAGGAAATCTAAAGCTTGATGGGGCTTATGTTTAAAACTCAAACTCGATATAATCGAGGTTGTGCAAGATTGAAGCTAGGTTAGACTAAATAGAGCCCAAAAACTCAAAAATATTTTTACCTTACAGGCAAATACAAGCAAAGATTTTGTTAATATTTTCTTTCCAAGGGCATTTACAAAATTTGCAAATATTGAAAGGATAAACTAGATGCTTAACTCAAACTAGAATACTGTCGGACCCCGGCCCCGGAGCCCGACTACCCCGGGAGGCGAGCCCTGTGGGGGCCCGTTCCTGGGATATTTCTTGACCTTGCTGACCTTGTAGTGGTTGGAATCCGTTATCGAAATCCAACTCTTAAATCGAATAACCTAACACTTGGTCCGTTTGCCTTGTAGGGTTAATCCCAATTAACCTAATTTCAAGTTAATTACTCTTGTATATCATAGCCTTA
>JAOSBP010000007.1:13853283-13865101 GCA_027563825.1 Erythroxylum mucronatum | reverse complement strand
AGTGAATGCAATGAAATCTATCAGTCTAACCCAATATTACCATAATACCCTTTACTACCAGTAACGGGATGTTACAGGATATCACCATCGATGTTAGGCTAGGGTCACGCGGGAGTAGGGAGTTACATTGACATTTGGAGATTAATGCTTTAAAATGCTTAAGATACTCACTTTAGTTCACATCTAATCTTAGGTACAATTTGGAAGCGTAATAGCTAAAGTAAGTTGAAAGCATGCTCATTGAGTCATCCTCTCAAGATTCATACTCTATTTTCTTCATGAAGCAAGAAGGAGAAGGATTAGAATGGAGATGAAACAAGAAAATGACAAAAGAATGAAGAATGACAAAAATCATGCCCATAAGATGTGTATCATGGCCATGAAAAATTTGTCATAGCCATGAGACCTATGTCATGCTCATGACAATTGTGTATGGGCATGACACACCAAGTCACGCCTATGACTTGCTACCTATCCCATTTTTAACCTAGTTTTTCACTATAAAGGGACTGTTTTGGGACGGCAAAAACTGATAGGATTGAATCATCTTATATTTTCTTATGCATTTCTATGTCTTTTCAATCCTATTGTTGTGTTTAAATACTCAATTTGTGTTCATCTTATGTTTACATATAGATTAAATAAGTGAAAAAATTTGGAGAGCCATCTATGGAGGAGAAACTATTAAGGGCATTTGAAAGAGAATCAGAGAAGACCTGAGAAATAACCCAAGGCCACAATCGTGGGGAGTCAACCATGATCGTAATAGAGAACAAATAAACTGGCCACAATCATGCACTAAAGGCCACGATTGTGGCCTGTACATAGGCAGACACGAATAACCTTTCGAACTAAAATTTTGAGAGGCTTTTTGGACTTTTGAGGCACAAGAAAATCCTAGGATTTACCCTAAATGGAACATACTACAAAAAGAAAGAGAGGAGGATCTAGAAGAGTAGCCTCTAATATGCCACTTTTAGAAAAACTCCAAGAAGAGAGAGAGACTTTTAAAATCTGCCATTTTTAGAAAGCTCTAAGAAGAGAGAAAGAACCAACAGAGAAGTTTCTGTTATTTTCCATAAGCTTAGCTAATCTCTTTTAGTTTCAATTCTTTATTTTGATATCTATTTAGTTAGTTTAAAGCTTTCTTAGAGTTAATCACATTTTTACATGTTCTAGAATATTTAGAATAAATGTTTGATGGAATTTGTAGTTAAACTTTATCAAATTTTTGTAAGGAACCTTTATGTTATATCAATGGATGTTTATTCCTTCAATTTTCCAACTTTAATTTTTATTGTTTAAGTTTATTTATGTATTTTTTCAGATCTGAATTTTTTGGGCATTTGAATGTTTAATGGTTTAT
Organism: Erythroxylum mucronatum; assembly: GCA_027563825.1. Classification (NCBI taxonomy): domain Eukaryota; kingdom Viridiplantae; phylum Streptophyta; class Magnoliopsida; order Malpighiales; family Erythroxylaceae; genus Erythroxylum; species Erythroxylum mucronatum. Next base: position 13,863,735 of record JAOSBP010000007.1, on the reverse strand, counting down.
ATTATGGGTTTTTCCTAATTTATGATGCTCTTGATTAATTTGTGCATTCATAATCAATTAATTTGGGTTTTTGTGTAAGTTGTGTGTGCTGAAATTTTCATTTTGATGCAATTAGTTTAGAGTTGGTAATTTGGGTTATGATTAGTCATTTGTTAGCATAAAGAGTTTTGATTTCTATTAAGTTAGTGTTGAATTTTAGTTTTTATCACTTCGTTTATAATTTCCAGCCTTGGTTTTATTTAATTGAGTATGAGTTTTGTTTATTTAATATCAATTGTGCTTAATATGAACATGTGTGGCTAGACTATTTAGGAGTTTGGAGATATTATAAGGATGAACGGATGGAAATTGTGAGAATGGAGTTGAATTTGTCTAAAATTGGTGCTTATAGGTCTAGGTTGGTTTAGGATTTAGTATAAATGTCATGAATTAGGAATTGCATATAGGTTGATCACCCTCCAGGTAACTTTCTAATCCGAAGGCTAGGGTTAAGTTTGTGATATGTAATAGTCCATAGTGATTCCTAGAAGTAATAATAGGTTAGTTGCATTTGTTAGGATACTTAATCAACTAATCTAGGATCCCATACCTTTAGGTTACACCTTATGAGCTTATGAGTAGGTGGCCTAAGTTAGTTGTTTTATAGTACCTAATCCATCTTTGCTATTGAAATTAGAGAGCCTATTTTAGGTTATAGTGGAGATCGGAGCATTTCTAGAGCTTATTATTTTTGCCTATTTTAAATAAATTAAAGGTTCGAGAGCTTAATTGAGTCGATAGGCTAACATTATGATGAGAGTACCCTTGTTTTAGATTCAAGGATCAATGAACATCCCGAAATCGCAAAGATATCTCCATTTCTTTACCATTTTTATTAGACTTTTCTAAATTTGCTTTGTGCTTGTCTTTTTGGTTATGTTCATTGCATATTAGCTATCTCGTCTTCATCATTTCAAGGTGTTTTGTTTTCTTTTATTACAACATTTGAAATAGCATTTGCATCCCAGCTCTCTATGGTTTGACCCTAGCTCACTATTTACTGCATAGTTTGGTAGTTAGGAATTTATTATTTGGTAGTTAGCGATAGGCTATCAGAAACTTATAAGTATAGACTAGGTTTTTCTTTATTTTCTCTTCTTTTTCCAACAAGAATGGAGGTGGAAGAAACTACTTCTTAGAGACTCATAGAGAAGATGGAAAGTTAACTTCTCGACACCAGTTTGAAAGTGAAATCGATGCCTAGAATGCACAATTAAGATTATCTTATCTTTGTGTAATGTGAATCTCTCTCTAGGAATTTTTTAGGTTATCCTTTGCTTATTGGGTTTGGGTATTCATGTATGGGTAATCATATTCTCATTATCATTACATTATTTATATTGTGAACCCATTGTTAGAATGATTTAAGCAATTTGTAACCATTATATTTAGATTCATTGCTAGAATATTCAATATAATTTGTAATTGTTATATTAGGATTCATTTGTGGTAAGTAATGGTTTCAAATAATTAGGGATAACTTAACCTAGGTTAAATGATCCGAGCTTGTATGGTTGTTGCTTAGATTAGTTTGTTTTCCATTTCGTAATGCTACTACCCAATTAAATATAGAGAGTATATTTTAGGTTATTTAGTAGTTAGGTTTAATTAATGATCGTATCTTCATTAAACACGACATAAGGAAAAATTAAGATTAACAGAACTTGTTGTTAGTCCACGACTAAAAGTTCTAAGACAGAGGTGAAAGCATTATAACAATGAAAGATGTTTAATCATATGTAGGTTGAGATTAATTGGAGCATCAGATTTCACACATACTCATCACTTTTATTGTTTTCAACTGTTTTCTTTGATTTGTTCTCGTTAGTTTAAGTTACTTTATTTTCTCTATTGTCTCAAATCAACCCCCTCCCCTTTTATTTCCTTTACATCAATTATTTTCATTGTGAAAATTAACCCAACATTCCCTGTGGATACGATCTCAACTCACTACAGTTATAAAATTTTAGTGTGCAAAGTTAGGTAAATTTTACAATGCACTCGACATGCACTATGACCCTAATGTCTGAAATAACCGTCAAAGCGTTGAGTCTAAAAGTAGTCCCTATGTTAGTTATCATGCTTTCCATGATCATGGCCAATGAGTAACAATCGTGGCACTTGAAATTTGGCTTCTATCACAATCGTGGCCAGTGAATCACGACCATGGTCTGGTCCTGTTTGGATTATTTCACGATCATAGCTTGTGCTAGTTGCTTCTGTCGTGATCATAGCTTGGGCTCCTCCTCCGTGCTTTCTCCAGATCTTCTCTGGTATTCTTTACCTAGTTTCAAACACTAACAAACTCATCAAAACACCTCAAATGCACAAAATTAAAACTTAATGACATGCTCTAAACCACATAACACTAAAAAACACAAACACATAATCTCACTAACACAATTCTAAGAAATACTCAAAAGAATACTTAAATATCTATCAAAACATAGTATAATTTACACGTATTAATTGGTATTGTCTTATACTAGATGAAATGAATTTCTTTTAGGGAGGTGTCAATGATTATAAATGATTTACAAAGGATTTTATTTACACTCGCTAAGCTTGTTTAGCTCACACTCTATTTTTTATTTTTAAATAAAACCTACCAAGTGTATGCTCAAGGGCTTCAGTAGTAGAGACTCCACCTTGCGAGTAGTCAACTTCGTCACATGCTGCTGCATAGGCATTTTTTCCTTGTACATATTTTTGAGAACTATTGCATATCTTGATTATGTTTTGGAATGTACATTTGTGTAAAGAATGGATATGTATAAAGGTTTTTTAATGAAATGCATGATTTTGTTTTAGCTTTTCAAATTTTATTGATGTAACTATTTGAGGTTGCGTGTGAGTGGATTTGAAGTCCACAATTTGTAGATGAGAAATTGATGTGATAATAGAAGTGTTTTGCAATTTTACAGGAACTTTGAGTTTTTTAGGATGAAAAAATATAACAGTTATGCTGCCAAAATTTTTAATAAACTGAAAAATAAAACTCCACAGTTTACATTTCATATTGTTGCGTAGAAGATTTTCCATAATAAGGGCAATAGGCTTAGCTTCACGGGAACTTTTTAGCCGATTTAGATATCGACTAGAGGGCCACCATGAAGTGTTGGGCAGGTCGCTTAGTCATTTCAAGAAAAAGGCCTATTAGTGTTGGTATCATGACCCATTTTTTTTTTAAAAAAATGAGTTGCCTCCGTTTTGGTTAATGTTTTTACGTTGTTATAAAAGTGAGGTGACCAACAAAATGTTGTGATTTACATGCATCTGGTTTCATAAACTTAAAGTTTTACATATTTGCATTTTTATCGAATACACAGCAAGATGCATAGGCGATGTCGTGGATGTCTCAGGAGATCTATTCCAACAACTCCTGTACCTAAGGCACGTCTAGCACGAGAGGGTGAACACATGCCAAATTCAGTGATTTATTCTATTAACTAACTACATGCAGAATCTTTAGGGCTGATGAAACCAGCCTGGGTGAATTTTAATGCGAAACAAATAGCTCAAATACTTGTGGCGACGATACAGCAGTCACCCCAGAATATGAAAGCCTTTGGATGTTCAATTGAATGCGTCTATAAATTGAGCACAAAGACTTTTGATGGAAATGGAGATCCTGAGAGTGCACTCACATGCTTATATTGAGTTACAAAGATATAAAAAGTTGTGGGGTGCACAAATGAACAAAGAGTTCTGTTTTCCACCTTTCTTCAAGAGGATAAGGTGAAGGATTGGTGGGAGGCTGTTGAGAGACGACATCTGGATGGGGTATCATAGGTAGAATTTCACAAAGAGTTCACAGAAAAAATTTACCCATAAAGTTATAAGGATGCTAAGGTAGAGGAATTATTTTGTCTAGAATAGGCTTTGATGTCAGTGATAGACTATCAGAAGGAATTTTCGGAACTTGTCAGAAATGTTCCGTTTATTACTGACAGTAAGGAACAAAAGTGTAAGAGTTTGTTGTAAGCTTGAGTCCCAAATTACAGATCCATCTGTCTTTGACTTCACAGACATACTACAGGGAATTAGTTGAAATTGTGATAAAAGTGGAGAGAAATGCAACAACAATTATTCAGAGTGCAAAATCATAACAGAATCATAGTGCATCAGCTAGTTCATCCCAGGGTCTAGTAAATAAAAATAAATCAAGATAGAGGATCATTTAGCCAGGGATCCTTTAGGTCACCAATTAGGCCCAAGGACTCCCACAACACTAGAACCCTAGTGCCAGAGTGTGCTACTTACAGTAAAAGGCATATGGGTGAGTGTCAAATGAATACAACAAGTTGCTTCCACTATGGTCAAGAGGACTACTTTATCAAAGATTGTCTACAGTTAGTTGCTACAAAAAGATCTTGAGCTGCATCTTCAGCATCTCCATAAGTTATAGGGGGTTATAGATAGGGTGGTTGGGGTTCTCAAACTAGATGGTCGAGTTTTACTGTAGTCAATAGAGGTTCAGGGAGTAAAGGAGCAACCCTAATAGGACAGGCAGGTAGACTTCGTACAAAGGCCCAATTTTTTACTGTCACTCAACAGGAAGTCACCACTATGATTTCAATCTTTGAGCAAGATGCTTATGCTTTAGTAGATCTTAGTGCTATTCATGTCTGTAGGTTTTTGCTCCAAAAATGAATGTTGCGCCTTAATTGTTAAATGCTGGATAGTAGCTTCCATCGTAACCGGAAACTCATTCTTCGCTGAAAGAGTGTTTGTAGATAGTTTGTCATGACCCAGAACCATATCAGACACTTGACAACCGCCGTATACCCAGGCTAAGGATACTCACTGAACCCTTAACCTGACTATGCAAGGCTAACTAAACATCCTTTGAAAACATTTGGACAGCACAATGACTGTATTATGACAATCCAAAAACTCAATTAAAATACCTGTAAATCAGTTTTAAACACACTTCTATATTCACATTTAAAACTCTACCATAACTGCTAGACTTTTAAGTCCACTCAAGAGCAATCTCAACAGTAGTATAAAAGGTTTATACATAAGGTTATTTACAAACCACAAGACAATCAAAAGTTAATTTACAAAATCATAAAGCATATCAACATAACCAACTTAATAAAAATAGTTCATGAGCCACTATACAACAAAAGTACAAAACAGAGACTACCTACGTACAGTAATGCCCCAAAAATGTTAAAAGACCGCATGATCTGCTCAGAGCCTCAAGCTCACCAAATTAATCTGCATGGTTGGAAAGGAGAGGGGGTGAGTACACTTTATACTTAGTGAGCAGGAAAAACATATATCGCAAATAGAGCTTGATACACACCAAGACAAGTTTTTCACGTATCTAGCATGCATATAACCACTTATGAAGTGAACATACATGATATAGAAATATATAGGCTTAATTTATGACTCAACATATACTAGTTAGGAACCACATAGGTTTAACCAATAAATTGGAACCTTACCTTGGCTCTAATCCAAAAGAGAACACATACACTCAGCATACATGACTCAATTATGCATATGTAAGTTTCAAAATATTGTTTCATGCAATAAAAGTCATCTTTTGTACTTCAAGTGCAAAGTTGTTCAAAAATGTAGTTTCAAAAAATAAAACATTGTCCTTTGCACTTCAAATGCAGGTTTGTTGAAAACAATATCATTTCTCAAAATAAATAATAAAAACGTCAGTTGCACTCCAAGTGCAAAGAGTTATTCAAAACAATGTTGTTTATTAAATACATAAGTATACTAGCATTTATTTGAGATTCAATTCTACTATGCATTTCCTAGGTTCAAAATTCACATACAAGTCATCATGTATGTCTTGGGACGTCCTAATCCTATATGAGAGGTATGGTTTCCACAACTCACCTCAAAAGAAGGTGTACACTCCTTTTACTTCAACAATCCTCTGAACGAGCTCTTTGATGCATAGCTCCTGAGCCATTATACATACAAATATATAATATATTTACTACCTAAACATGTATCTCATATTCATACACCACCACAACCAAATTCATCCCTAATCAATCATCATAAATGTTATTCTAATATATGTCAGTAGGTCAATAATTCACTTACTAATTCAGCTCAATGTCTCCTCAACCATCAAGCTAACCTAACCATACGTGCAATGTTTACATCTTTTTCTTCCTAATATTCCTTTATGAACAAGCTGTCTTCTTTTAATCATTACTCTCTATAAAAAAATCAAAATTCCATGATTCTTGTGCCCTCCGAAACTAGACTTCCATTAATCTTAATATATCTAAAAATTACACAAACAGAATGTCCCTTTAAAATATAATCTTCATTTAAATTATGTCTTGTTTCTGGTAAGAAATAAACTGGCAACCAATACTCAACCCTCAATAAATCATTATCAATACATCTCCTAAAAAAATAGTTTCGCAGAAGCATTAATAAGACATCAATAATGCTTTCACTAATTCGGACTCTAAGGTCTTAAAAAATTAAGAAATAATACAAAGTTCCTGCACAAGGGTCTATCCCAGGCAATATTATGGAAACAAGCATAAGTCGAGCTCTAGTCACTATTTTGTGAAGCCACTTTCACATAGGTCAAGTTAAGACCTATATCTACAACTCTCATTCTTTAGGTTTCTTCAAATTCGTGTTCTAAAAATATGAAAGACATATTGAAAGAGAAAGATGAAATTGAAACTAGAATTTCAACTTACCTTGATAACTTCTTTCCTTCCCCTCTTCTCTTCCCCTTTTTCTCTCCTTCTCTTCTCATTTTCGTTTTTCTCTCTCTTCTAACCTTATGGCTGACCTCCACGCTCACTTCTATTGCCTTTTTTATCCATTTTCTCTAGAAAATTCAAGAAGGTCAAACTAATCCATGTGTCACCATTATATTTGTCAATGTGTTACTATTTTAGTAGTGCATATATCATCCTTCTATTAGTCTATATGTTATTATTCTATTGGTTCATGTGTCACTTACTTTAGGCTCCACATGTCACTCATTTAAGCCTCCATATTTCATTACTTGTAAGGCTACACATGTCACCAATTGTAAGGCTATATATGTCACCAATTGTAAGGTTATATATGTCAGCATTTGTAAAGCTACACATGTCACCATTTTATTGCTCCACATGTCATAAGTTTAAAGTGCCATTTGTCACAAATTTAAAGGGGCACTTGTTGCAATTATACTCAAGGCACTTCTCATCCATTTAACTGAGTCATTTGTCACTTATTCCCAATGCCATATGTCACCATTTCATAAGCCTAATAAACCTAAATACTCATTATAAATTTATCTTGTTCTTTAGCATTTTTCTTAGACTAGATGCGCATACCACCTCATCAATTATTCAATTGTAATAACAAATTCCCAATTCACTAATTATAGTCCATCAATTTATGTTATTGATAAATCAAAATGCAAACATTGGGAATGCACATTCATATCACATTCATTTTCGTTCCATACCCTAGAATATGTCAATTGAGTGCATATACTATCTTACAATGTTTTCTAAATCATGATTCATATGTATATACGAATATTATGCATGTGAATGAAATGCACCTCGTAAATTCTTAAATGAAATAACTCATATGGCTCAATCTAAAAGTTTAATCTCTTAACAATTTTAGGAGGTAGGATATTACATCTTATGCATAAGGGTTGCCAATTCAAATTTGGTATAGCTAACTCCCTCAATATTCTAATGTTAGAATTTGCCAACTTTTCTTCAACTTTTTGGATATTAGAATCTTCCCCAATTATTACATCAATCTCAATTTTCACCTTTGAAGGTGAATGGTCTTTTCCTTTCCTAGTCTTTTTCTTTAAATGGCACATTGTCTTGTTAATTTTTGGATAATATTGCGATTCACCTATTTAAGAAGAATGAGTTGTATAAGATAAGAAATTAATATTTAAATATAAAATAAACTAAAGAAACTAAAGCAGTTCCTCAGCAACAATAATAAAATTTCAAACAGGTTATCAAAGCCTTTAGAATTAATTTTTATTCATTAAACTCCTGAAATAGTTAAGGAACTAGGTTGCATCCCATGAGAACTAAGAGCTAGTTTCTTAATCTTAATTTATAAAATAAAATAGAGATTTATGATTAATTAACTAATAAACTAAATTTAACAAGGAATCAAAATAAATCATTTAAGTATTAAAGTGAGAAATTCAATTTTACTTAACTCGAATTCAAAAGAAGGATCTCATCCAATTATAACTTTGACCATTGGTCTAAAAAGAATAATTTTCACAATTTAAGCACGTAGTCCAAACTTTATTAAAATAGCTATATAAGTTTCAATTTTTCCTAAATTAATTGGTTCAAACCTAGCATTAAAAAAAACTTACTATAAATTGATTGGGTATATTAGTGTAAGACCCTTAAGTCCAGATTGCATGATCTTATGAGTGTTGACGAGTTTTGGCCAATGCTTGGCACGCAGGTCAGCACAAGGAAGGCGTGTTGACAAAGGAACAAGTCAAAGTCTTGTGAGTTGGTGAGTAAAACTTAAGGAACTTGCGAAGTATGCGAGGAATGCGGGAAGTATCGGCAAAGATCTCAAGAGGTGAGATTCGATACGTTTGGGCATGCGTAGATGCGCATTGGAAGAAATCTTCGACAAGACGTGAGATTCAGATGCTAGGTCGCTCGGAGTTAGCGAACTAAGTCATGCGAGACCTGAGGGCACCCGAGAATGTGTAAAGGCATGTAAGATCCCGCGAGGATACGCGAAGGCATGTGAGTGAGGAAATGCACATAAGCACTTGATGTAACTTAATCCTATTAGATAGATTCCTAATTAGATGGAGATGTCATCTATTATTTAGATTGTTGTAATTTGATAAGGATAAGATATGATAAGATTATAATCTTAGCTAGTAGAGTTCTATTAGGATTCTAACTTAGTCATCTAGAAATGCCTATAAATAGCTCATTAGAGTTAAGAGCTATTCATTCAATCATTGAGTCATTCACTCATTGAGAGAAATCACTCAGAGGAGAGAGCTTTGAGAGTTGAGAGCTTTTGGGGGAGTTCTCATTATAAGGGCTTCTAGTAGAGAGTTCCTTGTAAGGGCTTCGAGTAGAGAGTTCCTTATAAGTGCTTCGAGAAGAAGGTACTTGTATCTTTTGTTAACATTTTGTTGAGGGGTTAATGAAAGATTAGCTTTATATATATCTCTTGTTGCTTTCTTTACTCTGTTATACACTTATGTTATTTTGTGTGTGAGAGAAACACTCTAAACATTTGTATGTGCGTGAGGTGTTTGAGGGCTAACAGAATTGTTCGGTGACACTTACGTGAGAAGGCTGAATTTTGCTTAAGCAGACCTAAGCGGGATTTATCTTTGATTGAGTTCGCTTATAACAATGGTTATCAAACAAATATTGGTATGCCACCTTATGAAGCACTTTATGGAAGGAAGTGCAGGATGCCTCTGTGTTGGGATGAGGTTGATACGGCCAAAATAGAAGGAGTTGAATTGATAGAAGTCACCACTCAAAAGATAAAAATCATTCGAGAGAAGATGAAAATCGCCCAGGATCGATAAAAGAGTTATGCAGATATAGGCGACGACCGTTATAGTTTGCAGTTGGTGATAGGGTTTTTCTTCGGATATGGCCATGGAAAGGTATCATTAGATTTCAGAGTCAAGGAAAGCTAAACCCTCGATATATCGGACCTTTCCGCATCCTAGAGCGTGTCGGAACTGTGGCGTATCGGTTGGAATTACCACCGGACTTGGATAGGATCCATAATGTATTCCATGTTTCTATGCTTAAAAAGTACTTACCGGATCCATCTCATGTTTTGGAGGCACCCCCCGTGGAACTGAGAGAAGACCTGAGTTTTGAGGTAGAACCAGTGCAGATTTTGGATCGACAGATAAAGAAATTACGCAGCAAGGAGGTACCCACGATGAAGATTCTTTGGAAGAGCGATAAGGTCGAAGAAATGACATGGGAGCTTGAGGATACTATGAGACGTCAGTACCCTCATTTATTTGTGTCCCCAACTTAGGAGTTTCGAGGACGAAACTCTTTTGAGGAGGGGAGGACTTGTAACACCGAATTTTCCAAGCCTTTTATGTTGTTCTGTATTCGGAGATACTACTATACATTGATGTATACATGGTTATATATGAGTTTAAATATGTAATTGACATATGCCTGTGATATATAACATTATATGCCCTTACATGAACTTAGGGTTTATCGGTAGTGAAATCTTGGAAATTTCCAATACATAAGCTTTTAAATGTGTAAAACCGAGTCCATCGGATGGATAAGACCGTGGTGGTTAAATTAAATGTATTCTAATGCCTTGGAGGTGATTAGGCATGATTTATAGACTTATTAGACACTTAGAAAGCTAAATTGGAGAAGTTGGTGTACATAT
>JAOSBP010000007.1:13820206-13835064 GCA_027563825.1 Erythroxylum mucronatum | reverse complement strand
ACCTAGCTGTCAAATTAAACAATCAAACAATGACCCAGAAAAATAATTGATACTTGACTAATAAATCGATTGAAATATAAATATAAATCTCACAACATACAAAGTTCAATAACTAGGATTCCGTAAACCAAGAAATAAAACTTCAGTTACCAAACATCATAATTTCCCTAACTATTCCGGCTGTCACTGGCGTTGTAATTGTTGTGGGCATCCTCAGAATTTTATTTTTCTCTCTCGCACTGCCCACCTTTTCCAGCCTTCCTCTTATTTGCGCCTTCTGCTTTTATACTTCCGCATGCTCTCCTCCTTCCTGGCTCTTAATTTTGTGGGTCCTGGAGCACCGCCTCAATTCTCGCTTCGTCCTTGCACTAATTTATTTTCTTGTCTGGCGGCTCCTCACTGTAGCTAATTCACACTTGCGTTAATTTATTCAATTGCCAGCACTGCCGCCTACTCTTGTTTTTGTTCTTATTTATTTTTCACGCCTCCTCCAAAACCTCCCAAGCACTTAATTCTTTTGCTTCTCCACGTTGTCTTCGGCGTTATTATTTCCTTTGAAGCTGTGCCGGCACTGTTAACTTGATAAGACAAATAATATTTTCAACCTTTCAAACCCCCGTTTGTCTTATGCCTCCACCGAATGCTTGTCTTAGGTCTGCGCTTGAATTTTTCGGCTGGGTCCCTCTTGTGTTATTCTCTTGCTGTCCTCTTAACTGTGCCCGTCTCTCTCTCCTCTAAGGCGCTACTTGATTTATTTTGCCCATTTGCCTGTTGCCTTAAGTGTGCTCCTGCTTATTTAATTTAATTGATTGCTTGTAGCTGAAACGTGACTTTTGTCTTGATAAGCTGCCTCCAAGCGTCCAGCTGTCCCTCTTATTTTAATTTCCCTCCAGATACTCCTCTACTTAATTTACGTTTGATTCCCTTGTGTGTTCATTTATTTTTGCTGATTTAATTCTCCTAAGACGCTGGTTCCATTTGATCCTCCCTTGATTGCTTTAAATCATTGCTGTCCATCGTGGCTTCTCCAAATGATTGATGTGACAAATTAATAGTTGGACAATTAAAATTGTCTCCTCCACTTGATTCCACTGTCTAGCTAATTTGTTGTGTCTCATTTGCTTATGCCCCAATCACGTGAGCTACCACCTTCATTGTCTTCCAGCTCATTCCTTTTGCCTGTAGCTAATTGATGGGACATAAATTCACGCTTACAACGCTGCCTTCTTTGATTGACGCCACCTGTTGTGTAGTGCTTTGTTTGCAGCCTCCTTAATTACGTGTCTACTGTGCCATTTAAACGCTGTCCAATTTTAATTTGCTGCTTGACTTTTGCATGAGAATTGCTCCTTTAATTTTGCTCCTCAAACGGCGCTGCTATTGCGTGACTTCCCAAGTAAAATGCCACCTGTTGCGTTGTCTCTCTAATTAATTTATTTGCAGCCTCCTTTTGTAACTGCGTCAAATACGTTCTGCCTCTTATGCGTGATTTTTCCATAGCTGGTCCGTGTAGCTAGTGATTTTTTATCTTGGACCATTTAGTTGCCTTGTGTTGTAGTGTCTCCTCCACTTGATTTAATTTATTCCTTAAGTGCTGCCCTTAGCTCCTATTCTTTGTGTCTCCTTTTGATTTGTTGCTTCCTTCATAGATTTCCGTCTCTCGTTTATACTGTCCGTAGATGCGTGTTTTTTCTCCTGGCTTTGTATCTTATGCCACGTTGGTCTCTTGTCTGCCTGACCTATGTTGTGCGTTGCCCTTCAAGTTGAATGTGTTAATTTGCTGCTGTATTATTCAACCATTATCCACATATTGCATGCTTCTTCATTTTTCATTTTTCTTGCCTTTTGTTATTTTTTTTCTTCTTCCTCCACGAAAGCAAGTCGATATTAATCTTCGAAAAAATGATCTATATGTCACGCTTTCAACCCACTTTAATTTTTTTTCCTTCAAATTGTACCTAAAATCAAATATGAATTAAAGTGAGTATCTTAAGTATTTTTATGTCAATAATCGCTAAGTGAAAATAATTAAAAATATCAACAATTAAGCACATATTAGGTACACTCTAAATACTCAATCTTAGTCCTGCTCAATTTAAAACCCTTCGATTTTAATGTGTCTATCTAAAACTTGTAGCTTGACATTGATACCCTCTTTTGTCTCATTTATTAAAACAATGTCAGTAGAAAATAACATACATCAAGGCACATGTCCTTGGATATTCTTGGTGAGCTCATTCATCACTATTACAAATAAAAAACACTTAATGAGGAGCCTTGGGTGTAGCCCAATATTGATAAAAAAGTACTCTATATCTCCTCCTATCGTCCTTTCTATAATCTTTACACCTTTATACTCATCTCTAATAACCTGTATATTGGTCATAAGAACTCTCTTAACTTCTAAAAACCTTCACATGATTTCTGTAGCTAACCTGTCATAAGCCTTCTCTAAATCAATAAAAACTATGTATAGGTTATGCTGTCATTGCCTATAATATTTCATTAATGTTTTAAGGAGATGTAAAGCTTATGTCATGGACCTTCTTGGCATGAAACCAATATGGTTCTCCGAGATAGATGCATCCTTTCTCACTCTCTTATTAATCACCTTCTCATATAACTTCATGGTATGACTAAGTAATTTGATGCCTCTATAGTTGTTACAACCTTCGATGTCCCATTTGTTCTTGTATAAAGGAATTAGCATACTAAGTCTCCACTAATCTAACATTTTGGGAGTCTTAATGATCACATTAAAAAGCTTGAATTAATCTCCCTCAAATATTTTAAATTTCTTCCCTTGTGCTCTACAGGCAATAAGTAAAGTTACGATACATCTTGAACATGCTAATATTACCTAAAAAGATATTATCCTCTATGCCTTCATTAAAAGGGCAATAGAATTACCTCTGTCATCTTCTCTTAATGTCATTTTTAGCCACGAGCACCTGTCTTGCTTTATCTTTTATATAACAAACTTGATCTAAGTCTCTCTCTTTTTGTTCCCTAACTCTTGACAACTTAAATATATCATTTTCTTAATCTTTATTTTTCAATCATTGGTACAATTTATTATAGGCTTTGCTTTTAGATTATGAGTCTATCTTCTTTGCCTCTTTCTTTATCAGTTTGTAACTTTCTCTATTAACTATCCTCTCTACCTACATGGAGCTATCTAACAGAGCTTTATAGGTAACTTTCTTGATCTTAACCTTTTCTTGTACTTCTTCATTCCACCAATAAGACTATATCTTACTATCCCTAAACCCTTTAGAAACACCTAAGATCTCTTTAGCTGCATTCTTTAAAAGAGTTGTGCGACACGTTTGTTTGATGTTAATCCATATAAGCCTGATAGAAATGTAAGCAATATGACAATGATAAAGTAGCATGATGGTTCATTAATTCTTAATCAAAATTTTAAGGGAGATATTATTAGAAGGATCCAAATATTCATATACACATATGAATCATGATTTAGAAAATATTACAAGATAGTATACACACTCAATTGACATATTCTGAGGTATGAAACGAAAATGAATGTGCATTCCCAATGTTTTGCATTTTGATTTACTAATAACATGAATTGATGAATTATAATTAGTGAATTGAGAATTTATTGTTACAATTGAGTAATTGAGGAGGTGATATGTGCATCTAGTCTAAGAAAAATTTTAAAGAGCAAGACAAATTGATACATAGGAATTTAAGTTCATTAGGCCTATGAAATTGTGATATATGGCATTGGGAATAAGTGACAAATGGCTCAGTTAAATGGATGACAAGTGGCTTGAATATAATTGTGACAAGTGGCCCTTTAAATTTGTGACAAATGGAACTTTAGACTTGTGAATGCGGAGCAATAGAATGGTGACATGTGTAGCCTTACAATTGGTGACATATTAGCCTTACAATTGGTGACATGTGTAGCCTTACAATTGGTGAAATGTGTTGCCTTACAATTGGTGACATGTGTAACCTTACAATTGGTGAAATGTGTAGCCTTACAAGTAGTGACATATGGGGGCTTCAATGAGTGACATGTGTAGCTTAAAGTAAGCAACACATGGAACAATAGAATAGTAACATATGGACCAATAGAAGGATAACATATGTACCAATAGAATGGTGACACATGGACCAATAGAATGGTGACACATGGATTAGTTTGACTTTCTTTGAATTTTCTAGAGAAAATGGATGAAAAAGGAAATATAAGTGAGAGTGAAGGTTGGCCATAAGGTTAGAAAAGGGAGAAAACGAAAATGAAAAGAGAAGGAGAGAAAAAGGGAAAGAGAAGAGGAGAAGGAAGGAAGTTATCAAGGTAAGTTGAAATTTTGGTTTCAATTTCATCTTTCTCTTCTGATATGTTTTTCATATCCTTAGAGCACGAATTTGAAGAAACTCAAAGAATGAAAGTTGTAAATATAGATCTTAGATTGACCTCTCTGAAATTTTCTTGATAAAGTAGTGATTAGATCTTGAGTTATGTTTGTTTCCCTAATACTGCCTGTGATAGACCCCTGTACAAGAACCTTGTATTATTTCCTGATTTTTGATGACCTTAGAGTCCGAATTAGTGAATTATAAAACATGAAAAATGATTATTGATGTCTTATTAATGTTTCTGTGAAATGGTTTTGTTAGAAGATGTCTTGATAATGATTTATTGCAGTTTGAGTATTGGTTGCCAGTCTGTTTCTTACCAGAAATATGATAGAATTTGGATGGAGATTATATTTTAAAGGGAGATGTTGTTTTTGTAATTTTTAGATATAATAAGACTAATGGAAGTCTAGTTTCATGGGGCATAAGAATCATGGAATTTGAATCTTTTTAGAGAGAGTTAATGATTAAAAGAAGACAACTTGTTCATAAAGGAACATTAGGAAGAAAATGATGTAAATATTGCACATAAGGTTAGGTTAGCTTGATGTTTGAGGAGACACTGAGCTGAACTAGTAAGTGATTTACTGACCTATTGACATATCTTAGAATAACATTTATGATGATTGATCGGGGATGAATTTTATTGTAGTATTGGTGTTAAATGTGTGCTAGGAATTTAATGAATGGATTGGTTATGTTCTATTTTGAGTTTGATGCTTGAAAGACCATAATTTGTGAACTACCAAATGGATGATTTGAATTGGAATTGGAATTAAAGAATAATTGATGAAGAATTGAAGTATCTTTAAGGTGTAATTGAGGTATAATTGATGAATTATCATGAAAGTGTCAAAATTTGGAAGAAAAGTTAAAGGAAAGTGAAGGTGAACTTTCAGTTCACCTATCCCATGATCGTGGGAATTGTATTGGTCCCTTCCCACGATCGTGGAAATGCTTGATAGAGAGGAAAATTTGTGTTTTGTGTTCTTGTTGAATCATATAAGGATAAGACACTATACATTAGTGTGATTAGACTTGATTGGAGGCTTAAAATGAACTTAGTTTGATGTTGAATCAATTGGCTAAGTTTTTGATGAGTTTAGGTTCTTAAATGATATTATAAATTAAGGATTGGATTTTTTGATATCAATGTTCTTAAAGCTAGAATTTATAAGTTATTAAAGGAGTGAAGGTGTTCTTATGAATGCAAATGTGATTTAAAGGATATGAACAATGTGAATTAGTATAAATGAATAAGAATTGGGAAAATTGTGTGAATATAAAGCATTAATAAAGGATTGAAGAATGTATGATTGATCAATTGAGGGTCACCAAACTTACATAAGGCATAACGTAATTGCAAACAAGTTATGGATAAGCTATAATGAATGAATGATCAAGATTTGTGATTAAAGACATACACTGGGGAAAATCAATTAAGCATGCATCAAACATGACACACATGCATGGTCATAGTTGAATAATTATATGATTGATCAACTTAGTAATATGTGGATTATATATGTATTGTATGATTTAGAAGCAAAAATTGACCGACATTATCCAGACATTGTCAGATCGTTAAGGCAATAGCTATTCTGGAGCATACTATGAGTTGACCTAAATGTGTAATCTTAATTATATATGTGTTTCAGCTTGAATTATGTGAGTTAACCTAGATTTTTCTCACTATGTTTGAATTGTTTTTGATTAACTTTTAGAAATTATACTGTTACTAATATGGTTGTAAAATTCCAGACCATCAATTGTCTAAGGAGTTAAATATTTGGGACTGTTTAGGAAGTGCTTACTGATTGTATGTGAATGTGGGAAAAATGTGTACTCAACTGAATGTTGAATGTCGGACTCCGATTCAATGATTGTGATAAATGAGTGTGCACACCGAATGAAAGTTATTGATAGCATATTATGTGAAATGATGCATTCCATCATATGAATATGCATGATTAGATAAAGGATTTGTGACCGGAGTGACCAACGTGAAAAAGAACTTAAAGCTCAGGAAATGTGCACAAGAGCCACAGGCTCAGTTGATAATGACCCCGGTATCTGCAACAGGTATAGGACAGCTATGAAATGAGCCAGATATCTACAATAGATACGGGACAGTTATGAAATGAGGTTGGTCGTCGTACCGTGTATGGGACAGTTAAATAGGTGCTCGGTCACAACAAAAATAAAAATGAAAGTGGAGTCTCATGTGCATTACATATATATATCTTTACATATATCATGTGAATAATTGCAAAGAATGATTGAATTGAGTTGATATAATGATATGCTATGTTTGTGTACATGTGGATGATATGAATGATTGAATTATTATGAAATACTTATAAGAAATGCTTGTGTTCATAATGGACTTGTTGGAATATGATGTATATTGCAATCAGGTACTAAATTCTAAATGATGTGATATATATAAGATTTGATTCTGAATGATGTGAGATACTGATTGAACTGTGTTATATACTTGCAATATTTATTTCTGTTTTGAGTGAGCACATTGATGATGGATCACTCACTAAGTTTGCAAACTCATCAAAATTGCAACATTGTTTTTCAAGTTCAGGAGAAATCTAGTTAGTCTAGTTGAAGTAACTTCTGCATTTGGATATAGGTCAATGTCGGGATCAGTTGTACTTGCAAATGTCTTAATTATGTTGTATCAAGAATTGTATCTTTCAATTGTTGTATATTGTACATGTGAATTTTGGAAATGTAATGACATTTGAGACTGCATATGTTTAAGAATAAAAATGGAACAACATGATTATTGGAATATTTTATTTTATGTACAATGGATTAAAATGTAAAATGAATTAATTTAATTGTCTTAACGTGCTATTTTCGTAGGGTATGTTCCTGAATATCCTTCGGTATGACGAGTATATGCTCTATGAGAGTGGTATGTTACAGCAATCCTCGTAGGAATTTTGATTTTAGTGTCAAACCTTTTATAATTTTCAATGAAGTGATTAACCTTCTAAAACTCTTATAGTTTACTCCAATATTGTTTTAAACATATGGATACCCATGTGGATTGACTTATGACCCATAAACTTGAACCTATCCTATGACCCATTTTTCTCAAAATAACTCACCTTCCCAAAGTTAAACTCCAAATTTCCTTTGTGAAAATAATATCTCATTTGAAACTTGCATTTCTTATGTTTCTTTGCATCCCTTACTGTCATTCCTTACCTTCCTCATCTAAAACTTGCTTTTCCCTCGTTAGGTTTCTTTTCCTCTTTGTTGGCTATTTCTTTTTACATTCAATGATTTTTATGTATTCTACTTTTATTATACATGTGTGTAAATGAACATGGAGATGGATTGTTGGGATAGGAAATTAACTATGTTTTATAATGGGAATGTTATCTATAGGGAAGATGTTGACTATACGGGTAAGGATGTTAAAATATGGGGCATTGAAATTGATAGATTTTATTACTGTGACCTTGAGAGGATGCTTATGGAAGATGTTAAAGGGCTTAAATCAAATAAGTTTATGGCGCTAGCTAATAACCTAAACATGGATTGAAAGGGGATGAGAAAAAGTGATACTTGTGTGATGAAGATATGTAAGCTTATTGTAGAACATAAGTTGATCGATTTCTGTGTTGATCATGGATCTAATTGCCACATTTAAAACAAAATGGTAAGGTCATTACTAGAATTGTGGATTATGTTATTGATGTTGAGGAAGAAGTTGTAGATGATGATGTTAATGTTAATCAAGAATTTGTAAGTGTAAGTGACAGTGAAGTTAATCCAATTAAGCAATAAGAGAATGTATTTGTTGATGTAAGTGTTTAAGAGGATTTTGATTTTGGTTTGGATGATAAAGAGTTAGAATTATCTAGGAATTTAGATATTTCATTTAAAAGATAATAGAAGAAAAAGAATCAAGAGCAATATATGTAACATATAATAAAAAAGGGAAAGCTAGAAAAAAAGCAGTTGATGATGGAGATGATAATAATGGGATTGATGTCTAAGATGAAATTATGACTAGAAAAAGGGAAAGCTATAGAAAAAATTGTAGTTGATGATGGAGATAATAATGATAGGAATGATGTACAAGATGAAATTATGATAGATTACTTTGAGTTATATGAAAATTGTAGTTTTAAAGAAGAAAATGGCTCAAATATGGATAAGGGGTTAAAATATAATCAAAACTTCATTATTAAACCCTCATGAAAATTATTGACATTGAGATTAGTGTGTTATTTGACGATTCTATCCTATTCTAAGCCAAATGTGTGAGTAGATATTACAAATGGTACATTTCAACTAGCTCAATGAAAGATTCAAATAGTGTTCGAGTAAGTATTTACATTTTTTTGGTTATTTTCAATTTATGCATCATTGGTGTTATAAATTAACTACTAATATATATGTATGCAAGTAAGAATTTTTTTAGTAAAAGCACACATACATTCTTGTTTTTCACAAAAAGTAAAGGTTCAAAGTGACTTGTTGAGAATTACGTAAATGACCTATCGAGACTCATTTCATTGAAACTAATAAACTTAAGGAAGTTTATTAACAAAGATTTGAGAGTCGATGTTATTTATTGTGTTTGTTACAGGGCTAAGAAGTTAGTGATAATGGAAATGTAAGGAGGTGTAAAAGTAGAACATAGCAAATTGTGGGATTATAAGGAAGAACTTTTAAGGTTAAATTATGGTGGTAGAGTTGAATTAGTTTTTAAAAGGATATCACTTGGAGATGATTTGCAGTAATCATTTCATATAATTCTTACAAATATAGTAAAATGGCTTTTATGAATGTTTTAAATATTAACTTAGTTGTATAAGGTTAATACAAGAACGAGCCTTTAGTTGGTTGTATAAGGTTGATAGGACTAGATGGTTGCATTTTTAAAGAGATTATAAAAGGTGAGTTATTGACAATAGTAGGAAAAGATGAAATAATTAAATGTTCCTTATGGCATAGACTTTGGTTCATATTGAAACAACAGATACTTAGAACTAGCTTTTAAATTTATTAAACAAAGACTTGGATTTAAAAGATAAAGGATGACCGCAAATGATTTCTAATCAATAAAAAGTTTCTGATGAACTTCATATGCTTTAGAATTAGATACTTATTTATATTACCTTCTTACTAATTTCTTTAATTGAATGTTACATAAGGTCTTATGGAGGCATTTGGTAGGCAACTCCCAAAGATTGAAGTAACATTTTATGTAAAACACAGATATCTCAATTCGAGAAAGAGGGATCACAAGGGATTAGAATTAGAAAGATTATTATCAATATTGTAAGTCACGTAATAAGCCAAATTTTTTTATTTAAAGAAGTTAGAAAAGGAGTCAAAAGATGCTCATAAGGGTTCACTTAGAACTATAAAGGAAAAATGGTCAAAATAATAATTCAACACTTTACTTATGTGTGATAATATGAATAATATTCTTTGCAAAGCAATTTATAGAAGTATTATTAAAGCTTGAACAAAAAACATTATCATAATATTTGAGAAAAATAAAATGCATATGATATAGCGATTGATTAAAATAGAAACATGATAAGAAAATGGAGAAATGACATTAATCCAAGAATAAAAAATTTATTGAGAGTTAATAAGGAGTTAAGCATTGATTATGAATTTGAGAGTAATATTGTTAGAGGATTTAAAGTGATACACAAAAGAGTTTAGTGTCTTGTGAACTTAAGGCACGACATGTTGTTGTCGAAGAAGGGATGTGTTAAGAATCTCATATTCACGTGTCATTACTAACATCAAGTACAACAATGAAGAATTTAAAAAGTATGTATCACACTGATTTATGATGGATAAGTATCTACAAGCTTATTAATATAAGATGGAGCCAATTTAAATAGATAAATATCTAGCCTAAAATGTCATAACTCAGAACCACATCAGGCATATGACAATTGTTGCATACCCAAGCTAAGGATACTCACGGTACCCTTAACCCGACTATGTAAGGCTAACTGAATATTCTTTAAAAACATTTAGACAACAAAACGGCTGTATTTTGAAAATAAAAAAACTCAACTAAAATACCTATAAATCAATTTCAAACGTACTTCTATATTCACGTTTAAAACTCTACCACAACTTTTAGACTTTTAAATCCACTCAAGAGCAATCTCAACAACAGTACAAAAGGTTCATACATAAGGTCATTTATAAACCACAAATCAATCAAAAGTTAATTTACAAAATCAGAAAGCATATCATCATAACCAACTTAATAAAAAAAATAGTTCATGAGCCACTATACAACAAAAGTACAAACAGAGACTACTCATATGCGGTAAAGCCCTGAAAATGTTAAAAGATTGCATGATTCACTCAGAGCTTTAAGCTCACCATATTAACCTGCATGGCTGGAAAGCAAAGGGGGTGAGTACACTATGTATTCAGTGGGCATGAAAAACATATATCGCAAACAAAACCTAATACATACCAAGACAGTCTAGATAACCTAAGGACGAGTTTTTCACAAATTTAACATGCACATAACCACCTATGAAGTGAACATACATGACATAGAAACACATAGGCCTAGCCTATGACTCAACATATACTGATTAGGAATCACATAGGCCTAGTATATTAATCACTCATCCAGTGAACATAGGTTCCAGTTCCAATACACAAGAGCAGAAAAGCATCACATGTATAAATCAAATCTCGTTGGGAAGCCAAATCTCATAATAGGCCAAAACAATCATGTATGTCGCCACTAGTCGGTCAAACTAGTATGCGCACCCACCGATTCCCGGTGTTGGCTCGACTTTTATCTGTGGTGAGTCCAGACTATGGTTGACAAGAGCGTCATGACCCTAGGTGATGACCTTGTCGGTGACCAGACCTCTAGGCGTGTAATGACCCATAAGTCCTTAGAAAAGGTGTCAATACGAGCACTCGACTTTTATGTACCAGCGTTAAGAGTAAGGGGGTCACTTATTCTGTTGTGCCTAACACACGAATGGCCAATCGTTACCTCACCAATCATAAAAATCATATACAAATATTAAGTACTAAAATCAAGTAAGGCACCACGCCTTTATTTATTGGTCTAACCGATAAAATGTAACGCTGTCATGGCTCTAAGCTAAAAGAGAACAAATACACGCAGCATACATGACTCAGTTATGCATATGTAAGCTCCAAAATATTATTTCAGCAATAAAAGCCATCTTTTGCACTCCAAGTGCAAAGTTGCTCAAAAAATATAGTTTTGGAAAATAAAACTTTATCCTTTGCACTTCAAGTGCAGGTTTGTTGAAAAAAATATCATTTCTCAAATTATATAATAAAAACATCAGTCACACTCCAAGTACAAAGAGTTATTCAAAACAATGTCGTTTATTAAATACACAAGTATACTAGTATCTATTTGAGATTCAATCTTACTACGCATTACCTAAGTTCAAAATTTACATACAAGTCATTATGCATGTCTTGGGATGTCCTAATGCCATTTGAGAGATATGGTTTTCCCAACTCACCTCAAAATAAGGTGTACACTCCCTTGAATTCAATAATTCTCAGTACGAGCTCCTTAATCTACAGCTCCCGAGCCTTTATACATACAAATACACAATGTATTCACTACTCAAACATGTGTCTAGTATTCATACACTACCACATAAGTGTATACAACACAATACCACTATCTTTAAGCTATAGGATTCGTCCATTAAGCTTCTCACATGGTTACTTCCCTTATTATTCACATAAGCTTTCTTTTACAATTTCCAAGGCATTTAATGCCTTTAATCCAATACTTACACATTTCAAAGCATAATTAAGCACATTTTTATCCAAGCACATTAGGCCTTATTCATCAATCTAAGCAAAAATTCAAGTTTACTCTAAGTGAACATGAAAGCCTCTTTCTAATGCATACCATTACAAATGCTTAAACCCTAAGCCAAGTTCACTTAGGCATTTTATCAAACACCTAATGTGCATGACTTTCAAGTCATATTTTCAAGACTTTATCATAGTAATTCATGCTCCTATCTTGTTATATAACAAACACTTCGAAACAATAACACATTTCACCACTTCATTTAATCCAATTCCCTTCATTTAAGTCATATTCATCATAATTATACAACTCATTACATTAGTCCATTTCTTCCCCCCATCATTTCGGCCAAGCCTTATCTAATATACATCTTCTTCATTTTCATCATCAATTCACATTATACATAGACAATTAACACCATAGAATTCATTTAAACCATCAATTTCAAAAGATATTCAAAATTTCACAAACTATTACCAAAGAGAGGGAATTTCAGTTTTGGCTTAAGGAGTCTTCTCCATAACTTATTTCATTCATCAAAACCTTGTTTCATGCATATTTAAGCATGGAGAACAATATATCTTAACACCAAACTAAAAATCATAATTTAGAGAAAAATAAGACAAAATTTAAAAGCTTTTCATTCTTGATATCTTAAAATTCTTTGAGAATTTCTCAAATATAATGATAGATTTAAGTTCCTTGATTCCAAATTAACTTAAAACACCTTGTTTTGGATTGAAGAATTAAAAAATGGTAGAAGTTTGGTGATGGCCAAATGGTATTCTTCTCCTTTCTTCTCCTTTCTAATCTTTAATGGTGGGGTGCATGGCCATACAAGAAAGAAGCGTCTAGAATGTTGACTCTTGTTTGACCAAACATGGTGAAATTACCTTTTTGCCCTTAGCTTATGTGAAATTACCATTATACCCTTCAAACTTTTCCTAAATTTACAATTAAGCCCAAAATTTGAGAATGACCAAAACTTTTATTTTCATTTTGGACCCCAAACTTTTGAAAATTATAATTAAGCCCCTTAACTTTATAAAATTACATATTGTTCCTCCAAGAATTGAAAATTTTCATTTAAGTCCCTTAATTTGTAACAATTTGTAAATAAGCCCTTATGTATATCAACTTTTCCAATTAAGCTTTCTAAGTGTCCAATGAGTCTATAAATGATGTCTAATCACCTCTAAGGCATTAGAACACATTGAACTCAGCCACCATGGCCATATCTATCCAATGGACTCGATTTTACACACTTAAAAGCTTATATGTCATAAATCTCCAAGATTTCGCATACCGATGAACTCTAAGTTCATGTAAGGGCATATAACATTATAAATCATTGGCATATATACCCAAAAGGATTTAAATACATCTTTGAACTCATATACAACCATATATATATATATATATATATATATATATATATATCAATATACAGTAGCATCTCCAAGTACCGACCTTTACAAAAGGGCACAGAAATTCTAGTGTTACATTACCAATAATCATTTCTATATTTTTTTGTTAAAGAGCGAATGAGACTTTAAACCATTTACTTTTCAATTGCCACTATTCTTTGTTACTTTGAAACAAAATTCAAGCTTTATGCAACCTTCATTATGACAAGAATAAAAAAATCAATATTGTTGATTGGGCATATAAAATTCAATATCATAATAAAAATGATCTAAATATTTTCAGGCTTGTCTTTAATTGTATAGTATATAATATACAAAGAGAAAGGAACCTTAAAACCATCAAGAATATACGACAAGAAAAATTTTCAAGCTCTTTGTTGAAATGTACTCGACTAGATCAAAGCAATAATATTAGGTAAAGGGATGACTTTCCAAAATAAGTGAACGAATAGCAATTAATTTGAACCTTTTGTAAGATTATGACAGACATATTTACCATTCAAGTTTTTATGTATGAGTTTTAAAGTCCTAATTCAACAAATTGAAATCAGTTGTCTACTTTATTAGTAATGGTTACTTGTATTATTATTAGTTGTCTAATGTTGTGTAGCCATTACTAAGACTTGCTTAAAGTCTAATTGATGGAGTGTGGTGGTATAAGGTGGCTGGAAGTGATGGTTATGGTGTTTAGGTATGATGGTTGAAGTTTTGTAAAAATTGAAATTTCCTAAGTATAAACGAACAGGCAAATTGTAAGGCAAATTTCGGACAAATGGCTTAGAATTTGGAGCTAATTCTTGAAGACAAATTGTAAAATAGGATGTGGGCTACAACTTTGGTGAAGGAATCGTGGCAATCTGATGTCTAGAAAAAAAGTTATGAATTTGCTTGATAGATAGGTTCTGGATTAGGAAAGTGCTAAAACTACAGGCTCAATAGTTAAATGAATTCAAAGTGCATTTCTAGGCAAACAGTTGGGCATTTTCGAGTGGTTCCTAAGCCTAAATTGAAGTTCAAGAAGTGAAGTACAACACTGATGAAGGAAGTTTTTCAATTGGATTAATGGTTTAGAAGTTATGATTGATTTAGTTCGGCTATATCTGGAAAGGTGTGGCAACAGAATTGAATAAGAAAATGAATGAAAAGGATGAGTGTTTTTGGAAACAAACAAAACCCTATTAGTTTTTGGAAACTAA
>JAOSBP010000007.1:13775138-13789444 GCA_027563825.1 Erythroxylum mucronatum | reverse complement strand
AAGAGCTGATGTTTAACTTTTTAAGGTTTTTCCTGATTTCACTCTCATTATTTCTTTTGATTAAAAATAAATAAATATTTATTTATTTTTAAATAATTTTGCGGATACCCACGGATACCAGTGGATTGGACCCGACCCACCCGCAAAATCAACAGGTGGGTCGGGTACGGGTAAATATGAATCGGGTAAAAAAACATACAAACCCATACCCGGACTGTTAGGGCGGGTACGGGCGGATAAACGGGTGACCCGCCCGTTTTGCCAGATCTATCAATGATAATGGTAATCATTCCTTCATCTTAACCAACCACCATAATTATAATGATTATATCCTTTTTCATTCTTTACTATATTCATTCCTATTCCTATTCTCATTACCCTCTATGAACCAAGCGCCCCCTAAATCTTGTCTTTTGGGAATCCATCCAATCGCAGCATTGTTTTATAAGCTAAATGGAATCTCACTCTCATCGGCTGCCAATCGGAGGTCGACTTGGCAACATATTGCATATCCCATTAGTAATATCTCTTACGATGAAGTCCTAATAAAAAGGGAGGTCGACTTGGCAACATATTGCATAGATTTTTGGTTAACCATTATCACTCATGTCAGCCAAAAGTTGTGATTTAAAAAAAAAAAACGAAAGCTATGTCATATTTCCTATAATAGACTTTAAGTCCAAGCCACATAATAGCACCATCGCCCTAATACAACTTAGAAGCTCACATGATATTAATAAAAGTAACAAAAGGACCATTGGAAGACAGTTTCAACATTTTATTTCAACTTGGCATGGATATCGTCACTGAAAAACCAATGCCCAAAATAAGTATGCAAATAAAAGTCGCACACATACTGTAAACATCTCAGCTTTAGCCTATCATGGCTATGTTTACAATAAAATGGTTATCAACAACGCAACAAACTGAAAAACAACAATCTACAGATAATCAAGATTCAGAAGACTTCACAATGAAATTCTGGCGACTGATGGGATTCATCACTACTGGTGGGCCTGCAGTGCGTGGCCACGCCTGAAATTTCTTGTCAGTTTCTTCCCACCACGCCTTGTTGGAAACAGTTGATGGGGTAGTGCCTGAGCTCCAAGTACTTCTTAGTTAGCATTAAATTGAAATAATATCAAATACGAGCGAGTTTTTTTTTTTTGGTCAAAAAAATACGAGCGAGTTAAGTCAACCATAAAAAATTGCGATCAAGTTTTACCTCCAAATATCTTCTTGTCAGCAATAAGCTGGTCACACACATATGCAATTGCAAATGATCCCAACACTGCAGGTATGATGTACTTGGATCCCATTGTCAAACTACAATATAATAAACATTCGAGATTAGGTGATACAATACAAGACAATAATATTACAAAGGCCGAAAAGTTCATTAGAAATAGTGAAGCCTCTGAATTAGCCAGTCACATCGAAGACAAATTCAGTCGGTAATTTCACCTATTTGATATAACAAAAATTCATCGGCTTCAAAGAGAAATTATAAAACAATTATAAATCAAGCACTCAGTCAAGCGCCGAGCCCGATTGACCCCCAACAATCACCATAGCCCAGAGAACTCGATAACGGTCAAGGGAAACGAATCTCTGGCTACTGATTGGTGGCGTGGGAATAATTAATCATCTGGAACAAATAAAACGAAGCACTCACTTACAACTATACACAGAAGAGCGAATCAAAACTCACCTTAGATCTGAAGACGGAAGAATGAAAGGCTATTGGAGGCTTAAGTAACCCTAACGAACATATGGTGAAGTAACAAAATTGGGGAGGCATTTACACGTATTGCTGCTGTGTGCTTGGGCCTCATGCCTGCATACATTTCGTCCCGCTTGCCAGGCCCCAGTAAACTTCTACGGCGAGAGCCTAAAAATAAACAAAAGCAGAGTCGGAAGTTAAAATTTTTTATTTCGTTTCGTTTTATTTTTTTAACTGAATTTTTTATTATCATTTGTTATTTTACTTTTATTTTAAAGTAAAATTTTAATTTAATTATTATTACATAATATATATTAATAAATATTGATACAGAATATATTAAAATTTATTAAAATAAATAAGAAAATAAATACAATTTTATAAAAATATTCATAAATTAAAATTATTATATATATATTGTAGTTCTTAAAATTAATTTTGTTTGAAATTTAATTCTTAAAGATAGTTTAAATTTTAAATATATTTATTACATAATTATTAGATTTTACAACATATTATTTTTCAAAAATAAAATTAATAATTTAATGAATAATTAATATTAAATAATATGATTTTAGTTTAAAGTAAAGTAGATTTCACAAAAAATAAAAAAAACAAAAACTAAATTTTATAGTTTAATAAATTATAAAACTAAAAAAGCTGGAAGTTTAAATAAACAAATTTTTTATTGAATTTGAAAATAAAAAACAAAAGCTAAAAACTACGAGGCTGATTGCTTTCGTTTGTTTTGTTTGTTTTTGTAAATTATGTTTTTGTAAATTAAGAAATGACTGCTATAATTGTGTTTTTTTTGAAACGTTATCATGTGCGCTTAGCGCATATTATTCATATCCAAAGATAAAACGTCATATAGAAAACTTGGAGAGCATACTCCCCATTCAAAACTAGACATAGAATTAACTGCCCTAGCTATCTTATGAGCAACCTGATTCGCTGGTCTCATAACAAAAGCAGTAGAAATAAACTGATGCTCGTTAAACGGAGTTTTACAATCCTGAATAATGAATGAAAAATAAGAAGGAAAATTATGTGTGGATGTTAAGAATCGAGTAATTATTTGACAATCCGTTTCCACACAAATGGGAGAAAAGGAAAGGCTCTTGATCCAGCTTAGGGCTTCTAGAAAACATAATGCTTCGCCGATTTGAGGATCCATCCAACCCGGTAAAATCATTAACTTTCCCGCACAATTTAGCCCATTACAATCCCGTATCACCATTCCTAATCCATAAAATCCAGAAGATAGAAGCGCTACATCTACATTACACTTAAACTGGTTCAATTATGGAGCTTGCCATTTGGATTGAGGATGTTGTTGCTTTGAGGGTGGGCTATTGTTCCTGTTTTGAGCAGTCTGCCATTCTAATAATGTTGTTGTGGCTCTACGAATAATAAAGGATGCGTCCTGAGTCTTCTGTTGCCATACAACTTCATTACGGTCGGTCCACAAGCTCCATATAATCATGCATATCTCCTCCTTCTGTGTCTTTGTAAAACAGGACATAATCGATGCAAGCCAATGATGCAGTGTTACAATAGGAGACACATTCCAAGCCACAGAGTAAAAACGCCAAACAAAAGTAGTAAAATCACAATGAAAAAATATATGTTGTTCATTCTCTGGCGCTCTACCGCAAATAGGGCAAGTGTTAATTATATCCATGTGTCTTTGTTTTAGATTTGCTCTATATGGAAGTGTGTTTCTCAAAAGACGCCAGATAAGTAGTTTGATTTCTCTGAATTCTATATTTATGCCCTCCATACCCATCCTATAGCCTTCTTTAACTTTGTATTCTCCTTGATTGTTGAGAGTCCACATCCAATCATCCTTGCGCCTTGAGAGACTGAGCGGGATCTGTGGAATCAATTATGCGTCTCGTTGATCGAAGACATGTCTGATCCTTTCTTCATTCCAACGATGATCCCTAATGAGCTCAGCTACGTACTTAAACTGCTCCTTGTATTATGATTGTATATAAGGATCCCCATCATCCATTAACCAGGGATCTCGCCAAATATGGATGTCCTGCCCATCACCGACCCTTCTTTTACATCCCTGAATCATAATTGATTTGGCCTGATGTATACTTCTCCAGATTTGGCTTGGGTTATTACCCAACTCTGCTGAAAAGAAATCTATCTTGGGGAGGTATCTGGCTTTGAGAATTTTTGCCGCGATCGAGTTAAGGTATTTGAGTAACCTCCATCCTTGTTTTGCCAAAAGAGCAAGATTAAATTGCCTCAAGTCTCGATAACCCAATACTCCATATATTTTTGGTATGGCTAGCCTCTTCCATCGCAACCATCGTATACCCTTGTTTTCTCTTCCTCCGTTATGCCAGAAGAAACCATTCATCAAATTCTCCAAGTCTTTACAAGTGTCCAGTGGTAATAGAAATAGTGACATAAGGTAATTCAGCATAGCTTGTGCAACAGTTCTCAACAATATATCTTTTTCGACTTTGGACAGCACTTTAGCTTTCCACCCTTGTAATCTTTTTGTAAGCTTCTCTACCACATAATGAAAAACATGGCGTTTACCTCTTCCAATGACAGACGACATACCCAAGTAATTAGTATGTCCTGCAATCTCTGCAACCCCCAATGTTTGACATATCAAATTCTTCATTGTAGGTATAGTATTAGGAGTAAATGAGATGCCTAATTTGAGAAGATTAATTTTTTATCCCGACACGTTCTCATATAGCTCCAGGATAGTCTTTAACTTTATTGCCTCCTCCACTGTAGCTTTAGCAAAAAATATAGCGTCATCCACAAAAAACAAATGAGACACTAGAGTAGCACCTCTTGCGACTACGGTCCCATGGATGTGACCTTGTGCCTAAAATTTTTGTAAGCTAGCAGATAAGCCTTCCGCACAAATGATGAACAAGTAGGGAGATAACGGGTCTCCTTGTCTTAATCCTCTACTAGGAATCAAAGGCCCATATTCTTCATTACCTCAAACAAAATAACAGGAGACCGATGTTACTATCTTCATAACCTTAGAGACCCATGCTTCATGAAATCCCAACTTCAACATAATCAGCCATAAGTACTCCCATTCTATTCTATCATATGCCTTACTCGTATTGGTTTTGAGAGCGAGAGAACCCACCTTTCCTTGAGTTTTCCTTTTAAGAGAATGGAACAACTCATACACCACAATAATGTTATTGGTAATTAAACGATTAAGGATAAAAGCACTCTACGTATCTCAAATAATTAGAGGTAAAACCTGCTTTATTCTGCTGGTGAGTACTTTGCAGACGATGCGATCATTGACATTGCTTAATGATATAGGTCGTAAATCAGCTATTATTTCTGGTGCTTTCTTCTTCAGGATAAGTATAATATTTTTTCTGTTCATACCAGGCATGGGAGCATCTCTATTCAAGTTTCAAAGTCATTCTTGAGTGACATCTTTTCCAACTATATCCCAGTAAATCTGAAAAAATCCTGGGTTGAAACCATCTGGTCCCGGCAACTTATCAGGATGTATGGAGAACAAAGCTTGTCGCACTTCCTCTTCAGTATACGGGGTCACTAATAAGTCATTTTAGAGGGGAGTTACCTTATAGTCCACATTCCTTAATATCTGGCTTGTGTCTCCACGTGAAGAAGTGAATAGTTGTTGATAATAATCCAGAAGCATATTCGGTAGTCCTGCTTCCCAATCAATCCATTCCCCATTACTGTTTTTGAGCTTAGAAATGAAAATTTTCCTATGCTTGTGAGAAGCCATTAAATGGAAAAATTTTGAATTAGAATCACCTTTTCCTAGCCAGTGTTGTTTGGCCCTTTGTTTCCAATACACTTCATGCTATAGAAGAAGCTCATTGTACTGCTGTTCTAATTCTCTTAAGACCTCCCTGTTAATCGTCGATTGGCGCCGCACACTTTCCACATGTTGTTTAACTTTTTTGATTCGATGGTGAAACTCTTGATGATGAGATTTTGCCCAAATTTGCAAGTCTTAAGAACAAGAGCGTAGTCGGTCTTGAAGAGAACAAAGTAAGCCTGTCGATCATCCCTGACTTATCATCTGTCTACATTCTTCCTCTATGGTCCACGCATTCTCGAATCGAAAATGCCTTTGAACATATTTCTTCCATTGAACACCCAGCGATAGAAAGATGGGTAAATGATCAGAAGAATGTAAAATGAAAATGCTATGCAGTCTAAAGAATTAAAGAGAAAGGTCTCTGGTTCTAGTGAACTTGGTGTAGAAGCAGGTCTTATTATTAGTAGGGGTAGGAACACTGAAAGAGATGGTGGTGGGAGAGGTAGGTCACTATGCTACCCGTTACCGTAGGGTACATACTGGGACACCTGAAGGGCATTCTAGTACATAACCTATGATAATGGTGTGTTACGTTCAATCATAACATTCACCTAACATGGCATCATCATTCTTTATTCTCTTATAAAGCATCTTACGGAAAAACACAATATTTTTTTAAACCAATTTCCTCCCTTCATTTCATAAAAACCGAATGTCTATATTGATAGTTTACCCATATCATCCAAATGTGTACATCATCATATCCTAATACAAAAGATGCTACATGAAAGAGGAAATACACAAAAGCTATTTAATCTGTACAAACCCAGTTGACCAACCTTTGAGCCATTTCTTTCCTTTTCCAAAAATACAAGTCTACACTGCTTGTAGCGTCCCTCAGTAGCTAAAGTCGTCTCTCGGTCCTAAAAAGTCAACATGGCAATTTTGGTAAGTTTTGCGAACTCAATGAGGTAATCATCAATAGTTCACTCAATTTATGCATCACATCAATACACGTGACATATCATATTACATGCATTCATGTATCGAAATGTTTCCCATATCATATTCTCAATCAATCATATGCTTGGACATTTACATTCAAATCACATTTTTTCCATCGGACCAAAGGTCCGGCATTCAACATCATTATTCAGTAACATATATTTTGTCACATTCACATACAAGTAGCACTTTAATAACTCATTTACGTATCATAACCATCGGAGCGCCATTGTCCGAAATCAACACAATCAATTCACATTCATTCAATAAGTCAAACATAATATAAAACAAACAATTAATTGAGTGAGACCATCTAGGTTACTCACAAGTCGCTCCTGAAGCTATTGCAAGTTCCAGTGACATCTGGATGTTGACATTCTAGTTGTTCCTCTATATATCAAGCAATAGACATATATCACAATGTGCACAATTATAAGTGTTTAATAATGCAAATGCATGTAAATGAAATATGCACAATGCATGTTCATGACAATCCTTGGTATCGCTCTATCATTTTCATCATATAAACATTCATTTATCCAAACTCACATAAGTATCATTTATACTTATGGTTTATACCTCAATAAAACCATTAGAATCACCATTCCTAACTCATTCGAATGTTTAGATAAAAGGTTCTAGGCAAAAGAAGGAATGATGCACTTATTGAGTTGTTTAAGCCAATTAGAAATAAGTCACAGCCATGCAACATCAGTGCGTGTCTGTGCAGTCCAAATTAAAATCATCACAAGCGTGCAACCAAATGCACGCTCGTGCACATATGAGTCATGGGCCGTGCAGACCCAAAATCAATTTCCAGATTTTTCAAAAACACTTTCAGGTCTACTGTTCACACTCACTCAGAAAGTGAAAATGAAGTCATTTGGTAATATTTTCTTTAATAAAAATGTTCTCCTATCTCTTACATTTCTAATGACACCAAAATCATTCAATTTGGTTCAGAAATCTGAAATTTATACCCCAAACATTTCAGACTGTTCATGAACTAAAACAACATTCTCTAATAAAACTTAATTCAAAATCTGGAATTCTAGAGATAGAATAAAAATTTGATCTCTTTAGAAAATTTGTAGTCTTATGTCTCTAGTTTACTCCAAATAAAAAATCATTCCATTCGGATAACTACAAAACAAGATATCTTTAAAATACCGAAGCAAGTTTAATGAAAATACTCTAATTATCAATTTCTAGAATTTCTCATCATTTTTGTCCTACATTTATCACTCAATCTCTCCCAAATGAATTCATATTGTTATAATTTTTGTTGGAGAGGTAGATCAATGTGTTACGAGTCTATTGGTTCAACTCTCATGTTAACTGGAGGTCGGGAGAACAAGATATGGCTAAAAGGTCGAAGGATGTTCGCGTTTGCCTCCAACACTATCATGGGTTTTCACTCAACTATCAAAAGTCGCGATTGTGCTCTAAGACGATCGCGAGTCTCCAGACGTTAGAGGAAAGTCGCGATTGAGCAGAAGCATGATCGCAATTTCCCTCTTCTTCTTCCAAAATCGCGATCGTGCTTCTGCTCCTTTCGAACCTTTGCCATTTCTTCTTCTTTCATTTTCTTCTTTTCTTTCACTTAAACCATTTCTAACTTATTTCAACCTCCATTTTCGACTTCCATTTAACTCCAAACATTCAAAAATCAATCAAAAATCTAGATTAACATCAAACATCAAAACTCTTAAACTTCATATATACTTCCTCTCTCTACTGTAGATTTTTATTCTCACTTCAATCTTCTTCAATTAATACAAATGACACTCAAACCAATGCTTCTAACTTCATTTTAGCTCAATAACACATAATAAATAAAAAATCCAAGGTTCACGCTTAAACATCAAAAATCCGATTCTCATACATGAAAATTCCATTTTTTTGCATTTTCTTTTCTGTCATATTCTTGCATCTCAAATTTTTTTGTACATTCTCTATTTTCTTCTCAACTTTCACTTTAAACAATCTTTCTCATCTCCAAACATCATCATACACCTATCTCTGACCTATCTCTTAACTAATTCATTCTTTT
Source organism: Erythroxylum mucronatum (assembly GCA_027563825.1). Lineage (NCBI taxonomy): Eukaryota > Viridiplantae > Streptophyta > Magnoliopsida > Malpighiales > Erythroxylaceae > Erythroxylum > Erythroxylum mucronatum. Next base: position 13,780,858 of record JAOSBP010000007.1, on the reverse strand, counting down.
ATTCATCTCAATAACTCTCAAAACTCACGTATGTGCATATATATACACAGTGAAAATAAAGTCCTCGCGTCTGTTTTCTTCAGAAAGTTTCTGCACCTAGTTATACCTATTTTCTAAGATCTTTCAACTCCAAAAATAATTTCTACACTATCTTATAGCATAATGATCATCAAAACCAAAAACTCAACAAATCTACATTTTCATACAATATTCACGGTGAACATGAAAAATGTCCAATTTTCTCTTATTCATGTCATGACAATAAATCACCATTTTTTTCATACACTAACAACTCTAAAGGATTTACACAATACTTACTTGATATAGCTCCAAAATCTGCAAAAAAACTCAAGAAGCTCTAAACTTCATGCAACTCACGTACACCATTGTAGAGGTTAGCAAGTTTAGATTTTTCTTGAGGCAAATGAAAGAAAACCGAAGTTAGGAGTAGCAAAAGGATATATGAGAACAAGGTTTTTCTTTGGTGAAGATTTTATGAAAAACTCTGTGTAAAAGAGGCAACTTTGGAGAAGAAAGCTACGAGAAAGATGAAGACAATAACAGTAACTTGTCTTTCAAAGTTAAGAAAACTTAACTTTAGACTTGGACACTTATCCAAATTCCTAAGGTCTTAGCTATTTTCTAACTAACTAGTTCTTATTGAACTAGTTCCATAACTTGCATCTTTTCATTCCAATCATCTCTAAAATTTTCAATATCAACAACTCACAAATTCTAAATTCATTTTCAAAATTCTCCAATATCATTTGGTTTCTTGTTTCTAATTTCATCCATCATTTTACCAGCTAAGCGACATTTTTCCTAACATAATAATATTAAACCTTTTTTGGAAATTGTTCCTAAAATTCACCAAAATTCAAAATTACCAAAATACACTTGCCAATTAAAATTTCAATACACAAATTCACAATTCTCAATAATATCTCATCACAATTCAATTATACCCAGAATTATCAATGAATGCATGTACAATTATTTTCATGTGCAAAATTTCAGGATTCACGTGTATGTGTATGTCATACTGTGCATGAGCATGAAATGCATTTCTATTCTCTCATATTTACTATTCTAGCCTCAACGTGAGTAATGAGATGTTACAATTCTCCCCTCCTTAAAAGAAATTTTGTCCTCAAAATTCTTACCTGATTGTTCGAACAGGTGGGGATATTGCCTCCTCATATGCTCTTCTATTTCCCAAGTTGCTTCCTCAGTTGAGTGATTCCTCCAAAGGACTTTCACCAATGGAATGACTAGATTTCTCAATTGTTTGATTTGAGATCCCATTATCACATGTTTCGAATCCAATCGGTATCTTCAGAGCATACTAACATAAAACACATTATGTAATTGAGACATTTCATTCGGTAAGCCAACTTATATGCCAAAGGCCCTATCATCTCAATGATCTCATGAGGACCAATGTACCTAGGCCTCAACTTGCCCTTCTTACAAAATCTCAATACTCCTCTCCAAGGTGACAGTCTGAGAAACACTCTGTTTTTGACACTGTACTTTATGTCCCTTCTGTACTGATCCACATAGCTCTTCTGTCGATCTTGAGTCGCTTTAAATCGGCTTTGGATCAATTTCACCTTATCTATCGTGCCTTTTATCAATTTTGAGCCTTTAACCATTCTCAAGCCCTCTTCATCCTAAGATAACGGCGACCGACATTTTCTTCCATACAACGCCTCATACAGTGTCATTCCGATTCTACTGTGGTAATGGTTATTATAAGTAAATTCTGTCAGCGCTATATATTGATCCCAAGCTCCTTGAAATTCCAATACATATGCTCTGAGCATATCCTCAACAGTTTTCATTATCCTCTCACTTTATCCGTCTGTTTGAGGATGGAATGCAGTACTGAAGTTCAACTTAGTACCTATAGCAGACTGCAAGCTCTTCTAGAATCTCGAAGTGAATCTAGGATCCTTATCCGATACAATGGACACTGGAACCCTATATAGTCTCACCACATCATTCACGTTTCTTCAGGCCAACTGATCTAGTGAGTTATTCTCTCTCACTGGTAAGAAATGAGCCGACTTAGTCAATCGGTCCATTACAACCCATATTGCATCATTCTGCCTCGGGATCCATGGCAATCCCATAATGACGTCTATAGTAATCCGTTCCCATTTCCACTCCGAAATGGGCAACAAATGTAGCTTCCCTATTGGAGCTTAGTGCTCAACCTTAACTTGTTGGCATGTTATACACTTAAATACATACTCCACCACTTGCTTCTTCATTCCGGGCCACCAGAAGTATTGCTTCATCATGTTATACATCTTGGTAGACCAAGATGCATATCATAGGTGACCATATGAGTTTCCTCGAGAATTTCCTTCCTCAAGTCCTCCACATTGGGAACACATAGCCTCTGCTTCAACCACAATGTCTCATCCCTCAACTCAAACTCGGAACTGGATTCATCTTCAGTTTCTCTATAAGCTTCACCAAATCATGGTCTTTCCCCTAGACTTTTCTGATTCTATCATGCAGCATTAGTCTCAGCTTCAAAGTAGCAATCAGTGTCTCATCTTGCCTCAGATTTAACTCCACATTCAGAGCTCTCAAATGAATCAAGTTACATAACCTTGATAATTGAATATGAGCTACACTAGTATTAGACTTTCTGCTTAAAGCATCAGGCACCACATTAGCTTTCCCTAGGTGGTAGTCAATTGTGCAGTCATAGTCTTTTAGTAACTCTATCCATCTCATCTGTCTCATATTAAATTCCTTCTGACTCAACAAATACCTCAAACTTTTATGATTGATTATTGCTCTAGGCACTCCAAACCTGACAAAGATATGAGACTTAACAAAATCGACAACAAATTTAGCATTATCAGTATGAGTAGCCTTAGCTTCAACCCATTTTGAAACATAATCCACAGCAACAAGAATATATGTCTTATCAAAAGAGGAAGGAAAAGGGCCCATAAAATCAATTCCCCATACATCAAAAATTTCACATACCAGGATATTCGTGAGAGGTATTTGGTCTTTTGGTCCTAAACCACCTGTTTTTTGACATCAAACATAAGACTTGCAAAATATATAAGTATCATAAAATATTTTATGCCAAAACAAACCACATTCAAGCAACTTACGGGTTGTCCTTCTGGGACCATAGTGTCCACCACATGCAAAAGAATGGTAAAAATTCAATATAGAAGGGATTTCATCATCAGATACACATCACCTAATAATTTGATCAGAACAATATTTTCACAAATGTGGCTCATCCCATGCATAATATTTAGCCTCTCTTTTTATTTTATCTTTTTTAGCTCATGATAAAGTACCAGGTAAAGACTTAGCAATCAGAAAATTAACAATGTCAGCATACCAAGGTGTTACTTGTTGGGTGGCGAATAAATGTCCATCTGGAAATTCATCTTTTAGGTTGTCTAAAGTTATGTCTAGATGAATACGACTAAGGTGATCTGCAACCAGATTTTTAGTTCCCTTTTTGTCCCATATCTCCACATCAAATTCTTATAGTAGTAGAATCCAACGAATAAGACATGGCTTTGCCTCCTTTTTGGACAACAAATAATTCAATGTAGCATGATTTGAATAAACTATGACATGTATGCCCAATATATATGAATGGAACTTTTCTAACTTAAAAAAACTGCCAATAATTCTTTTTCAGTTGTTGAATAGTTTTTCTGGGCGTCGTTTAGCATCATCAAAGCATAGTAAATCACATGCGGCGCTTTGTTCATCCTTTACCCTAGAACAACACCTAACGCATAGTTGCTTGCACCGCACATTATCTCAAATGGGGGACTCCAATCCAGGGGCTGGATTATTGAAGCAAAGATTAGCTTTTCTTTTAATTCATCGAATGCTTTCCTACATGCTTCGTCAAACTTGAACCCCGCATCTTTTTGAAGTAACTTGAATAAGGGTTGAGTGGTCTTAGAAAAGTCTTTGATAAAGTGCTGATAAAAACCTGCATGTCTAAGAAAAGAATGAACTTCCTATACACTTACGGGGTAAGGAAGAGATTTAATGATTTCTGTACGTTGGCTTGTGTATCTTGTTGAAATTTCATGGTATTCTGTTGAAAGTTCACAGTATTCGTAGCCAATTTCTTCACTCTATCCTCCAAGGAATTATTTTCATCAGAACTTTGTCCCATTTGCTGTTGCTGTTGTTGGCCCTTGAATTTTTTTTATAAGCATGATTAGATCATGATTAGATTAATTTTGGGGTCTTGCTAGATTTATTTATGTTGGAATTAATTAACATGTTATATGGGTAAGATAATATGACATAGGTTAGGGGCATTGAAGTATTAAAGTAGTGAGAGTGTGTAAGGCCAATTTTGGCAAGTCACTTAAGTTTACAATTGACTTTTCTCAATCATTAAGGGTAAAATGGGGAAATAGAAGTGTTGTCTTCTTCCTAAAGAGGGGGGAAAACAAAAATGGAAGAGGAAGAAGTGAAATAACAAATCAAAGAGAGAAAGAAGAGAGGTTTCGGTGGTTGAGAGGAAGGAAAAGAGTTGAGCTAGGGTTCCATCTTTTCTAAGCCTTCTAGAGAGATTTAGGTGTTGTGTAAGAAGGGAAAAAGGTAAAGGAAGATAAGAGCTTTCTTTTGAACCAAGCATTTCTTCATTTGGTGAAGATTTGAGGTAAGAGCATTTTAAGGTCTTTGGATTTTTTGGAAAGGTTTTGGTTTCAAGAGCTTAGTAAATGCATGGGTTTAAGTGTTCTAAGATCAATTTATACATTAGTTTTTGTGATGACATCATATCTTCTATGTTTTGAATCTTTTGCTTTTTGCTTCTTCTGTGATGACGTCATATCTTTTATGTTTTGCTTCTTCTGTGATGACGTCATATCTTCTATGTTTTGCTTCTTCTGTGATGATGTCACATGGTCTGTGATGACGTCATATCTTCTATGTTTTGCTTCTTCTACTTTTTACTTCTTCTGTGATGACGTCACATGGTCTATGATAACATCATATCTTTTATGTTTTGCTTCTTCTGCTTTTTGTGTCTTTTGTGATGACGTCACATGGTCTGTGATGACTTCATATCTTATATATTTTGCTTCTTCTGCTTTTTGCTTCTTCTATGTTTTACTTCTTCTAATTTTTGCTTCTTCTGTTTTTTCTCTTGGCCTATCTTCTGTTCCATTTTTGATCCTTCAAAAGATAGAATTTATCTTTGAGGTCTTCACAAAAGTTGTAGATCTTGCATTCCTCTTTCAAACCATCTAAAAAGCACCCCCATCCGATATCTATAGGGAAAGTTATGGCAATTTTCTCCATTCGTCTGTCTTCTTCATTAGTCTTCTTTTCGTCTGTACCTATCTTTTGTTCCATTTTTGACCCTTTAGAAGATAGAATCTGTCTTCAGGTCTTCATGAAAGTTGTACCCTTGAAGTCCTCGTTCTAACCCTATAAAGAACACCTTAATCCGATATCTGTAGGGAAAGTTATATCAATTTTCTCCATTCATTTGTCTTTTTTCCATTCGTTTTTTTTTCATTTGGTTTCATCTGTACCTACCTTCTGGTCCTTTTTTGTTGGACCCCAAACCCAAAGCCCGACTGGTCCGGGTAGTGAGCCCTGGCTGATGGCCCACTCCCGGGACCACTGGCTGGCTGATAACTTAATCTGAAACCTAACACTGGCTATTAACTCACTTTGGTGGTGAGCATACACTG
>JAOSBP010000007.1:13709361-13723910 GCA_027563825.1 Erythroxylum mucronatum | reverse complement strand
CCTTAATCAAACAAATCAATTTAGGTTCTCCAAATAATTCATAACAAAGACATTCACATCATTTCCCAATTCTCACTAATTCAATCCTATCATGTCACTTATACATATTCTCATAAATTCAATTTTACCAAACCTATAACCCAAGTAAGATCATAATACTGGGCTCTGATATCATCTATGTTGGATCCCGTTTTCGAAATCCAACTAACTCATACAGATTCCCTCATACGCACACATGATTCCTTATTGGGTTGTCAAAAAAATATATCGGAATTTTTTCGGAGTAGTCTAAGGTTTCCAACGCGGATTCGGGTTCCAATTTGGTTTTCGTAAGAGGTTGGACATCCGGTAACGGGTTCCAACATATATGGTATTAGAGCAAAAACAGTTTATAAGTAATCATGTGTGCGCATGAGGGAATCTGTATGAGTTAGTTGGATTTCAGAAACGGGATCCAACAGCCTCTCCAAACATGCTCATTTTTCTACCTTACCTTCTTCCTTTACGACTTCCATGGTTATTGACATCTTTGTCAAAGATGCTGTAAAATTACATGGCCTTCCTACCATTATTATCTCTGATAGAGATCCTCTCTTTATGAGTCGCTTCTGGCAGGACTTGTTTAAATTACAGGGTACTACTCTAGCCACAAGCAATGCTTACCATCCGTAAATAGATGGTCAAGGGTACTACTCTAGTCATAAGTAGTGCTTATATCCGCAAACAAATGGTCAAACAGAGGTCATCAGCCATTGTCTCGAAGATTACCTACGTGCCTTCACCGCTGCCAACCTGAAATCGTGGGTCTCCTTTCTTCCTTGGGTAGAATACAGTTACAATACTACTTATCACTCGACAATCCAAATGACTCCATATAAAGCTATTTATGGTCGCCCTCCACCATCGCTGCATGAATATATTAGCAACAATACTTCGGTTACTACTCTACGATCTTCTGCAACAATGCCAAGTCATCCTCAAACTTCAATCTAATCTTTAACGTGCCCAACTTCGAATGACCCGTATGGTTAATGCTAAACGTTTGGATATCGAATTTTATGTTGGTGATTGGGTTTTTCTAAAGCTCCAGCCCTATCGCCAGTCCACTCTAGCACACCGCCAATCCAACAAATTGGCCCGACATTTTTTTGGACCTTTCCAAATTACCAAACGCATTGGTCAGGTGGCTTATAGACTCTCCTTGTCAACAGATGCCAAAATAGATGATGTTTTTTATGTTCCTTGTTTAAGAAATGTTTTAGTAACCCTCTTGGTCCTCCCACCTCCCTTCCTACCCATTTTATCAACTCACAGCCTCTCTTGTTTTCGACTAAAGTCCTCCAGACTCAAACTCTCATCCACAACACTTCTATCCACCAACTCCTTATACACCGGGAGAATCTACCTACTTTTGAGACTACTTAGGAAGATTTCACTGACTTCATTAAGAATTTTCCTTCTTTCCACCTCGAGTACAAGGTTGTGCTGTATAACTGAGATAATGTTGCAGACCTGAAAACTAATGACCACAGACCTAAAAGAGCACAAAAGAAGCTCATTCGATTCAATGACTATATAGCCTAAATGTTATAGAAATATTTATAAAAAAAAAATGTTATAGAAACTCTTCTTTTTATTTTTACAAATTGAAAAGGCTGAAAAATACAAGTGGTTATAACCAATTCTCTTACGAATCCCTTAATATAAAGAGAATCTCGGGAAAAGATGGGGCAGAGAAGAAAAATCTTCTTACTTTTCCTCTTTGTTTGTATTTGCTCTTGTTCCCGTTACTGGAGAAAGCAATACATATTTACTCATATGGTCCCATCCCTTTTCTTACATTTATGACTAAGACTTGTATATATATATCCAAATATAATATATATATCTATACGACGACGACGACGACGACGACGACGACGACGACGATTTAATTTTCAGTTAAAAAGATTTTAGGTAAACTAAGCACTAGACTTTAGTTTGATGATTAGGATGGTATAGAATTATTTTTCCATTTACTAGGAATTTTCAAGGAAGAAGGGGTTAGGACATTATTGAGGATGTGCATGGCTTCTTCTAACAATTCAACTGCTCATGTAGGTTTCCCGCAAAGCAGAATACGTAAGTGGAGAAGGTTGAACCACGATAAAGTGTTTCCTCTTCCAAAAACAGGTAACGCTATGCTGTTTTTAGAAAACAACTGGGCCACGTGGGTTTTTTAATCGCCAAGACTCGGATCGTAATGATTCAGCATGAAGAGTACAGAGAAGTGGGTTTGCAAATTCTGAACTAAGATTTTTTGTCTCATTTTATAGTATTTTATTCTGTTTTATAAATTTTGACCATTTATTTATACGAGTTCTGCGTTTATATATGCGAGATTTATGTAAAACTTACATAAATAAATGACTGAAATTTACGAGATAAAATAAGACACAATAAAATTGGACGAAAGATATAGACTAGCAAATTCTTTATACTGCCTCAAATATGGGAAATCACGTGTTGTGCGTCGTGGTTAACCGTCATACATGGATCGCTTCTCTTTTATTATCTTATTTATTTTAGAAATTATTAAAATAATTTATAATTTAAAAGTACATAGAACTCCTAAAGGATAGGGTTGGTCTTGCCGCGATCGGACCCTGACAGACTAGTACGCCATCCGAATCCTTTGGATGAAAGATAAAACAGGACGAAGCAACCTCATAAAAGAGACGTCATTTTCATTAAAGGCCGTAAGGTATCTGCGTAACGAAGCCATTGGTGGACACAACTTTTTGTTTTCTTTGGTCGGTCAAAAATTTAAAGAAATCTTTAAAGAGGCAAAAATGATTCCCATTCCAGTCCCATGTCGACGCCCATCTGAACGGTCGTTTCCTTTTGCTTCTTTTCTATGTCCATTTAAACATGATAATCTCGGATAACCCTAACTTTTCCAAAAAAAAAAAAAAAAAAAGAACATAACATAATATATGATAGATATGCTTAACGAGTTAAATTAAATCTGGAGAAGGAGAGTGGTTATGGATATCTTTGGTTTTAAAATTTTAAGTTAATTATTACTCCCTCTTATTTAAAATAAGTGTCGTTTTAAAAAAATACACACTTATTAAAAATGTTAATGAAATATCTGATATATACTTATCGTGTCCGTGTTTCTTAGGTGATGGATATCTTTGGTTTTAAAATTTTAAGTTAATTATTATATTCATATTCAAAAAAAAAAGTTAATTAGTATTATCTTTGAAGATTTATTGAATATGCTTGAGTTTCCGTGTTATAGAAAATATGGGAAGTGTAAGCTTTAAGAAATTAAGCTGTACAAAACGAAGTCCAACGCGGTTCCAGATCACAATACTACATGACTAAGGTTTCGGGAAAAGCGAACACGTGTGTATGGTAGGGTGGGTATAAAGGGGGATGGTAGTGACTGCGATATTTATCTTGTGAAGACAGAAAAAAGACTAGCAACAGAGAAGAAGACAAAAGAAGAACAGAGTGCTTCTGTTGGTTTCCCAGTTTAAGTCTCATAATTCTTGTTTGAAGAAGAAGAAGAAGAAGAAGATGCCGAGTGAAGGAACAGCAACGTGTGTAGACATCCTCTTGGCCATAATATTGCCTCCTCTTGGGGTTTTTCTCAAGTATGGTTGTAAGGTATACTCACTACTCCTAGTCTTTCCCCTTCTCTCTCTTTTCAATTAATTATTTATTGCCTTTTAATAATCTTAATTCTGAATTTTAGTTGCAACCACTTTAACCAAAACAAGAGAAAGGAATTTCTAATTTTATATTGTTTCTGGGTTTGGTATGCAGGCAGAGTTCTGGATCTGTTTAGTTCTAACAATCTTCGGCTACCTTCCTGGTATTATTTACGCTGTATATGCCATTACCAAGTGATACAACTCCATTCCATGGTCTCCCGATGCCACTGTATTTGTATGTATGTTTCTCTTTATCTCTCTTTGTTTTTGTTTGATTGGAACTTGTTTCCCCTTTCAGATTTGTTTCTTTTACTCAAATAAAATACATCTAGTAAATGAGAGAAAGAGGTGCTACGAAAGAAGTACAAACTATGTGTATGGATAAGAACAAACTCAAGTAGCTTTAATCGAAAGCAAGAAGCACGTCCACCACTGTCATACTCATACCCCTTCAAATAATGGTGTTTTATTACGATGGACCAGGAAGCACCACTGACATCGATGCATCACATAACTCCATCTGCAGACACGAGGGTCCATCAATCATTATTCATCTATGATAACTTCCAGCCTATATGGAAATTAAAAATAATAACTGGACTTTGATTTCACTCCTTGAGTAACTTTGATAGTTTCAGAATGACACTGTGGTCTATTGGTGAGAGGCCTACAGGCTTAATTATGGCAGCACATTCTTGACTGTAAATTGGCAGTTACTGATAACTTCGTGTTTGTTTGAATGCAGATGGAATTATACCCCACATGATTCATCATTCTTATGTCGTTGATTCAGTGTTATCTGGTCAGGTGTCTCTAGACTCGAACTTTTCTTTCGTTTGTATCTTCTTCTTAAAATCTCCAAAACCATAAACTTTTGTAAAGATTGGGAACAAGTGGGTTTGTGTGTGGATGTGGATGTGGATGTGGCCGTGGCTTTCGGGGGACAACACAGTGGTTTGGTAGTTTGTTGTTATCATGTGTCAGTCAGGTCTTCGAATTTCTCTCTTTCCTTTGTACCTTATGATTGTATGTTTATGGTATTCGTAAGTGAAATGATTAGTATGTATTGAATTTCCTCTTTCTACTAGTAGATTAGTTTTATATAATTTAGATTAAATTTAAAAGGTAAAATGATTGAAAAATGATCCAAGTGAAAGATATATCACTAATCTACTAATGTTAACACTAATCTTGTCCTTCATTCTTCTTAATTTTCAAGTTTATTATAGGCCTATACGTTCATAATTTGTGTAATACCCAAGATTTTGTTTAAACTAAATTTTATTACGCCCTCCTATTCAAAGTAAAAGTCATTTTAGAGGGATGCACACTTATTAAGAAAGTTAATGAAATGTTTGATATACCATTATTAATTGCGTGTTGAAGTGTCTTGAAAATATAATCTGTGTAATTTATGTAATTAAGATGTGAGATAAATTAAATTTTAATTTTGGAAGTAAAATCATAAACATGAAAAGTCACGAATGACACTTATTTTGAATAATTAAAATTCCTCGAAAACGACTTTTATTTTGAACAGGAAAGAGTAGTAATCTAAATGGAAGTAATGCGTTTTATCTACATGTCAACCTCCCCGTAAACTCATGATGGATATAATAATTTTTGGGACCAGAGCATAATACATCAATGTAGTTCCTTTGTTCCTAGCCAACTCAGCCACACCCCACAGCATTTGTGGATTATAAGGATAAGCATAAGTATAAATTATACTTATAATCTTCAATTCCTGCCTTAGCTCCCTTATAATCTTCTCATGAATTTGGTCATCTTTGTATAAGTCTAAAACCGAACCTGCAAAACAATCCCTAGGGCATAAGAAGTCATACACAAAAAGCGTAAGTATCACCTTGGCGATGCTGACCTTAAGCTATCATTGTGATACCTCTAATCAATTCTTTTCCAACAAATTCCTATCTACTCAAAAGACTAGGCCTTAACACATTTATACTCAGATTCTAGCCCTTTTAAAGACAGAGTCAGTTGCCAAGCATCCACTTTGTGGAAAACACTCCCACTTAAAGAGTGTTTCTTGTCTTTAGAAGCATTTTTGAAAGTGGTTGCCTTAGTAACCTTATTACAGACTTAAGAGGGGTTTTGACACTTTCTTATTTTGCTTAAGATCTAAAATATTGTCAATAGTTAGCTTGGCAAGAGTCTTCTTTTGAATCAGTTGTGCACTCTATAGCTCCGTCCTTTTCCTCTTTTTGACGACATCATCTTTTTGAGTCCAGATCCTCTGTCCAATATTATGGTGTCTTATTGTGTCCAATAAATCTCAGTCATTTATTTATGCGAGGCTCGTATGGGTTCCGCGTGAATCCCGTAAAATAAATAGCTAAGATTATATGAGACAGAGTAAAATTGGACTGAAGATCTAGTTTCCGTCTTTTTCACATGTTAAAATGAGCTTACAAAGGTCTATCTTTGTAAATCCCGCATGAAATAAACACTTAAAACTATTGCAAAAATCAGTCCACGAGTAACTTACTAGGTATGTTGATCTATTACGTCAGCCTCTAATATGAGATCCTCTCCTAGCCATTTCTCCTTGGAAGGAAGTGCATTTTTGGAACCCAACACCAATAGAGCTTGCATGTAAAAGTATAGAAGGGGACCCATTCTCTTTCTTTTGTTAAAATTTAGGTCTACGCATCCCTAAGTTTCCTTAAGCCCCCATTTGACGAGTTCAGATCTTCTGTCTAATATTATTCTGTCTTATTCTGTCTCATGAAATCTCAGTCATTTATTTTGTGGGACTCACGTGAGCTCTATGTAGGACTCACATAAATAAATGGCTGAGATTTATTGGACACAATAAGACATCATAATATTGGACAGAAAATTTGAACTCCATTCGACCCATCAAACAAAGGAAGCGATAAAAACCACTTTTTTCTTTTCACACATACGTCTCTTTTGAAGGCTTTTTAACTCATTCCATGGCTGACATTTAAGCTATACAAACTTGAAAGCTTATTCGAAAGGCAAATTTGATGTACGTACATGAATAGGTGTGGCTCTATATTATTTTAGATACCATGCTGTTTAGAAGGAAGAAACCTTTTATTACATTTAGACTGTTAAGTTCAGAGACCTTTTATTAGAAGATGCTAGACTTGTAACCAAGTTAGTTAGCAGCTCGTTCGAAGAATACAATAGCACAAACCTCTAACATGACTCATCAATACCAACAAATTAAAGTGGCAATATCAACTCTTTACACATGTCTCGTACGTCAAACTGCCGACACAAAAGGGAAAAGAGGCGTATACAAGTCAAAGTTTCCATTCACACCTCTCACCGACTTGATCTTGGGATAATATATTTTTTGTCAAACTCTATGGATGCCAACGAGTAACGTCCAGATAAGCTGACCAACCTTGCCTTAGCTGCTACATATGGATAAGAGAAAATGACATAATCGACAATCAGCGTTAATCTGTATCATCAAGTGTACACTGAAAGAGGAAGCAAGGGCATCGGCTCAAGTATGTCTTTAAGATAATTGTTAAGAGAAATACGTTACAGTTTTTCATTCCTACCAACTTAATATGATAAAGTTGTAGTACAATTCCATACCATAAAAATTTCCATTAATTCTTGCACCCACGATAACGATTCCATATATAGTTGAGCTAGACAGATATCGGTATTGTGGGAGCCTCCAGTCAAACCGACTCTTGTGTTAGAATGTTAGCTGTATAGAAAATCTGAGGTGAACAATGTGAGACACTTCTTATCAAATGTAGCGCGCGCGAGTGTAGGCAGAATGCAAACTATATATGAAGAGATGAGGCAGGTAGGTGTAAACCGTGTAATTATATATACAATACATAGTTTTTTTTCTCTTTTATTGTAAATTAATGAAAAAGATTTCCAGTATTTGTCATTATTGAATAAAAGATTTGCCAGCCTAAAGAATAAAACAATTGATGAATGTTCAAATTGAAGAATTATTTAAGAATTTTAGGGTAAAAATACAATCCTCTTTTATGATTTAAGAAATTTTAGACAAAAAAACTTCTAATCTTTAAATTTTTCAAAAAAACTATCTTACAATTTGGTTAAAATAATAACGAAAACATACATATGGTATGAATATCATATATAAACTAATCAAATGTCTGTAACTTAACTTAACTTTGAAACCTAATTTAGATCAATTAAACCTGATTTAAATTAATAATTTAAGATAATTATAAGAAACTATTGATTTTAGTCATATTTAATTAGCTCAGTTCAAGTTTATTAGTTGAGTTGAATCATATATAAGTAACATTTGATTGGTCTATTTATGTCATGTATGTTTTATTGTTATTTTTAATTGAAATCTAAGATAATAGTTTTCTAAAAATTTAACAACTATAAAATATTTTTATTGAGATATTGAAAATCAAAAGTTGTTTTTTAAAAATATTTAAATTACAAAAGAGTTCCGGATCTTTTACCCTTCTTTTTTATAGCTTGATAAAATCAAGCACGCACACCATCTTTGTCTCCTAGACTACATAGATATAGAGAGAGAGCATGTCATTCTTCTGCCTTTTAGGATGCTAAACATCTTTATTTGGAACCTTATCATAATTGCATATTGCGCAATATTGTCTATAGGGATACTAGTTTAAGAACGTGCGCTTATATATGATGTATATAGTTAAGGCTTTCAGAATCTGTTGGATACAATAACTTGAGTATCGAATGTTAGACATTTTTTTGTCTTCAGGGCAATTTTGTTAATGTCTCATAAAATTGCACTAACATAATTACAATTTGGTTTTTAAGTAAATTACTGGTTAAGCTATGCTATTTGATCCAGATAAAAGATATTAAAGTGACCCAATAAATGATCTAGTTTAAGGGGTCAAAGTCCGGGTGAAAAATGGGTTCCAATTAGTGTGGACCGGGTCCATATCGGCCTTTTGATGGGGAAGCCCTATATGGAAGCTATATAAAGGTAAGGTCTCCTGCAGTTGCTCAGAAGCTGTTCACGAGCATATAGTTCCCGACCCGTTAAGGAAGCTCGAAACTTGAGAAAACTGTAGAAAGACCTTGCCCGTGAGTCGGTGAGCATTTTCCGCTAAAGGACCCAGGAGATTCAGAGGCGTTTGAAGCTCGGAATCGGCATCGGAATCAGAGATGGAACCAAAATCTAGGTATTCCGCATTACCTTCGTTTTTGATTCTTTCACGGGACCCTAGGATACATAATAAGGTCCCCTCTACGTACTAACATCGAATACTACTAGTTTGCAATACTTTTGCTAACTTATACACAGCCATGCGTATTACGTTTTCATCCTGCATCTCTGTCAATGACTAAAGCAATTAGACAGCATTTATGAAAATAGAAATTAAATGAAAGATCATTTAAATAATGATATTTATAAAAGACGACTAACCAATATTCCACCAAACAACTATGTATATAGTCATAAACTATTCAAAGCAAAGCTGATCAGAGTGCTAAGAAGCATGCATGAACCTCTCCTTATTCATCATGTTCAAAACTGTGGGGTTCAAACCTAATGTATTTTCAAGGATCCGAGCAAAAGAGATAGCTGTCAAAAATCAAAATTAAAGTTGTAGATTGCGGAACATGGTAATATTTGCAATTATATTTTGATCTGTCGTTAATTTCTTCTAATAGATAATTTATAACTTAATTATCTACCAAAAATGTTTATTTATACGTTGGCAAGTTGCACCAACTTCATAATTACTAAATTAAGCAATAATAGATATCCATTCTTATGTCTGTTTATCTGGACTGCCTTAGTTGCTAATTAAGAGAGGACCAAAGACGGAAATAGCAAATACAGCACTTGAATACGTAAAATAAGCATCATATAAACATGTTTGAAGGAACAACAGTTATGATTTACAATTATATAATATTAAAATTTTGACAAGATATGATACAGGAAATCAACGAAATGATAAAGATATATTTGAATTTTAATGCTAAAATGCTTGTTATCATTATTTATTAATTTCGAGGATATAAAACCACAATAAATGTGTCCAACCAAGGATTTAACAACTCTATAATCATGTCAATTAGTGATAGTATCTTGTTAAGCCCTATATATAGAATACATTGTTGGGGTGCAGTGATAACAACCAAGAAATTGTTGCACTGACTTGTTTTCTTAATCAGTCACGCTATGACTAGAAAGAAGGTGAGACTTGCTTACATCACAAACGACTCTGCAAGAAAAGCAACTTTCAAGAAAAGGAAGAAGGGTCTGATGAAAAAGGTAAGCGAATTGAGTACCCTTTGTGATGTTGATGCATGTGCTATCATTTATAGTCCCTACGAATCTCAACCTGAGGTTTGGCCCTCGACTGGTGGGGTTCAACGTGTACTTTCACGATTCAAGCAAATGCCTGAAATGGAACAAAGCAAGAAGATGGTGAATCAAGAGAGTTTCCTTAGGCACAGGATTGCCAAAGCCAACGAGCAGCTTAAGAAACAGCGAAAGGACAATAGAGAAAAGGAGGTGACACAAATCATGTATCAAAGCTTGACCGGAAACAGATTGCAACACTTGAACCTGATGGACTTGAATGATCTTGGATGGCTCATCGAGCAAAACCTGAAGGAGATTCACAAAAGAATTGGGAAGCTTAATGAGGAAGGGTCAAATAATTCTCAACTTGTGGCACAGGCAACATCTGTGGTCGAGACGGTGGCTACAAGACAGCATGGTGGAGTGCATGCCAGAGAACAGATTCAGAGGCCGGATTTTGATGCTAATATGGAGAACATGCAGAGGCAACAGTGGCTCATGGATTTGATGAACCCTCAAGAACCTACGGGTTTTGGTGGGGATGATATGATGCTGCCTTTTGGTGATAACAACCATAATGCTCTTTGGTCTAATGCATATTTCCCTTGATGAGTTGAATCCTTAAAATGCAAACTATATATATATACATCTGATCATCATTCATAAATCTGTTGTGTGGCTTCTTACCAGTTAGGGCTTGCTACAGTACAGACTAGAGCTGTGTATGTCTACTGGATTGCCGAGTTCATATCCAAAAAAAAAAAAAAAGAAACTCATAAGTGATTTAATACATTTGATCCTTCTATTAACTAATTTATTGCACAGACCTAGAGATTTATTTTCTATCAATTTACCTGAAGATACAAAGTTTTGACGTCTGCAAATGAATATTAGTTGTGCTATAAGCTGCAAGAAGAAAATGGATGAAGTTAAGTAATCGCTTGTATACAGTTGAAACGTTTAGCCAACATATGTACAGAGAGCTATTGTGTTCTTGATACGGAAATAACTTGGAAGACCGAAGCCATGTACCCCTCCACTGCCCTTTTGCTCGGTGGAATTGGGCACAAGTTAGCCAGTGGCGGAATTTCTCAATCATAATAAGATGCAGGACTACAATTCAAATCTTATGTGGCTTATTTGGAAATCTGGCAACGATTTAATTTTCAGAGGCATCCATACTCTTACTAGTTGGTGTTCCATGTTTGATTGTTTCATTGTCTCTCTTCTCTGGACAAAGGCTTCTCTACGTCTTACCTTTGTTGGTCATCATATGCTCTCTTCAATCTGTTACTTCACCCTGTTTAGGATATTGTCAAAATTTTTGATCTCTTTTGGCAAAATTTTGGTCTTTGGCAGTATCATCATTGGCATATTGATTGGATATTAACTATTTTAACACTTTCCCCTTTTTGGGTGAATTCATGCATCTCCTGGAGCTGCCCTTTTTCTTTTCTTTTTTTTCTGGAGCTCTGTTTTGCAGATTTGCCTCTTTGGAAGTGTTTCCAGATCTGCAAAATCTATTATTTACATCAACGAAAACCCAAATGAGTATACATTTAACTGCAAATGGAAACAGATTTCAATTCATCTAATCCACAAAAGTAAAATGTCCAGCAACCATGAAAAGTCGACAAAATCAAATATACAATAACAAATATATAGTTAACCTTCAAGCACACGATTTCTGATCAAATCGAACCCATACCATTTCTTCTGGAACTTGCAACACTTACATAAGCTCCCACTCGTCCTCGCTACTCCGGCTCATCAGTTGGCAACTCAAACTTGCAAATAGAACACCAATTCCTCGAAACCAACCCCGGTATAACGCAATCCTCGTGATATCCATGCCCACAACTCAATTTCGTATATGTATAATCAACAAAGAAGCACATAATGGGGGGTGACTTACTATGTAAGTGACGAACGTTGAAATGGAAGCCCTTGGACGATGGAGGAGAGAGAATCGGACTGAGCAGACGAGAGTCCCCTTTCTTGTTGGCTTGGTTAAATTAATTTAGGTTTTATAATTTCTAAGAATTGGTCATTTTTAGCAATGTTACTAATTTAGAACCGGCTCTAACATTGAATTAGTATCAGCCAATATTGGTATCATTTCAAGTAATTTTTTTAAATTTATGAAATATTTTATGATTTTTTAAAATTTTTTAAAATAATCTATTAATATTTTGTATTATATACTTTATAATTTTACCTTAACTATATTTCCAAAATTAATAATAATAAAATTTTAAAATAACTAAACTTTGTTTATTTTTATTAACATTAATTTTCAAATATTTCACATATAAATAATAACTACAAATAATATGTAAAAAGATCATTTAATTATCATACAAATATGAAATTAAGAAAAATACAATATTTAAAATATTACAATTTCATCATATAATAAATAATAATTATATTAAAATATCAAATAAAAAGAACAATAAACATCCTTATCTCTCTAACAATTACAATTTATAACAAGAGTTCGTAACGAGGAAACAACTAAGTATAAATGAAACTTGAAACAAAAACATTTATAATTACACTGCACATATAAAATTTAGCATATATATTAAATATAAGTAAAATTAATAGAAAAGGATAAACAAAAACTTAGAACTTCATTCAATTATCTAAGGGGATAACCGCTATAACAACATTAACGTTAATTCTCATTTGTTACAAAATCCTTATCATTAAGAGAAGCCTCATCATCATCATCATCATCATCATCATTCAAATTCAATGCACCAATGACATGTCAATATTTTCTCATCTAAGATCATCGTTTAAGTAGCTCAAATCTCGCCCTTAGAAACCCAATCTTTCAAAAAATGGATATTAAATGCAAATTGGATCTACTAAACTACTTGTTCTATTAAAAGCATAGTAAATAATAAAATTTAATCATTAAAAATTATAAAATATTACATCTAACTTAATAATGATACATTCTCAAATCTTTAAATTGTACCGAACAAAAGCCAATTCATTCAATCTCTTGTACTCTAATTTATTCCTTTTTTTGGAATGGATGAATTCAAATGTGCTTTAGTTCTTTTCACAACCTATTACACTCACATATTGACTTAGAATTCAAATTGCAAATCTTTGCAATTCTGGAAGATCACTTTCGAATTGATCCCACCAAGAAACTGTAAGTCAAAAGGCAAAAAAAAGTAGATTTATAAACAAAATAAAGTGATAATTAATTTTTAACAAGTAACAAAAGTGAACAAAAATATACGTGGATTAAGTTTTGCTTTTTGTCGAAGAAATTGGCACCCCAAAATTCCTAGAAGACTGACTATAAAGCTCATTTGTGAGTTTAGAAGATCTTGCATCATCTTATGGGCAACAATTATTCTAATAGTTAATAACATTTTCCAATTAACTTCAGCTTTCTTTGTAAAACTTGGTATGAAATAGAGTCTAGGATTCAAAAATGTCCCAGTTGTAAACAACGGAGAGTAAAGTTTTCTTTCCCATCTGTCATTGATGATTGCAAGATAAGGTGTGTACAAAGATGACCTATTTTTTCAAGTTGGCCTTAGTTGTTTCCTTCGCCCTCTTCATGACATAAAAAAAATAACTAATTGATGCCTTTTCATTATTATCATCCAAACAAAGTATCCTCACCAAAGGCTCATAAACTCGGATGACAAATTGGCATTGAGACCAAAATTCAATATCTTTATAATAATTATGGAAACCTTCAATCTAGCATTAGACCCAACATACTAAGATGCAACCCACTTATCACTTGTGAACATCTGCCTTAACTCTTTGTTCATCATAATCAAACACTAAAGTGATAAGAAATTTGTTGCAAATCTTGTAATAACAAGATGACACAAATTCCTATCATTAATAAAATCCTTTCTCATTAAATTCAAGATTCATACACGATTATAGATGAACTTAGTCACCTTTTTGGCTTTCTGCATAGTCTCATCAATAATAGGAACATGAGAAATTGGGAAGGAACACTACCACGAAATTGTGTTAGTTTGGACTTTTAAGTTAAATAATTCATATTTTGTGATAGTAGTTGATAATGAAATTATGTGTTCTTATTTTGATATATGTCTTTATTTATTTTTGCAGATAAATAGAAGGAAGTTCAAGTACTCTTGATCATTCAACCGCTTCAAGAATATGCAATGATCCAGCTTGGGCTCATACTACATTGGTCCCCGATATAAAAAACCATCCTATTTTCTTATTTTGTAACAAGAATTTGAAAGGTAGAGGAATCACCCGATTAAAGAAACATTTAGCTGGTGTTAAAGGAGACGTAAAACCTTGTAAAAAAATGAGTCATGATGTGAAGTTGCAAATGAAAACTTTGCTTGAAGAATATTAACACGAGAAAGATAAAAAGGTGACATTGAATTATGAAATTGGGAAGGAACACTACCACGAATTACAGCCTCCGCCCATGCACATTATAGTCATGAAGTATCAGCTTTTCCAACATTTGTAACCAATGAATGAATGATCAAAACCGAAGTTGTTGA
>JAOSBP010000007.1:13654756-13681888 GCA_027563825.1 Erythroxylum mucronatum | reverse complement strand
TACGTAGGTTGTTGTGTTTGCATGGGAGTCTAACATCTAATGGATCGAATGGGCTGAGGTCGTTAGGCCGCCGATGCTCAGGCTTAGGATTGGGCCGGCCAAAACCGGTCCAACCGGCCCAACCACTTTCTAATCTTGAAAGATATTGTTCTAAGTAAATAGACTTTAATTATGAATTAATTCTAAAGTTGTATCCTTATCTCCTTAAACTCAAATACCAACTCATACACAAAATAATGAATATCTTTAATACTTCACGAGTATCTAATATCTCAAACACTAAACATCTTTAGTACATTATCTACATACTTGGACTTAGAATAGGTGAACAACTTCCAATCTATCTCTATATAACTAATTCCTAGAATTAAGTTGTTACCTTTTCATATCTAACAAGAGCTGCTCTTGGACGATTATGTTTTCAACTACTGAAAGTTAGAATTGTTGTTCTTTATGAGCAATGTGTCTCTACATACTCCTACTAAAAAGGACAACTATACGTCCACTAGCCTTCTTACAGACATGATAAATTCACAAGCATCTCCAAAATAAACTCTTAAAATTCATTATGAATGTGAACCTTTCAATGTTGTAACATCCCAGATCACCCGTTTACAGATATTGTCCGCTTTGAGCTTTGGCCCAGCCAAGCCCTCACGGTTTTGCTTTTCCCGAGGCCTTCCCAGGAGGTTACCCATCCTAGAACTACTCTCCCCCAAGCACATTTAACCGTGGAGTTTCGATGGGATCCTGTCTATTAAGCCATGGAAAACGCATCTATAAGGAAGAGGTATTCGTACCTTTATAAGGCGTACTTCGTTCCCCTCTCCAACCGATGTGGGATCTCACAAATGTTATGTAGCCTTTCAGCTGTACATTAAATGTATCAATAAAGGCACTAGTTCCAACTGGATGTATTATCATGAGATTTGAACTTTTCAAATTTCATCTTACTCCTACTACTTATCTTAAGAATTATTCTCCTATAAGTATACATTGAATCAAACAATTTGTTCAACAAGTCAGTAAGATTATATCCAAACTTTTGGATATCTCATAACCTTTAATACACATTTTAGTTCTAAACTTAATGGATAAGACATGCTTTAACTAGGCATTACATCCTTAAATCGTTAAATGTGACTCTTTCAAAGACTTTGCATTTCTTATCTATTATAAAATCTTCCTAATTGATTCAATTGGAACTATTGAAGGTACGTCATTTGACAATCATAACTATAGAAGAAATAATATTGCATCATACAATATCTCATATTGTATTTTAAACCTTACATAAATCCATACTTTTATAGAATTTTGTTGTGAAGGAATTCACTAGAGAATCTCATTTCTTATAGATAACCGAAAATTTAAAAGTCACTCAATCGATCTCATTGAAATGTTGTAGCATTCTCAATACTTAATTTATACTTAGATTTAAACAATTTAAACTTTTCAAAAATTTTAAATTAACATTTCATTTAATACATATGACTATATCACATAAATTTATTAGTAATATAATGAAATATAAGAATCATCCTTTTATGAAAAGTTATTCCGTCCAATACATCACATGTATAAGATTTAACAATTCAATACCATCATCATCCTTTTACTAAAGGTTAATTTGGTTATTCTTCAACTTGACAAGTTTCATAAGTTTCATACAATTCATAATCAAAAGGATACATATATCCTTATATTTAACTTTATAATTCTCGTTATGTTAATTTAACCAACATGGCATAAAAGTAATTTTCGAAAAAACATGGCATAAAAGGATAGTCTCGATTATCCAACTTTATATTTTTCCCACTTATGTTAAGCATAAGTCTCTTTTGATTAAACTACTTTTACTTAACAATATATTTCTTATCATGCTTTGAACATTATGATAATGTTGAATCTAAATTCAGTATAAAATACTTATAAGCATGAATTAGAAATACATATGAACTCTATCATATCACATATAGGGAAGAAAATTAATGCAATCATTTTCTTCTTCTGATAACTGTTATCGTACTGTAGTATATGCCTTTAATTAATGTCCATGTTTATGCTTTTAGTATGCTAAATTAAGTGAAACAATTTCATCAAGGTGATATACCTTTCGGCTCTACTCTATGCAACCTTTTGCATCTTGCTATTATGATGTTGACACACATCTTACATTTTGTCATCAAAGTTTTTGAGACATTATTCAACTCAAAATATCAATACATTTTTTTCGTCCATATGATTTTGACATATCTCTAAAACTTTGTCATCGAATCCTCAATAGGTATTATAACAAAATTATATAATGGGCATTCAATTTTCTTTTCTAACTATGAGAACTCTCTTAAACATAACCTATGTCCAAGAAATTGGGTTCAGTAACTTAATACTAAACAAGGTAAATTCCACTTAGAACAACAATAAATGTAAGAAAGCAAGTAATCACTTATATGCCATAACTACCGAATGAGATTAAGACTTTAATCATATATTTGGTTACTCTTAATATTTTATTCGAAATAATAACCCTCACTACTAATCGAAAAGATTACTTAATCTTTTTAGTAGAATATGATCCCATTCAAATATAGTTGATCTTGAGTTTGCTCAACAAACCAACTAAACTTAAATTAGGTAGATAACAACTTTATCAATCATATCTCATGTGACTCCTAAATTCGTTAGGTGACAATTCTTTCCAAAATATATCTTATATGATACTCCTAACCCTGCTTCTAAATTTATGTGATAATGAGTTTGCTCACCCAAATCACACAAATATAGTTAAGTAATACCCACTGTCATAATACAAAACATGTTTAGGTTAAAGTGGCATTGAGTTTGCTCAACAATTCAAACAATAAACAAAAATATGGCTTATTCCTATAACAACTAAAAGCAACAATCGTGTTCTCAACATGTACTTAATATTTTAATGAGGAATTTTATTTCGTTTATCCCATCAAGCACAAAATTGCATGTAAAATATCTCACATATAAAACATACAATTTAACATGCATTCAATATATATATCAAGCATATAAATAAAGTATGCAACTAATGCACTCATAATCAAATTATATGTATAATATAACAAACTTCATTTGATTCAAGTTATTGATCTTTATAATCTAAAATATTATTTTCAACTTGTTGGAAAAATTAAATTGGATTAAACTCATTGATTCCTAAATGAACTAAATTTCTATTCCAAATAGAAATATAATTTGATTTGACGACAATTTTTAAATCCAATTGGAAACTATTTCCAATTATCTTGGCTCATTTAATAAAATTTAATGAAATTTTTTTAATAAATTATTCTTCTTACTCATTATAATTTTAAGAAAACTCATTTTTCAAAATTATATAAGTAACAAATTCTAATCCAATTAGGAAATTATTTTAATCTCATTAGAAATTACTATTTCTAATCTCATTTGAAATTACTTTTCCTTAATTAAAAAACTATTTTCTAATATTAAAAGAAAACTACTTTCAAAATTAAATAAAAACATTTTTAAATTTAATTAAGAAAGTCATTGTATTATTTATTTAGAGATTGATTTCTTAATTAATTAGAAAATCTTCCCTTAGTAAATTAGAGAACTATTTTAAAAAATATTAAATAAATCTCAAATTTCTTAATTAATAAATGACAACACTTTTCAAAATTTGACTAAGCAAAAAAGTTTTTCTAAAAATAAAGAAACTTATTATTCATAAATAAAGAAACAATTTCTAAATAAATAGAATAATAATTCCTTAAACAAATAAAATTATAAATTTAACTTATCTCAGTCAAATTGAAATAAATAAATTTAATTAATAAACAACTTTCTTAATTACTTAAGAAAATACTTTTCTTAATTTTAAGGAGTCTAATTAATTAATTTCAATCTAATTGAAACTAATTAATTCTAATTTTAGATACTACTTTTCTATAATTAATTGGAATCAGTATAGTTATTAATCTTAATCATATTAAGAAAAATAATTACTTTAATTTTTGAAATTAAGATATCATCTTAATTAATATAATCTCTAGCATAATCTAATTATGAAAGAAATTATTTAAAACTTTTGCTTTAAATTAATTATTGATTTGATAACTAATTTAATTTAATAATTAAACTTCTTGAAAAATTAAACTAAATTAAAAAATATACCTAATAATAATTACCTTTTGAAAACAAATTTTAAGCATTAAAAAAACATTTTTCAATTTTACTAAGAACATAAACCAATTTAATCTTCATTAAATTAATTCAATTAAAATTAAGTACTTTAAAACATTAAAAATAACATACTGTCATGCGCTAGTTATTTATACTCCCAGATGCCTTCCAAAATGCTTAGAGCGTGTCTCACACGCGCCCATCAATTTCATATCTGCTAGGTTTTGTTGCCACCGCCCTTTCTGCCTTTTTTGGTCACGTAGCGCCTCCCTGCCGTTTTCTTCAAGCTGGTTCTTCCACGTCGCCGTTGGTCTCCATTGCTGCCTCTTCCGTGCTGTCTGCTTCCATGCATAGGTTTCATAAACCCTTACCAACGGTGAACTGCCGCTAATGAACGATTCAATCTTTCACCAGCTGTGCTACAAGCCATTGGTGATTTTCAAACAAACGCAGGTAGCAGGGGCAGACGCAAAATCCTTACTCTGGTTATCACAAAAAAAAAAAAGGGGGCAAATACAAACACAAGCAGCAGATACAATATCCAAAATACACAATTACAACTTCACTGCCTTTGAAACAAGGATTTTGCTGTTTATGCGTTTAAAAAACGCAAAAGCCTATTTTCATTCGCACAGCACAAACAATCCAACGTAAAGACATGCATTCTGATTTTTAGAGTTTCCAGAACCAAAACAAGGAGCATGTGATATGTCTTATGATTCGATAAAGCAATGTTCAGAACCACAAATGTCAGAATACGCACAAATTGATGTAGCCTTAAATTCCTTTTTGTTTAATTAAATTAATAACAATCAAGTAAATTTAATCAAATTATGGAATTAAAAATCGCTTTGATATTACTGCTGAAAAACTAAGTTGGGGTCTAATCCCGACCAATGCGAAATAATTACGAAACTTTTGTGTATTTTGATTTCTTGAAAACCAATCACTTTTATTCTATAAAATAATTAACACATAAATCATAACAACACATGAATCTTAATTTGTACCTTATTCTAAAGCTTGATCATTATTTTATCGTTTCTCTTGAACTGTTTCTGAAACTGATCCATCTCAACAACCGTAGCCACAGAATTGTCCAACCTCTAACTATATCCACAGAATGGGTTGAGAGAACTCTGTAACATGTATATAGAGAGTTAAGCAAGAAATGTTAGCTCCATAGAACTTAAGTCTATTTATAATAGATTTTGGGCATTATGGTAATTTAACTAAAATTAAATTCTAATTATGCCTAAACAAGATTCAATATTTCATATTGATCCTTATTTATTAAATATCTCGTATTTAATCATAAA
The DNA here is from genome assembly GCA_027563825.1 of Erythroxylum mucronatum. Lineage (NCBI taxonomy): Eukaryota > Viridiplantae > Streptophyta > Magnoliopsida > Malpighiales > Erythroxylaceae > Erythroxylum > Erythroxylum mucronatum. The sequence goes on along the minus strand of JAOSBP010000007.1, from coordinate 13,676,387 downwards.
GTTTCTCAAACTTTACATTCAAATCTAACTTGAGTAAAATAACTTTGCTCTCTACAAACAGTTCTTTATGTGAGATTTATTAGGCTCTTAAATATGTTGACAATGATTATAAATTATAATTTTGATTTATAATTAGAATTAGATAAACTAAAAATCTTTTAATTTATGTTTGGTTATCCAATTAAATAATTTATAATTATAGATCAAGATTGACATCTAATAATGCATCATGACCATCCAAATATTTATGAATGTTAAAGTAGTTTTGATTAACCTTTTCGTGCATTCTTTTTACTTTTCAGATTAATTCTTGTGTATTTGGGATTTGTCGGTAATACTAGTTAGTTGGTTTGCTTATAGTTACTGATTACTATTTGGTTTATTTTATCAGTTTTCATTAATCTAGGAAAAGACTTTATTTTTATCATCTCTTGGGTTGTATTAAATGTTATCTTACATTTTCTTTCATGGTGTCGAGACTTAGTGATTGTTTCTTAAACTTGTTACTGCTTCAGAGAGTTACTGAGTGTATTGGGAAATGATGGTGTTTTTAGTCCTTTGCACTTGCTTTCTTCATAAATTGTTCAATCTTTTCTGGGTTTATTATCCCTGTTTGGTCAGATCTTTTTTATTATAGTTTTCAATATTTTGTTTATTCTTTTTTAACTATTAAGTACTAGATTTTAGCATTTTGTAGAAACCTAACTGCTAATGGCGGTTAAGATTTGGGACCATCAAATTTTTGATTTGCTTGCGATTGTGTGTACTTCTGATTTTTTAACCCACTTATTATGGTGCCCATTTTAGGATTTATCAATAATCTTTGTTTCCTTTCAAGAGTTATATTAGATTCATTTAGGGACTTGTGGGATTTGTCTTATATAGCTTGTGTTGGGTATTAAGATAGGAGTGGTGGCTTTGATTACTGATGATAAAGGAAGGGCTAGTACTTCAGTGAGCTTTGGGTCTAAGAGAAAAGAAGATGATGACAAATTATAGATAGGTTCTTGGGACATCGGGACCCTTACAAGGATGTCTTTGAAATTAGTGGATATTTTAGTAAAATATAAGATTCATTTAGTGTGCATCTAGAAGACAAAGTGGGTAGGGGCTAAAGAGAAAGAGATTAATACATTCAAACTTTGGCATTCAGGGTGTTTGTGATAAAAGTGTTATTTTCAATGTGGTGTGTTTTTATGCTCCTCAATTAGGTTTAGATAAACAACTTAAATGCCAATTCTGGGAAGAGTTAGATGAGATGATTCAACAGATTCCCCCTGACGAGAAAGTTATTCTAGGAGGAGACTATAACTATCATATAGGCAACCTCGAATGGGTATTCATGAACTTATGAGAGTTTCAAGTACGGTGATAGGGATGATAGCTGGATCACTTTATTAAATCTATAAGTTAATGGTAACTACTTTTTTTTAAAGAAAAACAAGGAGCACTTGGTGACTTTTAAGAGCAGAATTATAAAAACTCATATTGACTATTTACTTGTAAAGCGAAGTGATCGACCTAGGTGCAAGGATTGTAAGGTGATACTGAATGATTGCTTTTCAGCTCAGTATAAACTGTTAGTTTTAGATCTTATAATTAAGGGTTAAAAGAAGAAGAAAAGTCCTAGGAGGTACACTAGAGTTAGATGGTGGAATTTGAAAGGGGATACGGCGAAACAACTTAGGGATATAGTAATACGTGGAGAAGAATGAAAATTTGAAGTAGATGCTAACCAGATGTAGGAGAGAGTAGCAACTCTTTTAAGGAATACAACTAAAGAGATCTTGGGGATTTCTAAAGGTCTTAGGAGTAGTAAGATGGAGCCTTAATGGTGGAATAATTATGTACAAGAAAATGTTAAGATCAAGAAGGGTGCGTACAAATCTTTATTAAATAGCACCACAAAGGTAAAAAGAGTAGTTAATAGAGAAAGGTACAAACTGAAAAATAAAAAGCCAAAGAAGACAATCTCAGTAGCTAAAAGCAAAGCTTATGAGAAATTGTACCAATGATTAAAAACTAAAGATAGAGAAAAGGACATTTTTTAAGAGGAGACATCTTAATGCTTCAGTGAGAAGCTGCAAGAAAATGGTCCTTAGAGAATATAAGAGGAAAAAAAAAGGCTTAAGAAGAATTGGGGAAAATGATTAAGAATGATATGATTCTGTTAGAACATACCGAGAACATGGCTCGAAATAGAAAACTTTGACATTCTAAGATACGAATAAGGGATCTCAGATGGAGAAGTCATTCTTCCTCTCTTGGGTCTTTTAAACATTTTCCTTCCAGTCTTATGTCTTATATTTAGCCTAAATTTTTATTACGTACTTCCCTCCTTGTTATTTAACTAAAATAGTTTCTTACTTAGCCTAATTATTTTTTGGTAATGGTTGTTTAATTTATTCTTATAGTTGTCTTCTTTCTTAATTATGTATTTATTTACTTATTTTTATTTTATTTTTATTCTTTACCTTGGTCTATATTTATTGTGTTATGTATTTTATTACATATTTTTATTTTTTATTTATACAAGTATGGTCTACATTTGCCTCTCCATGAAGATCCTGTGTATAAAAAAGTCTTAGACTATAAATCTTGTTTGAGGTTTGAAGCTAAACAGGGAAAGATTGAATAATTTAGCTTTCTAAAAGGCAAGCCTTGAGAATTAAAGCCCAAATAGAGAAGAAAGGCTTGCGTCTCGACTAGCATATCTAAAATCTAAACTAAATTCAATATTTGTTTATCTCTAATCTCTTATAGAAATTTATTCTATCAACCACTTGATTGATATATATGCTAGAAACTCATGATGCAACTCTTTTAAGGCTTATCAATAAAATATTTCACGAGTCTAGGTGTCATAAGATTCGTTATCAATTTATGTGGTCTAACAATTCCATATACCTTTTGTATCTGCTATCCCTGTATGCCCTCTAACTAAAGGTAGTCTGGATGAAGATGCACGAGCCTATAATTCATAGCAAGAAGAGTCATTCTCGACTCATATAGTCTAACGATGCCACGTATCTAGTATTTGTTATCCTCGTATGCTTTTTGATCAAGGGTAGTCCAAATTGAATCAGAGCTAGAAGTGTTATTGACTATGCCTACATTATTATTTATGAAAGTGTGTAAAGAGATCTCTCTATATGTCGTGAGTGACTCTTTACCTAGTGACCCTGTTCATCTCTTTTCAACTCTTTCAATAGCAAATCTCCCTTCTAATGTCAAATGTACTCTTTCCAATAAAATAGAAAATCTAGTAAAAAGCACTCATCTCTTAGAGGAAAGTCGTATCTATGATACCTCTTTACCCTTGTTAAGTCCTTATAGTATATATTCCCGCAATCATTCTTGGACTAGAAGTATTTGAACCATCCATACTGGAAATTGATTTGAACCATCCATATTGTAAATTGTCCAAACGTAAAAGAGATCATCCAAAGTTCTCATTTAGAACAGTGTGGCTTAAATGCAACAACAGTAGAACAATATGTCAAATTAGAGATTCCAAAAGGACTAATCTCTCTTTAGAGAGATCATAATCATACTCATCTTGATGTTGGAGCCATCACACTCGTTCTTACTCTCTATGGATGAAAAGGAATTCTAGCCACTGCTAGGACCTCTCTTCTTCATATTGCATACACTACCTACCAAAATGCACTAATTGGTACTCTATTAACAACTTTCAATAATGGAAGTATAACCCCTGATTTCAACATCAAATTGGACAATCCTACCTTATGTGAGAGACTTTAAGTCTAAATCTAGATTAAAGGAGTAGAATAAGATCCTACAGCAATCGTGCCTACCTTGTACCACTAAATAATCTACCACCTACAGAACCATGTTATAGATCTTAATTTTCCAAATTTCACATATAATACTCTATATATGGTAGCAGATTAAGCTCATGATCAAACTACCATAATTTGAATTCCAAAATAGTTACCACCAATGGAACTTGAAAAGTTGATATCAATAGAATGGATCCCTAACTATTAGATGGCGCTCTATGCTTGTCACATACATCTTTCCACATAACTACTCTTCCTATTTTCAGGAAACTACGAGATGGTTCTATTAAATCCATCTACACTAGGACTAATGAAGACCAGTATGGATCCTCAAGTACGTCTAGACTTATTTTAATGCTTCAATAAGTGCTATCACATAAAGAAGGAAAAGATGGACCTCTAATTCATTATGTTAAATATAGTGGACAACTTGTGAACATTAGTCATCACTGAGGACATTTCATATAAGATGTAGATCCATCCATATGTGAACTAGATTATGAAATATTTCCATTAGACCATAATGACATATACAGTGACAATGAAGTCTATGTTTGAAAAAGGAATACAAAATCTCGAAGTAAAAGAAGGCAAAAACCCAGAGAAATCCATTATGTTTAATCTTCGCAAGACCCTCAATTTAGACATAATGATCATGATCCAGATTTTGAAAACCCACAACCCAGACCTAAGACTCTTCATGAGCTACTCAAAGTTGTTAGAAAGGAACATTTATTCTTTAAAGAACCAACAAACATCCACTTGTTATTTGTCATATTCCTGTTACTACTCCAGTATCAATTCCTTGCATGATGATGAGACAAAATGAGGATGAATTTCCTCCCCTTACAAGACTTATCAATGCTACTAATAGGGTTATCTCTAACCCTTATATTTTCCTCCCCTAAAAAGACATATCGATGATAATAATAAGGTTATCTCTAACCCTTATATTCGTTCTACAATAGGCAACTTTTATGGTACCTTTGTATCCAATCCTATAGATGAAATACTAAATTGAAACATTGATAATGTTATGGCTTAAAATAAAGTTATATGCCGAATTGACACTAAGTTTGATGGGCTTAACCAATAAACTCAAGCTACTAAACAACAGGTAAAAACAGTCTCTTCTCAGATCCAAAAACTATACACATCCTTGAAAGATCATATCGCTCAACCTGATCACATATCAAAAGATATATTAAAACATAGTATTTTGGACCTAATTTCACAAAAAAAAAGAACAAGTACTTTGAAGAGTGAAAGAATTACTTCAATGAATGGAAGCCGGCATGTAAAAAGAACAGTACAAGACTATTTATTGAGATTATCCTGCAGCTTTTCTAGTTGTACAACCCATCTATTCATCCCCAACTTACCCTGAAGCTATTGACTTTAAGAAAGTGTTTAAAATAAACTATCATTTAGTTAGGCAGCATATTCATCCTACCACCAAACCCAAACCTACCATACCTATGAAGTCTAAAACTGAAAAAGCTTATGATCCATCACATTCACATGCCAAAACTGTTGATTTGTGGATAAAACCTTTGTAGATTAAAATCTCACCTTCTTCACCACCAAAAACCCATCATTCTCCAACCACTGGAAAAGATAAAACTCCTCAATAAGAGTTTATTGAAACTCTTGCACCAACATCTACTCTAGAAAAATATGGAGAATACACACCTGAGCATTCTGACATATCTGAACAATCCTCTGAAATGTCTGAACAATCTTCAGAAGGATTGGAGCAATTTGTTGATTTATCTAAATTAGCTCATATCATGATGACTATGACTAAATCAATTGAAGTTGAACAAGATAATAGTGAAGTTGAATATACAGGAAATGAACCATTCAAACCCTCACCATTACTAGCACCAACCAAACCTACTTAAGGACCCAGGTTTAATTTTGATGATCTTCCACCTAAAAAATGGAGACAATGTCTCTATAAATTTAGAGCTTGGATCTGTTTATAGATGACTCTCCCAAATAATCCCTTATAAGATATTTTTCTCAACTTTACTTCTTATTTTACTAATACTTTACCATAATGGTAGCAAAGTCTAGATGACTACCTCAAACTCCAGTATATTTAAGTCACCTTAGCAGGAATTCTTCTTGGAGTCATGTATAAAGAATTTATTAGTGATTTTCAACTCATTGACAAACAAATTAGTCAAGAATACTTGTTTTTCATTAGATAGAAGAGATTTATAAAAACATTTTCAACGTATGATGGAAAGATATTATTTGCTTAATGGTTTTAATAATGTTAATCTCTGTTATACGTTCATCTTGTCTCTTCCAGAGGCATTACAACTTGAACTTCAAAGGACTATAGTAACTTTACGAAGAGATATGAGATAAATATCGCTTAGAGAAATCTATTAGCTTACTTTAGCTTCTCTTGCTAAACTCTGTGACCAAGAAACATTTTTCAGAAACTCGATCAAAGGAGGGCCTTTACTCAAAATGGCTTGTAAAAAGCCTTATTTGAACATCAAATACAAAGAGAAAAAGGATTGTGAATGTCACAAAAAATTCTCCTACTGAAAGTCTCACAAATCACAAATCTTAAATGAACGTTATCATAAGCCACTTAGAAGACAAAAATGATGTCGATTTGTCCAATTCTTTAAAATACAAGCTTAGTAAGCAAAAAGGCATATTGATGTTTTATTTGTGACAAATTAGGACATTATGATCATCAATGTCCTAATAAGACCAAAAGAGATTTGAAACTGTTAGACTCCATTGAAGCTACAATGCCTATCCATGACAATGGCAATATTGAAGACTTCATTAAAAAATAATCCAGTGAAGATGATGAAATAAATTTATTGTTCCAATCAACTCTTCTGATGATGAGTTTGAATCCTGTGATGACCTAATTAGTGAGGATACTGAGGATGATTACTTATACATGCTATAGCAAAAATGTCTAAAGGTGGATTCAAAATATATCATTGTTCCTTGTCCTAATGTTCATATCCAGTTATTACAACAAGATAAATATGATGAGTCAATCAAAGTTATTGGATATATGGATACTGGATCCTGTCGAAGTATTATGAAGCCCAAAGTCTTACCTCTTAAAGCCGAGATATCATATGATGAATATTTCACTACTGCTGATCATAATTCATTCAAAATTGGGCTTATCACTAAAAATAAAATATGGAAAAGATTTTTGCCTGATTGTGTTGTATGGACTAAAGTTCTTGGCAGTCATTTACCTAATCCAGATATCCTAATTGGTATGGATTTTTATTGTAAAGCCTCTCCATTGCAAATCCTAACCAAATGGATTAAATGTCGAACCAATTTCAGTGCTTACACAAACATAAACAAGCGTGTGAACTTACCCAAGTACCTCCTCCCTATGATGCAATAAGGGATCAATTTTTAGAGCATTATCCTGAGACTCATGCACAGTTCTCATACCCCAATCCTCTTAGGAAAAATCCACAATTCTTTATTTATCTACCATTAAAGAAGAATGAAAATATCATTCCTACCAAAGCTACTCACCCTGGTATAAATCCTGATTATTTAAAGTTAGCACAAGAGGAGTATGCTATCTTACTCCAACAAGGATTAATAGAACCCACAAAATCAGATTGGGCGTGCCAAGCTTTCTATGTGAACAAACTAGCGGAACAAAAGAGAGGAAAAAAGAGGTTGGTAATTAATTATAAACTTTTAAATGCATTCCTTTAAGATGATAAATTCCCACAACTAAAAATCAACACTCAAGTCCTGTTCCTCAAAGAATCAACAATCTTTTCAAATTTTGAGTTGAAAGCAAGATTTTGACAATTAGGTATAGATCCACAAGAAAGATATGAGATAGCCATCTTCTTTCCCAGTGCTTAATACCCATGGACCATAATGTCATTTGTACTCGAGGTTGATCCATCCCTATTCCAAAAGTTCATGACAAAAATTTATGAGCCTATTCTTTCCAGCACCTTGTTCAACATTAATGACATCCTCTTATACTCCAAGACCTATGAAGATCATAAGACTCTACTCCGATCATTGTTGGATCTTACAAAGCAATATGGAATCATGCTCTCAGCCAAGAAAAGTCATATTGGGACAACCTAAACAGAATTTTTAGGTATGAATTTTCATAATGGATTTTATCAACCTGGTACACATATAGCTAATGAACTATTACATTTTTTTTTATGAAAATCTCAACACAAAATAGATTGAATAATTCCTTGAAATTGTAAATTACGTCAGAGATTTCATCCCCCACATGGCTGATTCCACCACTCTCTTTTCCAAATTGTTAATGAAGATTCCACCACTGTGGAGTAAAGAATAAACTAGCATTGTTCAGCACTTAAAACAAGCATGTTAGAATCAACTCCCTTTAAAGATTCTTATAAAGGCCAATGAATGCTCCAGAGCGATGTTAGTGACCATTATTGAGGCGCTATCTTGATTGAAGAGATTTATGGGCAAAGATATTATTTATGTCCATGCTAATGGTTAGTTCAAAGAGTTAAGAAAAATACTACCACACCATCTATAAGGAAATCTTGGCGGTAAAAAAAAGACATCGAAAAATTCAATTTCCATTTAAGCCCTTTTCATTTTCTAACTGAGATAAACAACATATCTTTTACAAAAATCCTTGAGCCTACTTGGAAGATATTACCTAATAGCCAATTACTTCATTGGCAAGATTGTTTTCCCCATTATAAATTCACCATCCGCCATATAAAAGGTCACCACAATATCCTTGTAGATTTTCTAATGCTCTCTTCCATACTTAAAAATCCAATTCCATTCATTCTTCCCATCATGGAATTTCCATAGTATGCTAGAATTCAAAAATATTTCCCTCCAATTAGTAAAACTCTTCCAATCACACTAGATGACAATGTCGTTCTCCTTCAAAAATGTTTGTTTTACTACCTCCATTTGATTCTCATAACTCTGAACATTTACCACAACCCCACTAGTTTGACCTGGTAATACATTACCATATCCTTTTACCATCTTTATGATTCCTTTTCTGAGCCAACAATAAGGCACCTATGGGCTTTATTTGTCGTGTATGCATACCCAATTTTCCTCTCTCCTTTGCATGTTTATAAACATCTTTCTCATATGGACATTCCTCGAATGGTTTCATTCTCTACCTAAATGATGTATCCAACTCGCAAACATTCTAAAAAATATCAGCTATGAGACATTTCTTTATCTGATTAAAAAGACCAATCTATTCATTATACATCGTCTATATAGCTTGACTACGAATGGTTATATCTACACCATTAATCATTTTCAACTTTGGCGCACTCCTATTGACTGGAAAAAACAACAGAAAGACTTGATATGTGATATATATCATTTTTTATATCACTTAAATCATCATCGTAAAACCACCAAACCAATTACTTGTACATCTCTTGGTCCATACGCAGGCGACTTTGCTCTTCTGGAGCCCATTTCTGCAACTACTAGATATTAGTCTTCTATTGACCAATTTGCTTATATATGATTTAGCATTATGTAAGAGAATTATCGTGTCCTCCTGGCTTTGAGCCCAAACAATGTTTTGAAATTGGACAAAACTCCACAGCTTAAAAACCCAAACTAGTTGAGCCAAAATTCCCTAAGTATTTTCAAAGATGCCTAAGATCCCTGGCCTCCAGTTTGGATCAAAATAGAAATAGCCTATTTCCTCAAAGAGCGAGAAAAAATAGATGATGACATGTCTAATTCTAATGATAGTGGTGGACCCTGATCTCTTTGTGCACCTCCCTATTGATATATTCCTTCTTATCTTTTAAGAATATTATTAGGACCCAGTGTTTCCAAAAATTCTTACTTTTATTATCTACTTTTGTTTTCTAGTTTCAATTATTGTACTTTATGATAATTTCTCAAAGTTGTCTGCCCACATTTCCCTGGCTTAGTCTATAAAAGCAAGGTTTATTTTCAATTGTAGATCATTGGAAAAAATCAATAAAAATGATGTGTGTTTTATATCTTATGGCTTCTTTTTATGTTCTCCCTCTCCTCAAAACTTGATTCTTGAATAATGTAGCTATAGTCTTAAAGAAAGACAAGTATACTCTACACTTGCTTCTTCATGAGGATCCTGTATATCAGAAAGTCTTATACTATATATCATATTTGAGGTCTGAAGCTAAACGGAGAAAGATTAGTTAATTTAGATTTCTGAAAGGTAGGCCTTGAGAATTGATGCCTAAACAGAGAAGAAGAAAGTCTTAGACTATAGATCATATTTAAGGTCTAAAGCTAACTGAAGAAAGATTAGTTAATTTAGATTTCTAAAAAGTAGGCCTTGAGAATTGATGCCCAAATAGAGAAGAAGGGCTTGTGTCTCGACTAGCATATCTAAAATTTAAACTACAACCACTCTTTGTTTATCGCTGATCTCTTATAGAAATATGCTATATCAATCACTTAACTAGTATATAGGCTACAAACTCATGATGCACTCCCTTGAGGCTTATTTGTGAAATATTCCACGAGCCTAGGAGTCATAGTAAGAAAAGTCGTTCTCGAATTATGCAGTCTAACAACACCACATACCTTGGTATCTGCTACTCCTGTATGCTTTCTGACCGAGGGTATATACTAACCAAGGGTTTGTATATATATATAAACAACCTTTCTACCTAGTAGGGATAAAACTGTGTATTATTGGACCTCCCCAATTCTTGCTTATTAACGAAAGTCACACTAGGGATTATTGTTGTTGTTATATTTACCACAGTAAGTAAAGATAGTGTTGAGAGATGATTTGACTATTTTTAGAAAATTAATCAGCGTCAAGGATGATATGGAATATTATATCAGTCATAACAAATGGGCTATTATTTATTCCACGCTGTAGTTAAAAGGAATTGAGGAAAACACTATTATAAAAATCAATTTAATAACTTTTTTAGCTTGAGAGCTCAATTTAATAATAAATTTCTCTATTTAAGAAAACCCTTCTACATAAGTTATTTTTATATAATTTTCTATTAAAGTTAATAAAAACAACTATATGAACTCTATTATATATTCAACAAATAGGCAACTCTACAATATATTAATAAAATTATTTTTAAAATTATTTTTATAATATAAAATTTTTTAAACAATAAAGTAATTTTAAAAATAAGTAAAATTATAAGAAAAGTACACATCTTTTACCGTTTAATTTACTTAATCAAAGCCTTTAATGTGTTACAACGAAAAGAAATAGAGTAGTTTGAAGACAAAGGAAAAGGAGAAAGGGAAAGGGGTACAAGGATAAGCATGGCCTAAAAAAGAAATTAAGAATATGGAGCTATGGAGGGTTTAAAATCATAGTTGTTGAGGACAAGCACATGCAAGAACCATGAAAAAGGTGTCATCAAAGGATCTTAGCAAAAGTGGAGCCTTTCACTTATATATGGATGGCCACCATCCCTTACAGCTATACATAAAGTCGACAACCAATACCCATTTGTACGTGCTTTTAGCCTGGCATTGATAGCAACTTCCTTTTGGTATTTCCTAAAAATTAATTTTCCAACTTTGGTAGACTTATATATTGTTGCTCTGGGCAATTACTTGCTAAACACATAAGCGTAACCTTCCACGTTTTTCCATATTGGGGATGGTTAAAAGTGGATAGAAGACAACCGAGCATGCCTTATAAGTCATAAAGGTTGTTGTACTTGAACAAAGAGATTGAGAAGTACATGCATGTAACAATGCAACGTAAATCTTCTTCTGCATTATTTACTGTTAGGCGAATCAGTCCAAAACTCTAATGCAGGATGGGACCTCACATCATTTCAGGATTCTGAAGCGCCTCCAGTAGATGTGAAAAGATGCCCACTGCATTACTTTTGATTAGCGTACCTAGATTGGTACTTTGGAAAGCGTATAAGATCAATGTTAAACTGATGACTATCAGGAGACCGCAAAACAATTGTGCTCCAATCGTTTTCTCATTATTTCCACCAAGCTTTGATTCATTACTGTCGGACAAAATTCTCACACGGGATCAGCAGCATTAAACAAAGTGCTTCTTTACTAAACACGAGTATGAAGAGGTCAATAGTACGCGCGACCGTAATTCTTAGAAACAATAAAAAAACTGTTTCTAAAATTTTTTAAAAGTAATTTATTAAATATATACACACCCCTTATATTAATTTTTATAAGAGAAATAATAAGTTTTCATGTTCAAATTACACTAGGAAAAATGAATAGAATAGATGTGCGATCGAGTAAATTTTGAAATGGTATTAAATTTAAAAAACATTAAAAAAAAGATGAGTTCGTTTGTCTTATTCTTTGCTCATTGATGTAACGGAGGAATTGGAATGATTAAGGCGTAAAGTAGAAGAAACGGAACAAGTGGGAAACGATGGACAGCGACAAGGAGAGAGTAGAGAGCAAATGAGAGCTAAAAAAAAAGAATGATCAGACACAGAAGATGCCGTACTGTGTACAATAGGAAGTCCTGATACTGAAACCACAACCCTTCTTCTTGGGAAATTTGTTGGATTCTCAGAATTAAACGTCGACAGTCGACACTGTCCTGTCCTAGCACCTGGTTTCTTTCAGCATCTTCCCATGCAACGACAACATATATAGCATAACTGTAAATAACGACAAACTCTGTTAGAATTGCCTAATTTACCCCAAAAGTTAGCTAAAGAGGGGGAGGTTTGCGTATTATTATAAACTCTTGAATGCCTTTGTAATTGTCCGATGTGTGATTCCTGACACACCCCTTCAATCCAGAGCAGGACTGGATATCTGATGGATATATTAAACAAAGGGACATAACCGAGCACCGCCCCAAACCATCAAGACTGACAAACTCCATGATGAGTTTTTGAATCTTCAATTAATTAATACCAAAATTAACTACAATGCTTAATTATCCCATGATACATGAAGCTAGCATGCTCTGTGTGCTAATTTGTAGTTCCAACTGATTTTACAGCTGCAGAAAATTGGTATTTATTTATACTGAGAGATGTGGACATACACTATTAAATTCAGTAATGCATTAGACCTTGATGATGATCCTCCACTACTTGTACTTGACGATGTGAACTAGATTAATCTATTGAGTGCCGTTGGCTTAAGGTGGATTATGGCATTATATCACTAGAAACCCAGAACATGGCTAGGCATTTTTGCTGCAAATCATCTACTGTATACATGCTAAAACCATCTTCTTTTTGATATACAACGATCATCAAACTGCAGACTTCTCATGAACAAAGATGGTCCTTAAAGATGCATTTAGCAAGTTTTTCAGTTGCATATTAATTGCAGGTTATGGGCGTAATTGTGAAAAACCAATCTTGTTATTATGCTGAAATCTTAACTTAAGATTCACAGAACTACTTAATTAATTACAACATTTTAGCAAAAAATACACTTAACATGAAACATTTGATGAGTGCCATAGATGCATGCACGTCACTTTCAGGCCTTTCCTGCAGCCTTAAGACCTTGACGTTCGGGTTCGGAGAGACGATTAGCATGGAAACGGTCAATAAAAGCAGAAGCTTTAGTGTTGATACTAGGGTCAGCAACCCATCGAACTTTATCTTCGTCGCTTGGCCACACTTTGCTCGCATTCATTGCTTCATCGCAATTACCTGCTTCATACCCTCTTCGAGGCCTCCTTGAAGCTTTCATGAAGTTGAACAAAGAGAGAGATGACTTCTTTTGTCTGCTGCTGTTACCACCCATGAGAGGCATTCTTTTTCTTGCTCAAGAGTTGAGAAGAGGTAAGGTGTATAAGACGAGCTTAACTACCTACAAATGTTAAACCAGAGAGAAGGTAAAGAAGCCTGCAAGTTGGTTTCTCACTTCTCTCACTTAACTTGTGTTGCTGGGTTTCAATATGGCTGGCCACTTCTGTTTGAATTTATAGCAGGAGATAGTTAGGTAGCCTTTGATAATAGGGGGGTATCTCTTCAACTTTAAGCATTAGGCAGAGAATCTTGAGAGAGGAGACTGAACTGAATGGTCAGTAGGCAGTGATGAAAATATCAGAAGCATAGTCTAAGAAGCAACAGGAGGTGGTGCGGTGCTGGTAAAACTTTAGACCAAAGCACATGTATTGTAGTCCGCAAGTTATGTTATTCACCTAAAGAAAGGACGATTATTAATCAATGATTGCTCACTTCAAGCTATCTTTTTCGTCTCCTTCGTTTTGAACCTCTGTTTTAAAGTCACTGGTCTCAGAATTTTACTTCCTTCCATTCCTCCTTGTTGGTCCCTCGTTCAAATAATGAACTTATAAATACTTGATTCAATGTTTCCAACACCTTCAGAAATATTCACTTGAGCATGATCACACTCATTAATAAAAAAAATATTGACGCTTTGTGAAGGTTGGCAAAAGAATATCAAATGCACTTAGCGTTTCTTCTGTAGTTATTTCTGTGATTCGATCATATTATCTTTTGTCACACTCATAATAAGCTTAAATAATTTTATATAGTGATTCCAAAGTTCCCATAAGTTATAACACAACAATTAGCATTGCAATTATTGAATGCAATTTAGAACTTGCTAAAATGCAAGGATAAGTCATTTGACATTTTAATTATTAACTGAAATTATAATTTTAATTTATTGGATCTTATCATTATTAAATACTCATAATTAATTCTTAGTATGTTTAAATTTTAGTATATCACTTTTTTTGACAATATAAATTTGTTTATTTGAAAAATTCAACATTTATGTCAAATTCATTTAAACAGACTATTAAAATTAAGCGAAAATCAACGCACGCACTTAGTGTACAAAATTTCGTGCTTTGTGAAAATCTGAGAAAGGTCATGATGTACGCAGCTCCCTTTGTATTTTTATAAAAAGTTTGTTTCTGTAACTTGAACCTGCGATCTTGTGGTCACAAACGAGTAACTTCCAAGACTCATCCTCGTTAACATTAAGAGAGATACTTTATAAATATCAAAATGTTTCATATTTATTTATTTAAAATGTCGCAAGCAAAATTAATTTTTTTCTCAGATTTTATAATTAATCAGTTGCATCTTCCAAATTGTTAAGTGAACCATACTGTTTTATTCTTCAATATTAAAATAGCAAATAGTATGAAAGAAAGATAGGTGTAAACGTAAGTTGTAAACTAATTATAATATATAACTAAACGAGTGCAGGACAGCTACAAATTTATACTCAGTAAGCAACTACAAGCTGAAAATGAGAGGCAGACAAATAAATCATAACTAAGAGTAATATTCCCTCGTACTATTCTATTCTATGCTTCCTTTACCATTCCAGATTTTGAATTTTGGTTTATAACTAAAAATAACCTGAATGCAACAAGTTGCCTTCGGAGAATAATAGTACTTCGATTTTAAGGTTAATTTTTTGAAAATATCCACATTTCTCTTTTGTGAAGCTCAGTACTAATGCTTCTTTAGCTGCCTCTACGAAGATTACTGCAAGTGGAGGTTTGTTTCGTGATCATAATGGTCGCTGGAAACATGGGTTTATTTTCAAGATTTTTACCCCTAAAAAAAAAAAGAACCTGAAGCACGTTTCTATAATATGTTAAGTATTTAAGACTAAGCATCTATACGGTGGATTAGCCGCATTCTTTCGCTGTTATGATGAAAACTGGCAAGCACAAGACGCATTTTATACATGATCCTGTCTACTGCTGTTCGTCCTGTCAATTTATTTAAATAAAGTGACCAGCTCATCTCAAATCCTATCCACCTGCTCTAATATAACAAATATAAAAAAAATTAGATACGTTCATCTTTAAAGAAGACGGTCAAAAAGATGCATGACTAGCTTGTTCGTGAACTCCTTGTTGCTAAGGCTTGTGCATTTTATAAAATTGAGGTATCTAGTTCCTCTTTCCTTAATTAAATCATCGAATCAAAGATATACAGAATAAACTAAGATATAATCTAAATAACATGCTTTGATCCGTTAGAAACAATCACTTGAATTTACATAAAAAGATTGCGCACGTTCTTTTCATTTTTTTAACAGTACACTATAAGAAAATTACGGTTTACCGACGAATAATTACCTATGGAAAGAATACGGTTGATAAGGTATTATTAATCATATTAATTTTTGCATGGGGTAAACAGAAATAGGTTTCTGATTATCAAACATGTCGAGGTTTAAGGTGGCATCTTTGAATCTTAATCATATTTTCTTAGGAAGAGAGAGTTCGGCATTCATTATACTTTGTGCAAGTAACTTTTATTCTTTCTTTCTCCGCTTTAAGTTGTTAATCCTGGATTTGTAGATAATGCCTTCTTGCTGTAAGCAACCGAAGCTAACAGCTAACTCATCATGAGTAAAAAGGTTGATATGTTGTTCTTCGACTCCAAAAGCCATTGGCCTTTGAGGAATCGTGATCGTCCAAGCGGGCCTTATCGGGTCCTTTTTGATGATTAGGTTCATATAATTATTGAAATGGGTAAAATAATCCTTAGAGAGAGGTCGGCTAACTTAGGCGCGGTTGGGATTTGTTGCGTTGGTGCTTAAAAGTTAGAAAGCATATTGAGAGTTGAAACCTTATATTATACACTCAACAAATTAATTAAACAAAAAGCATGTTTCTCGAACCTTTCGTTTATCATGTGAGAAATAAAATACTTAATTTCATTGTTATGCAATTTTGGTGTAGTTTGTGTAAATTTGTCTAGAAAATCTTTTGAATGATATTGTTCTAAAAAAGAAGTGATTTCTTTTTCAAAAAATACCAAATCTTTGCATAAAAAGTGCAAACATATTATGTTTTTCAATTTAAAGGTTCTAATCTTGCTTCAAATTATTCAGAAAATATTTTAAGAGATTAAAATAATCAATTTATTTTAATAAATTTTATTTATTAGATCATGTATGTAACCTCTATCGCAAATTTACGAATCAATTATATTAATTTGATACAAAATAAAAATATTTTAAAATTATTTTTAGTATTAGAGAAATTTAGAATAGAAATTATATTTAAAAATAATTAAACTATAAAATGAGACATTCGATAAGATAAATATAAAAATATAATCTTATAGTATTCATAAAAATTTCAAATAATAGATTCCTAAGTTTTTTTATATTCACATGAAAATTTTAATGTTGACATTACATTATGTTTAGATAAGGCATATCAATAAACACTTAGAAATAAAAAGGAATAATTTATAAACTAAAAGAAAAAAAATTAATTAATTTGAAAATTTTATAGATGGATTGATAACTTTGTCCTTTTATATTGAAGTGACTTGTGATTAGTTGTGACAATAACACAAAGGCATTTGAGTTACTAACGTCAGCATGTTTGTTTCTCTTGCATTAATGTTTGTTGATTGAGTTACTATTGGCCGTAAATTTTTTATCCTTATATCTCCTCATCCTATTATACTAGCTGTTACAAAGCTCTTTCAAGCACTAACCTTATAACACAAGTTGTCCCAACTCTTTTGCAGTGTAATCTTACTTAGATATGTTTAAGCAAGACTTAGCTTTTCTAAGTGATTGTCGACCAACTAACTTGAATGTCTCACGACACTTGCAACGTTTAACTCTCACGCTTTTGCAAGACCATTGAGAAAACACTAAACTATCAAAGGCAATAATAGAAACATGAAAGAGATAACAAATGTTAATCTTTATTACTTCCCTCAAAGTATACGAAGGAATGCTCTCTCAATCTTTATCTATTGATGATGAGTTATCCAAGCCCAAAACCTTTCATAGCACACTTATCTAGTCCAATGCTTACTCATGTCAAGTCCATTAGTTATATTCCATTCATTTAAGCATACAATAAGTTCTTAATCCATCAAGAACTTAGCTTAGTCAGTCTATACAAGGTTTGAAACTCTAACAAAACTTGCACTATGCTTGATCTAACTTGCTAAGTTACCTTAGAGTTCTCACATGCCACCATCATGCATGTGATCTAGCTAACCTTTAACCCAAGGCCTATCTTCAGCTAGTTGTAAAGTGCCTTCACATGCTAAGAGCTAACAAACTACCCCCCACCAGATAAATTTGACACTCTAGTCAAACTAGTTTGAAGGTAAGCATTCACTTAATCCTTGAATTGCCACAAGGTAGTATCTTTCTCCTACGTAGCATTCATGATTAGATTTCCCTTCCATTGGATTAAGAATTTGATCCTCATATTCTTTTTATATTGCCCTAAATTTCGATGATTCGAGATCTTCTCCATTTTATCCTTGAATAGTTTTCTCATAACTGGTGGAGCTCTCTTCACCTAACTCTTATTCGAATTTAATGCATCCTCATATTAAAGTTTGAGAAAAATAACATGAAAAGTAAGAGGGTGCACCTTTAATCTATCGAGCAACTTTAATATGTATGCCAAATTCCCTACTTTACTTAACACTTCAAATGGTCAATCATACTTAGGCCCCAATCCTCGATATAATTGTTTACTCAAGATCTTCTTTCAAATCTATAGGATAAGTTTCAACGCTAACTTATCTCATATGCAAACTCTAGTAATCTCCTTTGTAAGTTTGTTTGCTTCTTCATCCATCATGAAGCTTTTCAAAGATTATCCCTCACTTCATCCAATAACTCTTGCTTCTCCATTGCAAAATTATACGCTATAAGATACTTGCCATTTGTCGAGTGAAGAGAGCGGTTGCTATCCCAAGACTATCTCAAAGGGATTCTTCTTCATAGCAAAAGATTTATGCAAGTTATTGGAAAATTGTGTAGTATCAAGTAAACTTAACCAACTACACTGACTTGCATTTACATAATGCCTTAAGTATTCCTTCAATAAACTATTGATCCTCTCAGTTTGACCATTTGTTTGTGGGGTGATTTGTAGTTGAAAGCTTTAAATTTCAACCCACCATATTTAAAAAGGACATCTAAAATTGCCTCGTAAATATGGTATCTTGGTCACTCGCAACGTCTGTAAGGATTTTGAAGTATTTTACCACATTTTTATAAAACAACTCTACTGCAATATCCAAGGAACAAGATGTTGGTGCTGAAACAAAGATTGCATATTTAGAGAATCAATCTACAATCGCCATAATTGTCACCATATTGTCCAGATTTGGAAATTCACCAATGAAATCTATCAAAATTGACATTCACGGTCTTTCGGGGATGAATAGGGGTTGTAACAAACTAGCTTCTTTCTTCCTCTTCGGCTTATCCAACTGACACACAAGGTATGTATTGACATATAACTTGATGTCATTCTCCATCTTCGACCAATAATAAAAATGAGCTAAGAGTATCATCATCCTTTGAACTTCGGGGTGACTAGCCCACTGTGAGTCATACATCTCCTACAAAAATTATTTCCACAAGCCACCAAAACTTGACATTTACACTTAATTACTTTTAGTCATCAAAATCTCATCATCATCGAGTTAAAACTTACGTATAATACCTTCCTTAACTTGTGAGATTAACTTACAATATATGTTGTCTAATGAAGCTGCAGCTCTGATTTGACCCAACAGGTTAAACTCTACTTTAGTAATGACATATAGGGTCATGAACACCTCGTTTCGACTCAAGGCATTCATCACATTGTTGTGTGTCCCTGATTTATACTCTTATATGAAGACATTGTTGTGTGTCCCTGATTTATATTCTTATATGAAGTCATATTCATCAAGAAACTCCTGCCATTAGGATTTCTTCACGGATAACTTCTTCTGGGTCCTAAAAAATGTGTTAGCAACATTGTCGATACAAATGATGAAACAGATCCCATAAAAATATATTTGTCATGTCTTAAGGCAATGCATCATTGCAAGCATCTCCTTCTCATGTGTCGAGTACCTTTGCTCCGCACTATTGAGTTAGGACTCCACCAATGGCTTTGTCAGATGCATTTATATATACCTCAATTGGAAGATCAAACTCAAGTTGCTTCAATACAGGTTCAGTTGAAATAGTAGCTTTAAGTTTCTCGAATGCCTCTTGACATGCATCTGACCAACATATTGCTTTTTCTTCTACAAGTTTGTCAATGGCGCTGCTTTCTTTGAGTACTCCACTAATAAATCACCTATAGTAGTTAGCCAATATAAGAAAACTCTGCAATTCTTGTACTGTCGTGAGAATTTGCCGCCTAACTATCGCTTTCACTTTCTTCAAATCCATCCTAATCTATCTCTTGCTTACTAAGTGACCTAAGAATTTAATCTTCGACTATGCAAACTCACACTTCTCCATCTTGATGTAAATCTTATGTTGCCTCAGTCGCTCGAACACTTTCCTCAAGTGCTCTATATGTTTAGCTATATCAATGTTGTATACCACGATGTCATGTAGATACATCATAACAAACTCATCAATGAAACCATACAACACATCGTTCATTAGGTTACAAAATTTCGCATAAGCAATTTTCAATTTGAACGACATGACTAGAATTTGTATAACCTATACTGAGTCACACACATTATCTTTTACCCATTACCCTCAGCTATTGACACTTGCCAATAATCACTCCAAAGATTAAGCTTCATGAAAACTGCAACGCTTGACAATCTAACTACCAAATCTTGAACTAAAGGAATAATATACTTTTTTTAATTATTACTTTGTTCATAGCTCAATAGTCCACAAACATCCGAAGTGTCCCATTTGATTCTTTTGTAATAGTATTGGGGCACCGTATGGGGCTTTAGAAGGTTGGACAAATCCTGCCTTAAACAATTCATCACGATGTTTTTTAAGCTCCCATGATTCCAACGAGGACATCCTATATGGAGCGCAAGCTGGGACAACTCCAAGAACCATTTCAATCCTTTGATTAATCTCTCGACGTGTGGAAAGAATCTTTGACAATTTTTTCAGCATCACATCCTGAAACTCCCTCAATAAGCTTGCAATTGCATCAAGGATTTCCATTATGTAGTCCTCATCAATTCTCTCACCTGACAATGAGATAGGTCTTTATACCTTTCTTCAACACTTTCTAGATGCTCATAACTGACACATATGTTACCTTCGTTATATCATCCATTGTTTCCACCACTGAATCTACAACGATTAACATATAAATAATTTTGTTCATGTATGACCATTATACTTTCCAAACTTGGATATGGCACCGCCTTTACTGCCTTCAGGAAGTCGATCCCCAGTATCAATTTGAGATCTTTAAATGGTATAATCATGCAGTTGAACTTGGCATACCATGTTGGAACCCCACCCTGGTGCGACAAGTGTCCGACGTCCTGCGTGACATCTGGACGCGCATCTCACGAGGGAGTGATTCCTCACCACTAATTAAATCTCAAATCGGACTTAAGTTCACTTCATCCGAATAAACCTTGATAAAGTGACCCTAATTATCTTCCAATAAATTTTGATCTGCTTAGGGCCCATAATTAATCATATGCCTAAGCTAATACGAAAACCCATGCCTCTAGGTCAAATGAAAACAGAAAACGCCTCACTCGGATCTTTATAGATCGCAAAAATGAAAGTTCGCATAAAACTGACACACACCGACCAAAAAGTACAACTAAAACCCGACACTCTCATTTTACCAAAAAGGGATAGAGAAAGCTACTAGTTAACTAATGCTTCAAATTTCATGCAAATCGGACGTCAAATGGAGAAGAATCAAGGAAAATAAGAAAAAGGGTGTTATAATGTTTATTTAAAACCAACTTTGCATTTTTAAAATCTTTCATCCCGAAATCCGAATTTCGAAGATTTAGTGTTTAGCAAAACCTAATTAGAAACGCTATACCGTTCAAAAAGGATGTTAAAAACAAAGTCATCCATAAGTTGCTTTAAAGGTT
>JAOSBP010000007.1:13602762-13627536 GCA_027563825.1 Erythroxylum mucronatum | reverse complement strand
TTCCCAAATATATTGGAATCAATCCATTCCCTTGGGAATGAAAACCCCAAAACAAACATTATTTTTTACTATGATTCTATTCCTTCATTCCCAAACCCTCAAACCAAACGCCCCCTAAAAAAATGATGCTTGGTTTATAAATTAGGTTTCTATATTAATACTAATAAAGTTTGGTTTTTTGCATTAATGGGAATGAAAGATAATACAATATCATTTTTACCCTCAATAAAAATAAAAATAATTTGCTCTTCATATGTTTATTGGGGCTATCTCTATATGTTTGTAAAAAAAATTAATCAGTTTTGTCAAAGGAAAAAAAAGTACTTCTGTTTCGTTGTTTTTGAAAGTCATTAAGAGCTTTACAAAACAAATAAACAAACACCAACGTAGATGACGATTCACTACGTGTTTTTTTTAAGAGTTAAAATCATATAAAAAATCAAATTAAATCACAAAATAATTATAGGGGAAAAAAAACAAATTGGTTTTATGATTCTCGTTCAATCTATAACCATATACACTTTTACATCATCAAACCATATGCAGATTGGTTATTCTCTTGATTAAATCATAAAACGAGAATATGTAAGAAAAAAAAAGGAGCAAAAGTCACATTTACAATGAGATGAAATCAAGTTCTATCCGGTTCATTTAACATCAAATTAAAACAAGGAATTTCAGAAAATATACCTGGAAGTGTAGAACAAAAAATTCCTTTGTTGATGAGACGCAATATGGCAAGATAAGAGATCATAAGGAATTGAGAGGCGATAAGGAAGTGAAGAGAATGGTAGGGCAAAGGTTGAGGATAAAAGAGTAAAAAATAAACGTGATAAAAACTTATATTGGAATGAAAACTCGATACCCACCCTCTTTGGTGGGTTAGTAGATTCTCAAATTTAATGGGATAAATTCATTCTCTTATAATTGAAATCCCCAAAGCAAACACTGTTTTTTATAATTATTTCATTCCTTCATTTCCAAACCCTCATACCAAACGCTCCCTTAAACTTTAATCTAAGTTTTAAGTTATAACTCAAACTTTAAAAATTAGCAATAAAATATTTAAATTTTTTAATTTTTTAATTCTAGCCTAAACTTTAAATAATGGTAATAAAATAATCACATTTTTAGTTTTTTCTAATTCTAGTTTGACGTTATCTATTTTTTTAATGCTTTCAGTCCTTTATTTTCTATTTATTCTTTCAACCCTTAAACTATTTTTTTACATAACAACGTAATGTATTAGATTTTTTTTTATTTCGCTTTCTCGATGTTCTTAGTGTTTGGACATTAGAGTTGTGTAATATAAAAATTGAAATGTGAGAATGTCGAGAGAAAAAACTGAAAACGAAGAAAACATTGAAACAAAGCGTAAAATTATCGAAACTACGTAATCTAATTTAGGTCATTTTTAAAAAACATCGTTTTAATTATGTGATTAAACTATGACGTTTTATTAATTTTTATTTATTGTGTTAATTTTAGCTGAGAAACATGTGACGTTACGTTAGCAAACTTAATAGAAACGTTAACATCAGGTTAAAATCGGAAAACATTGGAATTTTGAAATTTTTATTTCTACTTTTTGAAAAAAATTAAAAATTTGAACTATTTTATTACTACTTTTAAAGTTTCAGTCTTTCAGACTACAATTAAAAAATTAACAAAAACTTGAAAAAATTTTAATATTAACCTTCTTATTATTATGCCTTGCCCGAGCTCACTCACTCACTCAAAACTTTAATAACTCTTCTTAATTTATTCCATGTATTGCGACTATTAGAGATACCAATGGCCGTGAGTGTGGTTCACAAGCACAATAAGTACTCGCATGATTCTTCTCAACTAAATACTATGTGACATAGAAGTACCTATTTACTTACAACTGAAATGTTCATGTCGATAAATACTACAGCCATTAGACATACCCAAGTATTGAAACAACTAATCACAACACATTAATAGAACCAACGCCGTGTTGTAATAAAGGTGCTAATCATACAGCCTCGGCAAATCCTATCTGCAGATTGCCATAATCAAAGATGGTGTGATACACTCCCATGAAAACATCACCAAGGATCCTACATCCACCAATTTTGCCATTTAAGTAAAACCGAAAAACATAACAAGAGAATGAAAAAGAACCCTTCTTGAAAGTCTGAAGGACACAAAGACAAGATTCAAGATGCATACCAAAGAGGACCCCTTGGAGGAGGAACATCCAATGCCATAAACCCACTGATACAAACTGAAGCAATGCCTTCTCCTGTTTTGAGGATATACTGAAAGTAGGACAAGAGAAATGCTTTCAGACGTATAGGTTTCTAGTTAATGATACAACCAGCCTTCGCAATGGACCACTTGGCATATGTAACTTGTTAGGTTGATGTGTAAGGCGTGGAACTCCATTGCGAAGGCTGGTTGTGTCACTTAACATTTCACCATGAGTTGCAAAAACACTCTTGTTTTCACTGGCATCTTAATTACTGAATATTAACGAAATATACTTCACATGCAGCATTACAGGCACAGGTTAAATAATTGATGTTGTTGGCTAACATGACATGCATGGCATTAGCATTGAGATTTTGACAGGATCCTTTATGGTACGCGAAGAAGACTAGAAGATTCCGGCCATCAAGTCACTGGTTAGCAAGTTCTAGGAAGTAATTGATCTTAAAAGGACATGAAATTGTATAATAGAAGTTCATCACCATGACCATATATTTAATAGAACCACACAAAGGTAACTTATTCGCTCAATTCCTGAATTCTGGCACCTCGCCACGTTAAAATAAAATATCACATGAAAGAAGCCATCCTGAAATGAGAAGAACACAAATCATTTCAAAGAAAAGCTAACCTGCTCTGGGGTGAGATTGAAAGGTTTATCTCCTATGGTAAACGTAATGTTTGGCATGCTTGAAATGCTGTTGCAATCGATGATCGACTCTCCCATAGGACTTGGAATTCTATCACAAAGCTGTTGAGGACAAACATAACGAGATTTTTTTAGTGCAACACACAAGATTTACTTAGCTATAGTTTATCTAATACGTTACCTCATTCACATAGTTGAGTATTGAGTCCTTGGCTTCCTTTTGCTTAAGTTGATTTTGGACCCAGATAACAAGCATCTCACAGGAAGTGCATAGAAGATCATCCTGAACCGGTGATTTTTCCATGTTATTCTTATCAACTACTGATTTGATCCCGGTGCTGCACATAATCAGAAAAATCAGTTGCAAGCATCCTGGAATAAAGATAGCTTCGGAACTTTTCTGTGGCTAAATATCTTCTCAGGAGACTGACAAAAACTTAAAAGCCTTCTGTTTAAATCTAATAACTACTTCAAAAGGGAGGAAAGCCCCCCTTGGAATCTTTTCTGAAGCAGCTTGTATACAAGGTGGAAGCACAAACTGGATATATCACATGAACTTCCTCACCTCACAAACTGGCCACCACTGAAAATGCATAAACCAAGCTGGGAGCATACTTTGTCAGGTTGAACCTGAAAACCAAAACGCATTTAAAGCTATATGCAAAAGTAGTGCTATTCAAATAGATCTAAATGAAAAGATAGGTTAATTTTAAAAAGAAGCGTACCCCAGATACTAGAAGATCCCATATCATGTCTCCATATTGAGAAACTATTAACTTACACTCGGCACTCACAACCCCTTGGGCTCCAATGGCATGGTTGATTTCAGTCACAATAGGCTAAAAGCATTACCAAATTAATTAGTACCTTTGCAACCATATAATAGGAAAGGAAAAACTAAAAGATGATCAATAAGAGTGAGATTTTTTTAAATGGAACCGTTAGAAACTGTCTAGCACAAGGAAGAACATACTGTTGGACCAGCAAGCAAGGATGTCCCTGAGTCCACAATTGCTGCACAGCCTCCTCCACAAACACCTGAATAAATCACGACTTTCAGTTTCCAATAGATGCTATTCAAATGTTAAATGAACGTGGACTTTTCTACATAATTTGTTGTATTGGAAAAAATTAGGAACAAAGAGTTTTCAGTTGCACAAGGTCGATCTATCAGGTGAAAAAACTAACATAATCTTCACTATTAGAATAAATGTTCTTCAGAGTGTACCTAAGTCAAAGTAGTCTCTAGTCAGCATCTATGATTACAAGGTGTTTTAGTAAGAATGAAGCTTTTAAACTCAAAATTAGCATAGCATGTAAATTCTTCTAAAGCTATATGAAGATTACCAGTTGATTGGTTTGCAATGAGAAAATCTCCCATGTCGAACTGAAAATGGAACACACGATTGGAAGTCAGGTTTTTCACCCTTCTTTAAATAGACACAAGAAAGTAATTGAGATTGTTCACAAGATTTATGTTTACCTGCCAATATCCTTTTCTTGAAACTGGAACATAGGTATGTTTCCCTTTGTAATGGTCTTCATCGACACCGCCAAAAACAATCTCACCCCCATCTCTGGACTCTTCATTCCTGTTGAGCCAGAAAGAAAAGATCTGCTCTTCCACAAGGCCTTGTTGCATCATATTGTACCTGTATTCTTATCAAATTCAGTATTCCAGGACTCGAAGAACTGCTGATGTAAAGATCTAAACGGATCTTTCACCAAGAGGAAAATTTTTGGACAACTTTTCTGATTATATGATTAATATCATACCACACAGGAACAGCATCTCCAACAGAGATTTCCTGGAAACCAAGACCGAGTATACCATCGAACTTTGCCAACACAAATGTAAGACTTCCTTCTCGTGTAGCCTCGATGAAAGTCTGGATGGCAACAAATCCAGAAACTCGTTACTGAAAACTGAAACACAAATTATTCTCATGGTAAAAATAAAAATGGAATGAGAACCCACTTGATTCTTGACGACAAGATTCCCAACTTCAACATTGTCTTGACTGAAGAAACCAGATATCGATCCTGATCCATAATTTATTTCACAAGAGTTTCCTGATTACAATTAGCAAGAAACAACAGCAGTTACAACCCTGTTACCGAACATTTATATATATCCATGATAACTCGAGTGGATTTTAAATCAAACAGACAAGAGACTGCAAGAATTAGAAGCGCTTGATTACCTATCTTCTCGTAGGTACTGGACCGCTTTGACTGGTACCTAGAATGAAAATAACATGCAATCTGCAAATACTTGAATTAATAGCTGATTCTGTTTTGTAGGATGGCTTAAAAAGAAGTAAAGCAAGTAGAGCTTACAGAAAAGTAGCATCTTGAAGAGGGGACCCAAAGATTGGAACTGCCAGTGTCAAAAATGACAGTAAATGTTTGAGGGGGTGAGCCAATAGCAATTTCTCCATAATATTGAGCATCCAAATAGTTTTTAAGTGGTACTATATCAACATCTGAACTCCTGGAATCATTAGGCTTGACGTCTGGACCTAATCCATATCTTCCCTCGTGTATTGTGATTCTAGCACTCTTAATCAGTTGAAGATCCAGAGGACGTTTCTTCAGACCTATTCTCACCAAACCATTAGAACTGGTGGAAATAAGCAAACATGTCAAAACCCATAAACAGAAAGTCTCCTGCGGAATCCTGATTGCCATGCTGGAATGAGTTCCTGCCACAAGGACATGAAACAAGGTATTATATATATGGATAGCTAAAACTGTCATGCGGCGGAATCAGAAACCAAAGTTCTACTTATAATTGAACTAGAACATGTGAACGATCTTAGAGGAACTAGATTCATATGCAGTCAGTAACATAGAACTACTATCTTCCAGCTGTAAAAGCACTAGTATCGAGCAACAACAATAGTATGCGCTTAACTTGAGGACTGTTTCTATACGAAATTTCTGCGAACTGTCGTAAAGAAGCTGCTAAACAACTAAAATGGGTAGACTGGGACATGAGGCATAACATAGTCTCGGACTGTTTCTTAAACTATGATTACCACAAAAGATCATAAAAAGACAGGACATATTAGCACAAAAGACATCTGAGAACATAAAGAAGTAGCTCAAATCTGTGGTTGATTGCGTCGAAGTGAGAAGTTCTACTTCTACATGATGATGATGATGGATTTGGGAAGTAGTAAAAACCTGTGTTCAAGTGACTGGAAGGAAATAGATCAGCGAAGAAGGCGTTATTCTTGATAATTATACCAAAAGGAAAACTCTAAACTCAAGTCCTGTGTTGTTTGTCTGCATCCATATGAATACATAAAAGGTCAAAAATATCTCCTTTGTTTTGCTGCAATGATCACATGTGGACCAAAGGAAATTTCGAGGCTCCTAAATTGTCCGAATACTAACATAGAGTTAATGTCTTGATGGTGAGATGACAGTTTTTCCTAATCTATTCCTATTCTTCTGTTTCTTTTAATGCAATGAATTGACAGGCAGGCAAATGAGGTAAAAAGGGGTTCCTGCGAAATTTCCAGGAAATTACGCTAATGTCATGGTTGCTAACCTCAATCTTTATCCACTCTTCTGTTTCCAAGATTAAAGCTTTCTTTCTCTCATACTTATCTTTTTCTTTCTACAAAAGAATGACGAAGAACAAGATTGAATCTTTTCAAGAAATTTCTCATCTTGAGTCCAAAAATAAGTTGTTTTTCTAGGTATGTAATTCGAAAATTCTTATGTTTTGGTTGCGTGGCTTTTCTTGGGCCTATGTTTTATATTTCACATTTTACAGATTAAACTCACATGTTTGGATGCAATTTGAATCTCGTTCTGTATATGGTCTGCACCATGGAAGAATCTTATATGAGCATTTATGTAGTCCAACTGCATCACGAGATAGATATGAGAATGAAAGGGACACAAACAAGTGTAGTATGAACTATGAAGAGACAGCTTTCAAGAGAGAATATTTGAGATGAAAAAGAGAAAGATAGCATAGGTTACCATGTTTTACATTTTGTATTGTACAAATTGAACTCCATGTGTTCTAGTCTATCAATTCTGAGAAGATGCGAGGCCGATGTTTCTATTTGAATAGCTAGTTCCATTTCTGTTGGTTACTTTGACTTTGTTGAGAACTAACATCTGATCTTATAGAACATGTCCTTGTATTATGATCATATTGCCTACACCTTTCACACAAAATATGAATCCTTTACGAGTTGCTCTGTAAAGGTTTTGTTCTCCAATAAACATGTTTGCAAGGAGTTTCACTCAAATCTCATTTCTTACACTTTAATTCTTATAGCCTAAATTAATAAAATGCTGAAAATTCATATTCTTCGTATAGTCTCCTACCACTAAAGTATGGAATCTAATTTATTAGCAAGTTGTTTATACTTCAATTTTTATTGGATCCTAGGAAAAATGACCTATTATGTTTAGGGGCGGATTCAGAAATTTTTTTAAGTGGAGGCAAAATTTTATTTTTAATGGCCCCCACTTGCCCCAATGTGCATCCGCCCCTGATTATGTTTCTCCATCCCCTTTATTTTCTTATTAAATCTCTTTATTATTGCTCTTACAGTCATCCTAAGCATTGTGATATTTTACTTTTTCCTATCCTGCTTTATGTATACATCAAAGCTTTCATAATGGTTGTTCAATGATGTGTCACATTTTGGTCCAACACTATAAATGTGTTTACACCATCTGTTCATTAGTTTTTTGTCCTATAAGTCATTGACCATTTTTTTAGTGCTTGGTAATTTTTTCATGTACTTGTTTAAGTAAAAAAATTTAAATTTAGCATGCCTTGAGCTATCATTTGGTCCGTTAGTCAAATTTATATAGTAAAATAAAATGATCATATTCCTATCAAAATCATTAAAGCTATATGATCTTGTTACATTGCATACTATATCATTTATAGCTTTTATTGTCTTAAATTTGCTTTAAAGTTTTACATAGATATGTCTAACACAATACATTTGTTCAACATCATACAAAGAAATCATATTGAGGTTCTTTATACATTTAGGAATTCCTTTAAAAGAATGTATGGAAGTTAACAGGAGCAGATATAAAATGAAACATCATAGAAGAAACTTTTTTAATGCTTTTTAATAAAAAATGAAGCCTAGTTATGATCCTTATAGCTTTTGATGTCTTGTTGTAAACATTAGTCCATGATACTTGATTCTTAATTATAACTAAAACCTACACAATTCGAAACATATTGTTATTTACATATAGATCAATGACTGATAGCAATTGTGTTTGTGCTTACCCTTCAAGTGATAACCATCTACACATATGGCAGGCCTTACGTAGCAAAGTAATTGATATGTTTTATCACAAACATACAATGTAGCTATAGCTAGCATTGTCGAGTATGAGTTTGATCCCACCATCTTTCTATTATCTAGTCTAACAAATTATGGTGATGATAATTAATCAAATTCAAAATTAAAGTAATAAACTAAAAGAAATCAACGCAATTGACTAACTAGAATGAAGATTACATTTAGAAATAATCAAAGCAAATAGTGGTACACAGAATTTAATTTAGGACTTCTCATGCAATCAACATTTCATTAGTCAATTTTACTCTATAGTTTATTAGACCATAAAATTCCTGTCTTTTGTTAATATCTTTGGTTTAAATTATTAACACCTAACCCTCGATTGATTAATTGAAATCTCTTTCTAGTTAAAACCCCTAAGATTGTATTAATCAATTCATGAATTTTATTATTAGGTTTGACCCTAATCCAGAGGATTTATGTCAACATATCTTTGGATTTGCAGATAACACCTTTCAGTTGTGGTAGGCCTTTTCATACAAAAAATTTCTCGATCTCAATTGCATGAAATTATGATTGAAATTATATGCTAGCAATATTAATTAAAGAATAATTAATAACACATAATCAAATCTTAATGAAACTAATGAATAAATTAAATTAATATAAAATCACAACAAGGCCTATCCCAGGGTTCATCTAATCCAAATATCAACAAAAGTTTAATTCATAATCATAGTATCAAGATTAAAGGAAAAACAAACAATTAAAAGAACTATGATGAGATCCCTTTTAATGTTTATGAAATCTACTTTATATTGATGGAAAATCATTTAAAATATGTTTTCTTATTTGTTCTTCATTCTCTCTATCATTTGAGGCTGCAATTTATGTTTCCCGAGCTTCCCTTAAGCCTCATATGAACCTCTTACAATTCACACTGGACCTTCCTTCATTTTTTTCCCTTTCTATAACTCAAAAATTAGGGTTTTTAGAATGGACATAGTTTCCTATACAACCATATGCGTGATGGTAATTTTATAAAAATTGTGAAAAATATGATCCTAGAAAGGTACATGGTCGTGGAAACAACATTGTCCACTCCACATGGTGGTATCCCTTAAGGAAACATTTAATCTTTCAATTTTTTACTTCAATTCCATCCAATTTCTACTTCTTTTGACCTATGAAGGTAATTAAGACCTTAAAACATAATAGGAATGAATTAAGTATCAAAACTATTGAAAAAACTCTCAAACAAACAACTGAAATGCACTAAACATGAGATTAGAAAAAATTCTATTAAGCTTTTATCAAAATCCCCCACAGTTAAGCATTTGGTTGTTCTCAAGCAAATCAATTTTATTACTTTCAACTTAATAAGAAACAACTTCTGGAAAGCACTAAACGAATCAAAGATATCTATAAAGATTCTCCATTATTTATTCAATTGCAAAGTTTATTAAATTGTTAAGCATAGTTATTTGCATCAAATTATGAATCAATCCAATTCATTATACAATTATTTAAATTTCAACTAAATTCACACCATTTCATTTAATATATAAAGTGAACATACATAAGAAAGATGCTATAATCTTTAAATATTTTCGTATCCCTTATTAAAAACAAAACATTAAATTTTAACAACATAGGAGCATTTATAAGCTTATTTGAAAAGTCACCTAGCCTTTTAGAAAAAGTGTTAACACCTTATCATAAATACCTTCGGTTACTCAATTAAGTCACTATCTCAAATGATTACTAACACTACTCTTTAACTTTGACATTTTTATTGATACAAAGTTAATAGAGTGAAATTATTTATGCTTGTTTATTTACATACTACTATTTTTTATACAGAATAATGAAAATGCTAAAAAAGAATTCACATTTAACTTAATGTATGTACAAATTATTCATAAATTATCATAACACAAATCAAGTATCTATTCTCAAAATTAATGAACTAAATTGAAATCAACTTAATTATCAAAACTCGTAACTATTTGCTAAACAAATTAAAACATAACAACCACCAAACTCATAATGAATAATCTTAATAAAAATCCTTTGTTTAAAACAAATTTCTCAAATTATTCATTATTAAGTTAATTATATTAAAATTGACAAGCTTGACCTCAATGCACCAAAACTGTAAGAATAATAAAAAATTACAAATAAATAAGGGGTGAGGATAACTATTACTTCCTTGATAGTAAAAGATTTCCATCCTTATCAAATGTTTTTAACTTCCATCCAATGCTGGTAAATCTTTTCTACTCTAAAGAAAAGGTTGATGTTGCCTTTATAACCTGTGGAACTCCATTAAATTTGAAGTACAAAATTAGATCATCAAACTAAAACCTTGAAAATGACTAAACTACTAATAAAAATCATATAAACTACTTAATCAAAACAAAAACACCTAATTGTTAGGTTGCCTCCCAATTAGTGCTTCTTTATGAGTCTTGTAGTTAGACTTGTCAGCAAGACCTTGTTTAGCCTGGATCTATAATTAGTAACTTGTTTCCACCAATTTTCCCATATAAAGATTCATTAGCCTATAAATAAGCCACATGCTATAAGATAATAAAGACATAAGATAGCAAATTAATAAAACCAAATAACTCCACTAATGCCCTTTTAGTAACAAACTATCAATATAACAAGGAATAATAAAACTTCCTAAATCTTTAATTAATTCTGATTGTTGTCTTGTGAGAAGTATAAGCCCTTTATACTTAAGGCGACTATTGATAATTCCTCAATAGCCTCCTTATTTGACTCCTCTTATTTGTCTTCCTATATCTCTTCTTCTTTCTTCCTTATCTATACGATCCCTTAAATTTAACTCACTGTATCCGAATAAAGGACCTAGATCTTTGGTTATATGGAGGGCAACCTCATTTAAAGCAATACGTCTCATAAGGACATCACAACGTCGACTCTCCTCTTGTTACTATTGTTTTAGAAATCCAAATGAAGTGTAATCATTCCTTGTAAAGTTGCAATAATTGTCCTTTCCATATTATAAATATTCTCATATAGGATGTTTTAAGGCCACTACTATATGCAAATTAAGTTTTCCCATATACAGTTTGATGCTTGA
Source organism: Erythroxylum mucronatum (assembly GCA_027563825.1). NCBI lineage: Eukaryota > Viridiplantae > Streptophyta > Magnoliopsida > Malpighiales > Erythroxylaceae > Erythroxylum > Erythroxylum mucronatum. Next base: position 13,616,240 of record JAOSBP010000007.1, on the reverse strand, counting down.
AATTTATGATTAGGACGATCACCCCCTATAAATGTTACAAAGCCAATGCTACATGAAAATTGGGAGCTCCCATATATCTGGTGCTTGACATTTAAAAATAGTGGGATCATCCTACAAATGTCATAATTTGTCATGAATATTGATTGAGCTTCTATATATGTTTCACTATGCCTCTCATTCCAAGCATCTAAAGCTCCCCTAAGTGATGGCTTACCATCTTCCCTTCAAGAATAATATCCTCTTCATCCTTCCATTATGTTTGATAGATGTAACAATGCCTACCAAAATCCTAAAGATAAACCATACGCATAAAATCAAGAAAAGAGAGTTATAAGGAAAATCAAATAAACACAACAACTACCTAAAAGATGACTAAATTAATAAAAATAAGGTCCTAATATTATAGCCTTATAACAGTGCTAATAACTTGGTTGATATGTTTTATTGCAAGCATGCAGTGTAGCTATAGTTAGGATGATCCACAAGCACTAAAATTACTAATACTTACCATCTTTCTATTATCTAATCTAATAAATTATGTTGATGATAATTAATCAAATTTAGAATTAAAATAATAAATTAAATTAATCAACACAATTGACTAACTAGAATGAAGATTAAAATAAGAAACAATTAAAGAAAGCATTGGTACCTAAACTTCAAATCCCTTTAGGACTTCTCATGTAATCATGATTTCACTACTCAATTTAATCTATAGTTTATTGGATTGTAGAAATTTCCATCTTATGTTAATATCTTGGTTTAGACTATTAATACCTAACTTTCTGTAAATTAACTGAAATCTCTTTCTAGTTTAAACCCTTAAGATTGCATTAATCGATTCGTGAATTCTACTATTAGGTTTGATCTTAATTTAGAATATTTATATCGACCTATCTTTAGGTTTGTTTACAACTTCTTTCAACTATGATATATCTATTCATACAAAAAGATTTCTTAATCTCAATTGTATAAAATCATACATGAAACAATATGATAGAAATATTAATGAAGAATAATTACGAACACATAATTGAATTTCAATGAAATTATAGAATTAACTACAAAAGTCTATCCCAGGGTTAATATAGTCTAAGTACCAATAAAAGTTTAGTTCATAATCATAACATCAAGACTAAAGGAAAAATAGAAAACTAAAAGGACCATGAAGAGATCCTTTTTAAGCTTCATGAAACCCACCTTAGATTGATGGAAATACACTTAACATGTGTTTTCTTGCTTGTTCTTCATTCTCTCTATCATTTTAGGCCATCAATTTGTACTTCTCGAGCCTATCTTGAGCCTTGTATGAACTTCTTACTAACCATACTGAACTTTCCTTCATTTTTCCCTTTTATAACTCAAAAACTAGGATTTTTAGAATAGACATCGTCACCTATATGGTTGTATGCATGACTGTATCCCTCATTTTCACTTTAATTCTTTAAAAATCACAAAGAAACACGATCATAGATATGGTTGTGTCCACCTTTTTACGACCATGTCCCCTAAGGATAACTTCAATCTTTTAATTTTCTACCTCGATTTCATCTAGTTTTTGCTCCTTTTAACCCATGAAGGCAATTAAGACGCAAAAATATAATAGGAATGGATTAAGTACCAAAAATCATTAAATAAACTCTTAAATAAACAAACAAAATGTACTAAACATGAGATTAAAAATGTAGTCTATTAAGCATTTAACATAAAGAAACCCTTTTTATAAGCATCAAAGCATATGTACATGGAATTGAACATGAATACTTGACTATAGAAGAATTGCCTAGGATGTACTTCAATATAGTTAATCCATAACTCCTCAATTTCTCAAATTATTTTTCTTTACACACATTAATATCTCTAATGCAAAGTTCTTCACTCTATATGCCTTCTTCTCTATAATCTCAACATTAAATCCCCTTAAAAGTGCACCATTAAGTCCACTTATATCCCATATGTGGTTATCTATAAAATATGGGAGTACCGTTTTGCAATCCAAAATGCCATATATTTTTTAGGGTTAATTACAAGAAAAAGCTCAAACTTTCATCAAACTTTCAATTGTAGTCCAAACTTTAAAAAACAGTCATAAAATGCTCGAACTTTTAATTTTTTTTCAATTCTAACCTAACATTATTGACATCGTTATCTTTGCTGAAGTGGCAGTACCACGTGTACAAAGACCTTTATTAATCATACACATTAGCACAATTAACAAAAGTTATTAAAAAGACGTCATTTGAAAATCAACCTGAGCATAACATCTTCCACTCTCGCCCTCATCACTCCACTCTCCACAACTCTTCTCCTCTCTAAAAGAATCCAATTTTTTCGAGTCCTCCATTGATATATCCAAATTCCTCTTAAGTGATATCCTATACTCTTATACCTACACTAGAGGCATAACAGACCAAACCCCACTAAGTCAAAGAACAAAACTTTTAACCTTTTTCTTATAAAAATAACAACTGTAACCAGTAATGATGGCGAATACTAGAAGCGAGCATGTGGGTGTTTCAAAACCTTAATCGTGACGGAGAACTGATCAGACGGAAGCAAACCAAGCATAATGGAGATGGTCTATTTTATGGAATCCATAGTGGAATTAGAAACACCTTTGGAGATAGTGGCGTTATTAAGAGCCTCGATGCGTTTGAGTATGTTGGCGATGACAGAGAACCCACGGTCAAAGCTTGATTTGCGAGTGGACACAACTCGTCATAGACACAGCTGCTGTTGCTCAAGCAGCTAACAGTGGAAAAAAAAGGACATTGAGAGCAACACCGGCAGTCCAGGGGAAAGGCAGAAGTGATGGTAGAACGTCGATGGAGGTGGTGTCGGTGGTGGATGGTTAAGATTTAAGAAATAAAGTAAATTCAATGCAGTCAAATTCTCCCCATCTCATGCCAACACCAAAATCAATTAAGCGTTATCCATCCAAAAACAATCCAATATTGTATCTTTGGTTAAGGATTTTAGATTTAATTGTTGCCTTCATGGATTTGCCTAGCTTTTGGGACACTCTTCGCAAGCAGGTTACTTTCTTCTCTTATTTTCAGTGTTTATGTTTTTAGTTTTGTGATTAGTGATCAGATATATGGACAGGACGATTGGGTGTTTTTAGAAAATTCTTTCAATTTTTTTTGTTATTTTGGTGCATTCTTTGATTTTTGTTGCAAAATTTAACAATTGAGGGTTTGATATGGGTGTTTATTTGTGTTGTTCTTTAAAGATAAAACCGACATCATTTTAATAATTTAATTCACTTCTGTAATTACGTTAATGTGTATGATTAATGAGGGTTCCTATATATATGGTACTGCCATGTCAGCAAAGATAACGGTGCCATTAATGTCGGGCTATAATTGAAAAAATGGAAGTTCGAGTGCTTTATTGCTACTTTCTAAAGCTCGGGCTATAATTACAAAATTGACGAAAGTTTAGGTTTTTTTTATAAGTAACCCTATTTTTTGTTATAATAGTCTCAATTATGCTCATGGATAGAGTGATATGTCTTGATTTGAAATACAATACCATGTCATAATGGTGGAGCATGTATTCTCCATTTATAACCCTTTTTACAAGTAAAAATTGCTCTACATTTTTCATTCTTCACATACAAATAATCAAAACCCTTCTTAATAGCATATTGGATTAGAACTTGTCCAATTGCATTAACTAAGTCAAATGACATACTAACTTATTCATGATTAAAAAATGAAAATTTATTCGTGATTAAAAAAAACCATAATTCATGATGGATAAATAAAAATTTTCAAACTAATTTTGTGAGGCCTGTTATAGCCCATAAATGGACTTCAAGAGTCTCCACACTTTGTCTCTTTTATTCATGGAGTAGTTCAGAGGTAGTTTCATGTAAACTTCTTCCTCTAGATTATGGTTCAAAAAGCATTGTTCACATTCATTTGATGTAGTTCTAAGTCTCTTGCAATTGTAAAAATTATAAAGCATCTTGCATTTATGAACATCGCTATCAAAACGAACGTCTCGTGAAAATTTTGTCTTTTGACTTGAGTATACCCCTTTGCCACTAGTTAGGGCTTGTAATGTTCCACAATACCATCCACATCGATACTTGATCATGTACATCCACTTACATCAAATTCTATAATAATGATTGATTTACCATTGTCCATGTATTATTTTCCTCTAATGCTTCGATCTCTTTTGACATTACCTCACATCACTTTAGATCCTTCACTAATTTAAGAAAATGTTTTAGCTCTACATATGTAGTTAGTGCAGATAGAAAATCCAGGTATTACATAATAATTTATCATATGATAAATAATTAGCAATGTGATATGAAATACATTTGGACCTTTCGTAGCACAAGGTGTTGGAGAGAAGTCTATACCTAAAACATGTGATTGTAAATTGAGGTTTAAATTGTTGTTATGTGTGGAGACTTAGTTATAACTCCCTGGATGCTTCTACTAAAATTAAAGTGTTCTTATTTGATCTTCCAACTGTCAACCAAAATTTGCCACTGGTTAAGGTAATTAGACAGTCATCTATGACACCCAAATGTCCATTTAACTGTCATGTTACATCTTTAGCCCTTACTATATATACAATGAAGTTATTCAAGTGCACTAGTCTCCTTAGCATTGAATCTCCTCTTCCAGACCTTTCTTGAAGCTTTTCTTCTTAATATTTTTGTGTTGTGCCTCTTTTGTGGTCCCCTTGTCTGCCTCACTTATGTGATTTTCAATCTTGGAAACACATGTGAAATTCTCGAGAAACTATAAATTCTCATTCTTCAATGTCACATAATTTCCATCATTTCTTACCATATAAATAATCAACAAACAAACACCTTCTACTCCTAAACTCTTGTCTCTCCCTCTAGAGCTATCATGAGCATAATATAGTCACCTAGAGACTCCAATATGCTCATATGATGATTTATTCCCAAATAATTTCTCATAAGGTGATTTGCAAAAAACTTTTATAGTTAATGTTTTATTTAAGGTATAAGAGGCTACTAACACACTTAAGGATGACAACAGGTCAGGTCGGGCTCGACTCGAGGCCTGATATTTCTCAGGGTAATAGGCCCTAGCCTAAGTCTGACAGTTCCTGAGGTAGCCCGGCTGACCTTGAGTACGACTTGATTCAGCTTGAATTATTTTATAAATTAAAAAAGGGTCAAGCCTCTAACTGAGTCGAGCTACTCAATTTTTCAAAACAATTAGGCCTGACTCATTGACTTCGGGATAGGTTAAGGTGGGCCTGCGTCCAGTTGCCATCCCTAAACACACTTTATCCTATAAATTGATTGATAAACCCACCTGAGACTATACAACCCTTACCATTTTAAGTATATGCTTATTTTTCTATTTACACACCCATTTTGTTGTATAGTATCGGCACAAAAAGTTGATGAATTATTCCACTTTCTTCATAAAAAATTTGTCATTGAGTTCGTAAAAGCATTCCTTCCCTCCTCCATTGCCACTTCTTATATGCCTGATATGTTTAAATTATGTTTTAATCATCAAAGTGAACTCCTTACATTTTTTCATTTTGCTCTTATAATCATCACACATAGTAAGAAAATAATGGGAGCTTGAAAACAAATATATCTTATATAGTCCTTAAACATCATAATGCATAATATCAATTGGATTATCATATTCATTATTACTAATAGGAAACAAAGAATGGGTTTGTTTTGTCCTATAAAAAGCATCACAAACAACAATGTCTTTCAACTTATTACTGGGCAAATTAAAAATCAAACTTAAATGCCTAAATGAAGGATATCATGTCCTCTGATGCCACAATTATCTTGTGTTCATTTATGTTGTCCTTAAGGTTGTATGTGAGATAAGTTGCTTGAAATGATAGACCCCACCCCACAACTCACCTTCTCTAATCTAGGTCTTTGAGGTACGATCTTGCATCTTGCATCTTGCATTAAACATAACCAATTAGTAAAGATGGTATCATAACTTATGTCCTGTATAAATTGGTTAATGGAAATGAAGCTTCAAGTAAGGCTAGGAACATATAAGACATCATGGAGGGTTATCTTCAATGATAGCTGCATTATACAGGTCTTTGTAGCAATCGTCTTCATTTTATTGGGAAGTTCAACAGATGTTGGATTCACTTCAAATACCTTTTCCATCAACTTCAACTTTCCCATCATATGATTCAAAGCTCTACTATCTAATATCCAAGTTTCCAAAAAGTAAATACGAGATATCTTACCACATAAATCATTCTCGGGTTTAAGCACTTTCAAAAGTATTAAGAGTTTCTAAAAATGCTCCTATAAAGGATATATTTGGAGGCTTTGATTACTCTTGCTCGTTTCTTAGATTTGGGTTATCTTTGCTATCTACATTAAAATACCTTGTCCCCCTCCTAGTCGAATTCGATCTCTCCCATGATCTCACCCCTACGAGGTTGTTGGCCATCCTGGGCATAAGCTATTATCTTGTACCGGGTACTAAATTATGACCCTATTTTTGACAATTGATGCAATTTTTGGAATACTTCACCTTTTTACAGTTTGGAAACTTGCTTTGTCCTACCTGAACGATAAAAACCTTATGCTTTATTTGCTCAGTATGTCTATTAGTGACTTCACGTTGGTGTTCTTCCTTAGTGATTATGGAATAAACTTTTCTTGCGGTAAGTAACAAATCCATACTTAAAATTTCTGACCAAATTGTTCCAAAGGTAAAGTTATCTAACCCTATATGTGATTGGAATACCTTCTCCTTTTATTTCTCCTAGATAATCTCCTTTACCGAATCGTATGTACAAGTTGGAACCTTAGAATAGCTTTGTAGCTCATCTTATATTCCTTTTAACTTACTGTAGTATTCAACCATATCCATTCCTTATTGCCTCATATACCTCAATTTTCAATTGATAGATCTATATAATGCTAAACCTATCCTTCAAATTTTCATATACATTTTTTCTATCTTCAGGTACACAATGCTAGATTATGGTAATTTATTGATTGAATTGAAAATCCATTATGTGAGCATACAATTTTCAGACTCCCATAAAATCACCTCCTATAATCCATCGTTTGGCTTCTTCAAGGTTCTATGCATTAAACCTAATGGTGTGCTTGGTTCACTTGGAAGAATGGTAATAGAAATTATAATGAATATAGTGATGAATGGATTCCATTCCTCACTATATTGGAGGAGATGGAGTATTACCCCAAAAGGGGATATAAAAATACTATTCGTCCAATTATAATATATTACTAACTATCTTTTTTCATTCCTTACCCATTCCTTTCTTCCCATACCAACTAACCAAGCACCCCCTAACTTGTTTTTCACTAGTAGGGCACTTCTCATTGCCTTATCCCATATGTCAGAAATTGAGTCGTTTAATAGATATGACATAAGGATAACTCCTAATTATCTTATGGATGCAAGAAAAATGGGAAGAATTGGTCAATCTGCTTCCCTAAGATTTCAACCCTTTATATCTTCTCTAACAATATAGTCCTATGGTATCATTATTGCTCCTTTACCATGTGAAATTTAGAGAACAAAGAAGTTTTGAGGAAGAAGTTTTCGCTCTTGTACCTTAGCCATATTACAAATTTTACAAATATATAATACAATGATATAATTTTCTTACCAAAGATAAAGGAAAGTCCTATCTTTAAAAATTTTATCAAATAAGAAGAACCAATTATAATATATATCTAGAATATACACGATATAGTGAAAAGATATCATCGTAAATCTCAATAATTAGCATATTTTGAATTAAATAGTTATGTATTTATTTTGTCTCTTAAGACCCTAATGACTAGAATTTATTGATAATTAAAATTTAATGTTTCCTTATGTTTTATATTATAGGATTTCAATTTTTAGCCTAAGTATTAAGAATAATCATTTTAAATAACTTAATTTCCAACAAATAACTATGTATTTGTTACCACTATAAGTACTAAAAATGCAAAAGGAGCAAAAGTTAATTTGTTTGAGATATGTACTTTAAATGAAGAGGGAGGCCTAAGTATCTATTTTTTTCAAACTTACAAATCTTATGTTATTAGGAAAAAGATTAAGTTATTAAGTGACAAGAAATTAATTTAGGTCAAATAGGTCCATTCTTATATTATTAAAGATAATTATTTCTAGTTAATCCATCTTAATAAGGAGAATTCATGGACTTTCAATCAATTACTAAAGTTGAAGAACTTCCTTCACCCTTCGCGAAAACCATAGTTAGAAATAGGAAGAATACTCACTTTTAGTTTGATAACTCGAACAATTTAAGTCCCATGTACCCATTCCAAAGGCATAGCAACCATAGACTCTAAAGCCCTATTAAAGCCAAAGCTAGCTCAATCCTAATACATGAAGAATGAAGTTATAATCTCAAAGGTTTCAACCACATTATAGAAAATGTACCAAACTATTATTTACACACAGATGCTAAGGATAAAATGGTCTAGTTGGACACAATTCAAACAATTTTACAAGCAAATTATGTCTCAACATTCTAAGAAGGCTTAATCTGAAACCTTCTTAGTGGAGATTTGTTTAGTTCAAAAGCAATTCATTAAAAGCCTCTTTCATCTTCTTGCTTGCAATCAAGAATAAGCTGAATACCTAGATAGATTGAAAGGAATTAAGATTCAAAACAACCAATACGTCCTTTACAAAGTTCTATCAGTTACATATAATTCTCCTATCCTTACTCCATCTCCCTTTGATCCTAAATCTTATCCATATGTTGAGCTTTCTGTTATGCTCAATCTTGATCAAAATTCTTGACTTAGGTGGGGAATATCATATTTACTCTTCTAGAAGATCTAAAGTTATTTAAACTAGTGTTAGATTGTTACACTTACTTAAGGAGAGAAAGAAATTTAGAGATCTTCTAAAGGAAATCATAGGAATAGTTAGTATCACCAATTAGATGAGATAATTCATCCTTACTCACAATATGTAAGGCAGAGTGAGTGTGTCTCTTACACAAATATGAAATGTTTTTGTCTTTTTTATCAAATCCCTTTACTCTAAGCACCTTGATTCCCTATTCTTTTTCATGTTATTTAGTTTTTTTTCACTTCTTTTAATTATTTCATCCTCTTAAAAAGGTAGAATTTTAGCTCGGTTCAACTTTACCTAAGAAGTCTAGCTACACATAGTCTATACTTTTTTTATTATTGTATAATTAAACTCTCAAAAAATTATTAATTATAATATTGTTATGAATTTTTATTAAAATTTTATTTATCGTCTGATCTTAATGCTAAGGTTTAATTTATAAGCGTTAAAAAATTTAAGAATAGTCTCATATTTTAGCCCAATTATAGAGCCTTTATTAAGTATATATACTAAGGACGAGTTGGGATGGACGACCACGCAATCCATCCCAACCGTCCATTTAATCCAACGGTTACATTCTTCCTCCCTCCACGTAATCCATCACAACCGTCCATTTAATCCAACGGTTCTCCCTCCCTCCACGCAATCCATCCCAGCCGCTCTCTTCTGCGTGCCTATTTAATCTGACGGCTTTTATCATTCATAGAATATTGTGTCACCCATCTCACGGCTTATATATTTCATTAAATGTTGTGCCACTCTATTTTATCTGGTCATTGAATATTGTGCCTTACAGCTTTCTTTACTACTCTCCATGCGTCGAGCAGTTGTGCAAAGTTTTCTCTCTGTTTGCAAAGTTTTCTCTCTCGGCGTTGGACTTGCTTGGTCGTCGTCGCCGTCGTTGTGGTGGTCAGATGGCCTACGGTTTTGTTCAACACAGTTCAGCTTTCGTAAGTTTTCGTTTTTGCTTTTGTTTCTCTGTAGTTGTGATAAGTAGTCCTTTTCCATTTTCCTTAATTTTTTCCCCTTTTTTTCTTTACAGGTGTTGTAGTTTCTCTCCGGCAGGTGTTACTCTTGCTATTTTGGTAAGTTTTCGTTTTTTCTTCTGTTTCTCTGAAGCTTTTGACCTTTTTGTCATTGTGTTCTTAAGGTCTCGGTTTTTTCTTTTCTTTTTCTGCAGGTGTTGGAGGTTGTGGGTCATTTGCTTCGTTAAGTATTAACTATTTAAGTACATATACTAAGGACGAGTTGGGATGGACGACCACGCAATCCATCCCAACCGCCCATTTAATCCAACGGTGACATTATCTCCCTCCCCCTCTCTGAAAGTTCACAGAGATGTTTTTGTAAGTTTTGGTTTTTCAGATAAGTTTTCCTTCTTCTTTTTTCCTTCTTCTTATGTTATTAAGTCGTCGTTTTTTCTGTTGTTTCTCTGCAGGTGTTGTAGTTTCTCTCCGGCAGGTGTTTCTGTTTCGGCTTTGGTAATGACTTCTTTTTTCCTTTTTTTGTGTTAAGTTCTTGGTTTCCTTTTTTCCTTTTGCTTCTCTGCTCTGCAGCTGTGATAAGTTTTCCTTTTTTCTTTTCGTCTTTCTATTGTTAAGTTGTCGGGTTTTTTTTCTCTGCAGGTGTTGTAGTTTCTCTCCGGCAGGTGTTTCTATTTCGGCTTTGGTAATGACTTCTTTTTCCCTTTTTTGTGTTACGGTTTTCTTTTTTCCTTTTGCTTCTCTGCTCTGCAGCTGTGATAAGTTTTCCTTTTTCCTTTTCGTCTTTTTGTTCTTAAGTTGTCGATTTTTTTTTCTCTGCAGGTGTTGTAGTTTCTCTCCGGCAGTTGTTTGCAGCTTCGTTCTCTGCCATGTGTTTCTCTTTGTACTTTGGTAAGTTTTCCTTTTTTCTTTTGTTTCTCTGCTCTGCAGCTGTGATAAGTTTTCCTTTTCTTTTGTTTCTGTGCAGGTGTTGTAGTTTCTCTCCGGCAGCTGTGGTACCGAGTTCCTCTTTGGGGTTTGGTAAGTTTGGCTTTTTTCTTATTTTTATCCTTTTTATCTTTGTGTGGTTAAGTTTTCTTTTTGGTTTTGTTTTTCTGCAGGTGTTGTAGTTTCTCTTCGGCACGCTTGTCGAGATGAGACAAACACCTTTCTTTGAAAACCAAAAGAGAGGACTTGAAGGAACTGGGGATGAGATTGGGAGAGTCTCGTCACAGTCATATCAAATGTATGGACCAGCTCTTTGTACAGATGCCCTGCGGCTTTGTTCAACACAGATGGTTGGAGTATCTCTTTCCGCTTTGTTAAGTTTTGCTTTTTCCTTTTGCAGAGGTGTTGCAGTTTCTCTCCCGCAGGTGTAATATCCAGTTCGTCTTTTGAGTTAGGTAAGCTTTTGTTTTTTTCTTATTTTTGTCCTTTTTGTGGGGATGAGATTCTGAAAGTAGTCTCGTGACGGTCAGATGAAATGTGCGGAGTCGATAGAGTACGTCGTCCATGAGCTACGCGAGTTTCCCTTTCGCCGTTGGTAAGTTCTCGTTTTTCCTTTTGTTTCTCTGCGGGTGTGATAAGTTTCCCTTTTTCCTTTACTCTCCGGCTTTGTTGACTTCTTCTTCGGTGCAGGCTTTTGTGTGTACAGATGCCCTACGGTTTTATTAAACATTTTAACAAATGCGTTGATGAAGTTATCGCATGATTCCATTCTGATTCATGGCGCGAAAATAAAAGGCAATATTGAAGCGGTTGAATTCTATAACTCGGACCTGAGTGTCCACTTGGATGTGAGGATATAAACAAGCTGATCAAGACCAGGAAAACATCTGCCAAGACTAACTTTCGTCACCATATTAAATTACACAGTTTTAGTTTGTATTTATGCCTTTTCCGCTGTTTATTATACCATGAAAATATTTATTGCTAATTTCATAAGTGAAGTTTTTATAATTTCATGGCAAAGTTTTGAATCTTCCTTTATATATTTTTTAATTTTCCATTTGAATTTATATATAAGCAAATTATATAATAATATAATATAAATTAAAAGCCTTATACATTAAGCTATCTGTAGACTACACATGTAAGTTTCATTTCTTTATAACTTTCAATTTATTATGAGTCAATTAATGATATCAAAATAAACGTTAATTCAAAATAACAAAAAAAAAAGGTTACTTTGTCTTCTATCGTGTTAACACTTCGTGTTACTTTTATCGTTAAAGATTTTATCGTCAACCAAACCTCGTCTTAATTCTATCGTTTTAAAATTTCGTTTTTCCTATGTCGTCTTAAAACTTTGTCTTTCTTTTTCTAACAAACTATATATCTAGAAAATATTTCTAACAAACTATATATCTGGTAAATATTTTCTTCGCTGTCTAAATTAACTTCTGTTAGTTAACACTCGCGGAATATCAAACCTAAAAAATTACACAACTGGAACATGTTGAGAAGAGAAGAAATGCCAAAGAGTCTTTCTCAAGTACGTGGACTACGAAAATAAATTTCTTATTATTTTTCTTATTATAGTTAATTTCCAAATTATTATCATTATTATAACTATTAAAAATTATGTTGTTGTCATTATCTCTCTAAGTGCCTGTATGAAACAGTCAGCGTAATAGTTCACAGTGCAAAGAGAAAATCGACACGGCACATTAATTTCGGTCTTAGTTTTCCATCGTTTAAATTTGGCTTACGCTTGCGTCTCACTTTGTCTATTTTTCGTTTTGCTCTTCCGTCTGCTTTTTAGTTTTGCGTTTCCGTCTCTTGTTCCCCCGTCTTATTTTCTATTAATGGCGTTTCCCGTGCTTATGATAAAATTTAAATATTTACTGATAATTTCATTACTAAAATTTTAATAATGAAATTGCAAAGTTTTTAATCTTGCTTTAGTTATTTTTATATTTTCTTATATTATTATATTTATAGATTAAGCTATCTTTGTACTGCACAAGTAACTAATAGACATTTAAATAATATGTTACATAGTAAAAGATTCATATTATATAGCGTCATATGATTTTTTCATATTATAACTGTCTTCTTCTTTCTTGTGTTTTTCTTCCGTCTGTTTTCACCTTGTTTCCGTCTGCTTTTCTATTTCCTTTCGTCTGCTTTTCTATTTACCTCCATCTCACTTTCATTTTAAATTAAAAGGCTTATAGATTAAACCATCTTTATACTGCAAATGTAAGCTTCTTTTCCTTGTAATTTTCTGTTAATTATAATATAACAACTAAATTAATTAAATCAAAATAAACAATAATTCAAATTGATCAAACAAAATTAGCTTATGACTTAAATTTTTATAATTGACCATTTCAATTTTTATTAAATACACTCCGACTGAACATAACATAACCAAACTTCGTCTTACATTTATCGTGTTAAAACTTTGTCTTCTATCGCCTTAACACTTCGTCTTTCTTTTATCGTTAAATATTTTATTGTCAATCAAACATCGTCTTATTTCTGTCGTGTTAAAACTGCGTGTTTGCTATATCGTGTTAAAACATCGTCTTACTTTTATCGTCTTAAAACTTAGTGTTACTTAAAGACAGAATTAATTTTCCATGTATATATAATAGCAAAATAAGACGGAAGAGTACCAGATGAAAACGCTATATCGACATGCTTCAATAACTGTTCG